>OY757930.1:33295811-33553311 GCA_963585895.1 Sepioteuthis lessoniana
ACGGACGATAAGTGTAACGTGGCAAATTCTAGATTATGTACTCCTTCAATCAGTTATATATATATATATATATATATATATATATATATATATTGCAGACAAAGATGTAAATGATACCGATTCGTAAATTTTAATTTCTTTAAATTGAGTGAAAAGTTTGATGAAAAACAAACGTTACAAAGCCTTCTATTGCAAGAAAAGATAATATTGGTTTGGTTTCTTTGTTTTAATGGCATATCAACCTTCGTAGGTTATTTAATGCCAAAGATATTCTCCTAGAAGAACAGTAGTGGTGCTATTTAACCCATATATGATATGATACATATTTACCGGCCCCTCCGCTCGGGCTGGATGTGACACAAGGTCAATTTTAAGCGAAGTTTAACAGGTTTGAATTCAGAGTTTTCCTTCTCCTAGACTAGTGACCTCACCAAGGCTGAAGAACCCAGTCTGCCCTACTATTTACCCATAGCTGAAGGGAGAATACTTGGCTTCATACCTTTCCCAAGGGTATTAGTGCTATGTGAAATGCAATCAGTCTCGTCCAGGATTTGAACTCGTGTCGCCGTGTCCATTTCCTACAACGATAACTATTACACCACCCATATATGGGATGACAAGGGGATCCATGTCATTCCCAAGGGTATTTGTCCGAAAGTGAACGTAATAGGCAACTGGAGTTCGAAGTCGCTTACTACGATTCCGCAGTCCAGTGCTTTAACCATTAGACTACGAGGACACGCCCTCCGACAATATTAATGAGATCATAAATATTTTAAAAGAGTAAGTGAAGATCCATGCATGAAATATAGCAGTTATCAATTGCTAAAACCTTTATGAACATATTTTGTATGTTTAAAAGCTCTCTGTGTGTGACGATGTGAGAGAGAAAACGTATTTATGCTTTTTAATGTTTATGCTGAATGTATTCTGTCTGTTCCTTTATATATATGCCTGCTAATTGATATTGTACCGTTTTTAGTTTTCGGGCATTTGTATTTCGATTGATAAAATCAGAGAAAACGGCTTCGAGCTGACAAAGAAAAGAAGCAGAAGATACCCTGCAAAAACAATTACTGACGCCGACTACGCCGATGACATAGCGATACTGGCAAATACACCCAACCAAGCCGAAACACTACTGCATAGTTTGGAAAACGCAGCTGCAGGCATAGGCCTCCATGTCAATGCACGCAAAACGGAATATATGTGCTATAATCAAACGGGTGACATCTCCATACTAGACGGAACCCCTCTTAAACTAGTAGACAAATTCACTTACCTAGGAAGCAGCGTCGAATCAACCGAAAAGGACATCGACACGCGGCTAACGAAGGCATGGACAGCTATCACTAGGCTATCGATCATATGGAAATCAGACCTAACAGATAAAATGAAACGCAGCTTCTTCCAGGCAGCTGTCGCATTGATACTGCTGTATGGATGAACTACATGGACGTTAACAAAACGGTTGGAGAAGAAGCTAGACGGCAATTATACAAGAATGCTGCGAGCAATATTGAACAAGTCTTGGCGGCAACACCCCACAAGACACCAACTATACGGCCACCTGCCTCCCATCACGAAAACTATCCAAGCTAGACGAACCAGACATGCAGGACACTGCTGAAGAAGCAAGGACGAGCTCATAAGTGATGTACTCCTATGGACCCCCACATATGGCCGGGCAAAAGCAGGACGACCAGCACGAACATACATTCAGCAGCTATGTGAGGATACGGGATGTACCCCTGAAGATCTGCAAGAGGCGATGAATGATAGGGAAAAGTGGCGAGAGAGGATCAGGGATATCTGTGTTAGTAGCAAGACATGATGATGAAGAATGTTTATGCGATGGCAACTAAAAATTTCCTCAGTAAGCTTAGACTGTAGTAGCAGTATTAATAAATTTATGTAAACATAGACATATTCTTTCAGCTTAAGATAGTTGCATTCTTGAAGGAAAAGACTAGATTTTCACTCAAAAGAGAAAAACCGAAATGTAGTTGAGTAGATATAGAATAAATCCATACATACAGAAGAAAATATTTATTTCTTCGCTCTTTATAAAATTAAGGTAGGTTCGAAATTAAATTAAAAAGTTGATGATATATTTATGACTCAAATTGGTTAAAATGTATTTTTTAACAACCTTGAAGGAAAACATTTCTTTTATAATTTTAGGTTTTGATCCTTCAAACATTTTTGCGGCAAGTCAAATAATCTTGTTTGCAAGTCTCGAAGTAATTTTAAAACAAACGTGAAAGAACCGAGAGGTCAATAATTACAAAAATACAAACACAAAAATTATAGCTTCTCGAGCCTTTTTTTGGGCTCCAAAATTGACACTGTCTTAGTATAGAAATCAGTTGATTTCTCATATATATATATGATATGATATGATTTGGTAAAAATAGATTCACATCTGAGTTAGATAAGGAACTTTTCAATCGATTTAGAATATTTTAAATAATAAGGATAAAATGTTAGAATACACACACATACACACTTATATATATATATATATATATATATATATATATATATATATATATATATATATATATATATATATCATCATATCCGTGCTACCAGCGCGATATGATGATATATATATATATATATATATATATATATATATATATATATAAGTGTGTATGTGTGTGTATTCTAACATTTTATCCTTATTATTTAAAATAATTTAAATCGATTGAAAAGTTCCTTATCTAACTCAGATGTGAATCTATTTTTACCAAATCATATCATATCTATCTATCTATCTATCTATCTATCTATCTATCTCACCCAACTCTGTATTATTTGACAATGCATGTATTTTTTGTTACCTTCTCACGTGTTCCCACGTAATATCTCTACTCAAGATATTCTCACCTCATATACTTTGTGAAAAATAAACATTGAAATATAAATCCAGAAAAAATATTTTTCTTTCCTTTAGCAAAAATAAAAATTATATTTTTGTTTGTTTGTTTGTTTTGGCTTTTGTTTTGTTTTATTTATTTGTTTTGCTTTTTTTTTTCGCCTTTGAATCAAAGTACTCTTATATCATTAAATATTCCAAAGTCTGTAGTTTTATCTGACTCTTCTTCTATCAAAGTTCTTCTTTTAAATTACTTGGAACCTCTGTTGAAAAGTTCTCAGCCCAACCTACAGAGGAATGGTGTAAAAATGTTTTCATAGACGATCCATGATTCTGCTGGGTTCCAACTTTAATTGTGGAATATGAGCATCAATATATTGATGCTCATATTCTTTAAGAAAGGAGTAAAAGATTCTAATAAATATTATACAGTTATCTTTGTTATGTGGAGAGTTTGGATGACTAAAACTTTCAAACGTCGATACCACACATTTATCATCATTTACAAATTGAACTGGAAATTGTACTCCTCTCTACGTTTGATCCTATTATGTATTATTTTAATAATAAAAAAAAATCGTCACGATGGACTATTTTCACAGGATTATAGTTTCATCCCCACACATCCACACATACAGGAATATATATATATATATATATATATATATATATATATATATATATATATATATATAATAAACACGCTTATATAATAAACACAGATGTCCGTACAAACATACACAAACTTATCCCCATATGCACTGAATTAACCCCAAAACTGCACACACACACACGCATATATATATATATATATATATATATTAGTTGGCGACCGTAGTCTTGGGTGACCCGTAGGCTCCCTTTTCAATAGCCATAACACCAAGGTGTAGGGGAGGGTGCTACTCCTCTCACTTGATTTCTCCACTTTACCCTTGATACGTACCTTATAACGCTGACAGTTAAGCAAGGAGTCATCAGTTACCATTTTTTCAGTCCTTGGTATGACTCCAGCTAGGATTGAACCCCTGTCTCCCGATGAACACTCGAACCAATACGCCAATATATATAAATATAGGTAGATGTAAAAATATAAAAAAGGCAAGATATTTAGAGAATGATTTTATTTATAAATGAATATTATGCCAATGTTAGACGTTTCAGTTTTTATGTAAAACCATCACCAGGGCAATGTTAATATGAGATGTTGAATCTTCTGAATTATATTTAATCTTATTTTTAAAATGAAAAGAAAAAAATGTGAAAGTTTTTAACATTCAATGTCCGTAAATGGCCTGGTGTTTCAAAACCATGTGACATAATTAGTATTCAAAATCTATTTCAAAGCGTGACGTATTTTCTAAAATAAAAAGACCACCCCCTTATATAAGAGCCAAAACACTAATACACACACGCACACATAGACTCACCCACGCATTTAAGTATATGTATAGGAACTCAACTGATATCCATACTAAAAAAAAGTGTTAAATTTTAAGCAAAAAATCCGTTCGAGAAGTTGTAATTTTTGTAACTATATTTTTGAATTGAAAAGCTCATTCGAAAAGCTCATTCGAGAATGGTCAAATGGTGCACGTGTCGAACTGAAGGGCAGGATATGTAATTGACAGGGTGTTTTGAAATCCGTTTAAAATGAACATTTTCAATACAATGTCGGTTGGCTTAACGATGATGGGTTAATGGAATGTTTTTAATGACACGTGTTCTTATCATCATTAGTTGATAAAATGATTTATAATCTATGTATAAGAGAGTTATTTAGCAGTCAGTTACTCAGTCGGGTCGGACAGATTTGGGTCCAAGGGACGATCGGCCTTGTGGGGCGACAGAGTGAAGTAATAAAGTCAGTGTTTTAATCGTTCGTCTCTCACGAATGAGTTCCTTAGCGTTTCGAATGAACACCAGTAATATCTTTCTCCCAAGTTTTGGTGACGGCTGCTTTGTGAAATGTTACAGTCTGTAATAAATTTTCGTATCTACTGAAACAACAAAGTCACTTTGTACTTTGAGAAATGTTACTCCTATTCATATTTGGGTCACGTAAGGGAACACATTTATTCATTTCTGTGTGCGAAGTGTTACCCGCATTTATATTAGTTACCCTCATGATCCCATGACGCTATATCAAAGTGGGCCTGCGAGTAATGGCAATGGACATTACATATCTTTTTTGAAAATAGTCTTATTCCTACACAGGGGATTCAATCAGCGTATTCTAATCCCCACCGACTGACCCCTAAATAGAGTGGTAGGTTATCTACTTGTGTCTATATGCGAAGATACAAGCTGGTAATGGCGCGCATGCGCAAAGAAAAGAGAAATATGGTTTCTTTATTGCTTCCTCGGTGAAGAGTGCTAACAGAACGCTGTAGAGAAGATGCATTAACGCAAACACAATTCAACAGGAATGAAAAGAGGGATGAATATTTTAAGTTAGGCAAAAAAAAAAGAACAAAACAAAAAAACAAAACTCAAGACAAAACAAAAAAGCAAAAGAAAAAAAAAACCCAAAAAATAAAAACAAAACAGCAACAACAACAAGAGTAAACATTCTCCTAGTTATTAGATATTCACCATCGTCGCCTTAACATTTTCAGGCGTGTCGAAAAGGACCACCTGCAACCGCTAATTGAATGTATAGAATCGATTAAACAAATAAATGTTGTCCATAGAATTTGATTTTGCTTGTGGGTGGGGCAGTTTCCAAGTATGGTTTTCACGTATTTAGAGTTTTTATTTTACCTTTTAATTTCCTATGGTTACTTCAGTTCATTTTGTAGTTACTCAACCCCACCCCCTGGGGAAGGATTAAAGTGTCGGTTTGTGGCCTCAAAGTAAGCGAGTTCTAACTTCAATCGCACTATTACATTCACTTTGGGACTAATGCCCTTAGTAAATATATTGAATCTCTTTATCTTCCCAGGTTAAATTATACTTCAACTATTCTTCTACAAGGATGACTTTAACATTACATAACCCATGAATGTTGATATACCATTAAACAAAGAAACCAAATCAGAAAAAATAACCCTCCTCATTTCACTGGTTGACTCGAAACTGCACCCGGGAGGGGAGAGGATCTGACAAGTGTGAAGCCATTCTCATTGTTGCCATTACTCTCAGGACCACTATGATCTGAAGTGGTTGGTTTGGTTTGGTTTACGGCATACCAAACATTGCAGGTTATTTAATGCCAAATCCATTTTATACATATAGTAAAGTAAAGTTGGCGACCGTAGTCGAGGGCGACCAGAAGACTCCTTTTTCAATAGGTACTACACCGATAAGTAGGGAAGGGTACTACTCCTTTCTCTGGATTGCTCCACTTTACCCTTGATATGTACCTCATATTGCTGAGTGTTAAGCAAGGAGGTATCAAGTATCATTTTAAAAGTCTTTGGTATGACGCCACCTGGGATTGAACCCAGGTCTCCCGGACCATTGGCGAACACTCTGCCCAGTTCTATAATAACCAATTCAGTTTAGCATTAGTATACTGTTTAGTTCTATTCAACCCTTAGATAGGACCCTTATCAGGTGCTATCCCTCTGGGCCAGAGTGGACCTGACAGCGATGGCAATAAAGGGGTACTCCGCATTCCCCAAAGCTCCAGCATTACTGGAACCTCACCATCAGATTGTTTAGTATCATATCCAGGACACTCGTTTGGTAGTGTCTTACCCCTCTGCAGAGAAGCAGTCGGTGTATTCTACAACCCCAGCTGACTGAGCAAAATGTTTTAAGAGCCAATGAACTAATTCATTGCAAAATCCTTTTAAATTATATCTCAAACGAATCTATTTGTCTCACACATGGGGATCCAGCGAGTTCTGCTATTACGGAAACATGGACGTATCTCCACTCTCTTCAGTACTGTAGAACTGGAACCCCACCACCAGATCCATTTTAGTGTCCCACCTAAGATCCTTACTACCTCTGACTGAAATTGTGTAATCACTACGCTTATAGGATTTTCACTTATTTAGCAGTAGATTAACAAGTAACAGTTAAGACTCAAAACATTTTTAGATAATAGCTGAACTTTCTGACTTCATAAATGTGCCCACAACAAACTAGATTCTATTATTAAATAAATGGTATAATTTTTTCCTAGTTATGCAGCGAAAAATATTATGGAATACTCTAAATCTCCAACTGTGATGATTCCATAATTTTTTTACCTGGGTTAGTTGTGTCTTTTATGAAATAACAAGAGACATGCCAAAAATAAATAGAAACAACTTTACTTTGAAAATCAGTCTTAGATATGTTAAAAATTCTAAAAACTTAGGGAATCATCGTGGTGTAATGGCTTAAGTACTGGGCTTCAGCCACATAGTAAGCGAATTGGAATTCCAGTCACTTTATAATGTTCACTTTCGTACAAATATCTTTAGGAAAAGTCATCATCAAGTCACGCTGACAGCACGGATTTCCCTGAATCTCTCTCCCCAACCGTCCCTGTCATCCATCACTTCTGGTACAGGTGTTCCAAACAACATCCTGGGTCCTCACAGAGCTAATGTAAATAAATTCTCGTCCGTGTAAGGATCCATAGAAGAACGTCACTTATGATTTCATCTTTGCTTTTCCATCAGTGTCTTGCATATCTTATTCGTCTTACTTGGATGGTTTTTGGGAAAGGTATGTATCCTCTTATCCCCTCCAACTATGGGTTAATTTTTGTCACTGCTGTTCTTCTAAAAGGATGGCTTTGGCATTAAATAACAGAGGAAGTTTGATATGCCATAAAACAAAGAAGTAACTTAGTTAAGAAAAAAAAAAAAAAAAAAAAAAAAAAACCAAAAACATTTACACGAATAATAAAACGGTGGAAAGCCTTGACATCAATTTATGCATTAGCAGAATAACAAAAAGTGTCCAAAACTTTTAGCACACCGTATTTTAAAGATCTTTATAAGTCTTTTTCTTCGTGATGCAGAATCTTAAGAGTTATAATCTTCGCAATGAAATGTTCTATATCTATTGATCACCAATTTCAATTTATAAATTCCCAGTTTCAAAGAGGCGGACTTACCATTATGGAAATGCTGGTAGGAAACACGTTTTGAGATTTGTGTAATATTTTATAATAACTTTTATCTAGTCACAGATGTTGAGGTTCTTTAAAGACAATATTAAGTTCTGAATGTTTACCGAACATTCACGCCTGACACGTAGATTCCTTCATAACATCAAGACGACACTCTTAAAGTTTGAGAAATTCAACGATATATATATATATATATATATATATATATACAGAGAAATTGGTAGATTGATAGATAGAGAGAGAGAGGGGGGGAGAAGGAGAAACAGAGAGAAAGACAGAGACATACTTGCTTCAATACATACATACATACATGTAGTAATTTACTAGGCTTTTTGCTTAGATGTGGCACAAGGTTATATGAATGGGGCACCCAATGAGACTCGAACTCACTCGTGAAGGTTTGCTAGTCTAGCTTGCTAACCATTACGCTACCCGAGGCGCCCTTAAATACATACATGTAGAATGTCAAAGGCCAGGTTTAGATACGATAAGATTGAATATAAGAAAGAAAGACAGGCAGAAAGAAAGAAGCAACCAAATTGCTAGATTGATAAACACATCATTATGATTATCAAGTTGGGCTGACAGCACGGATTTTCTTGACTCTCTCTCTCTCTCTCTCTCTCTCTCTCTCTCTCCATCCGTCCCTATCACCCATCTCTCAGGGTACAGGTCCTCCAAACTACTTACAGTGTCCGCACAAAGCTGATGTTCTCGCTGGTCGGCCAAAATTGGCACGTCCATGTGTTGGGGTTCATAGAACGTCACTTACGAGTTTTTCCTTGCTTCTCTAACAGTGTCCCGCATGTCTAATTCGTTTTACTTGGATGTTTTTGAGATAGGAGGTTAGTGGCTCTACAGCTGCTATTTCGTGGAGTCTTATTTCCAGAATTTGTTCAAAGTGACCCTCAAGCATTCTTGTGTAGTTCCCATCCAGCCTGTTCTCCCTGCGTTTCGTTAGCGTCCATGTAGTGCATCCATACTGTAGAGTTGACAGCCAATATTTGGAAAAATGCCGTTTTATTTTGTCGGATAGATTAGACTTCCACACGATCTATAACCCACCGATAGCAGCCCATGCCTTTTCTAGGTGTATGTTGATATTACTTTCAGTAGATGAGATATTGCTGCCGAGGTATAATTAATTCTAGAGGCCTGTCACTTAAAACAAACATATTCTGTTTTATTTGCGTTCGCATGGAGGCCAATGCTTCCCGCTGCTTGGTCTAAGCTATACAGTAGGTTTTCGGCTTGGATAGAGGCATTTGCAAGAAGCGCTAGGTAATCTATATAGTCTGAGTCAGGTATATTTTCAGTTGGACATTATCTGCTTCTTGCTTTTTTTTTTTTTTTTTAGTGTAAAGCCATTTTTTTTATCGACGTTCGAAGTATGTAGTCTTGACAGATTATAAACAAATATGGTGCTAATGAATATCTTTGTGAAACTCCAGCAACAATTTCGAATAAGGTCATCTCATCAGCCGGTGAACGAACCATTGCTTTCCAGGTTTTATAAAGCGTCGTTATAGCTGTAACAGTTTCTCTGGGTAGACGATATTCTAGTAACATTTGCGCGATCTTTTCCTCTATGTATGGAATCAAATGGCTCGGAGAAATCTACGAAACACAGTGTTGCCTAGAGATTTTTGCACGTATTCCTTCGGTGATTCGAAGGATGGTCAGGATCTGTGAAGTTGTAAGATTGATTTCTCAGAAAATCGTTCTGTTTTTTCCATAAAATTTTCTCGATTTAAGGCTTGATACGGTTGAGTAGATAGAAAGAGAGATAGATATAAATCACCATGTTTTGATACGAGAAGAATAAAAAAAAAGAAAGAATGACAAAAAGAATTAGGTTAAGATACGGTTAGACTGATATATATATATATATATATACGAGGTGCATTCGATAAGTTTCCAGACTTTTTTCGCATGGGCATTTAAAATTGTCGTTGACTCTTGAAAATTCACTATGTTATTGCTACACATGTTATGAGATGACTGACCAATTTTTATGATTTCAGGTTCAAATGAACACCCTGAATAATACTAAAGCCTGATTGTCACAGCTGGTGAATTTCAAAAATGCAATCTAAAACTTTAGAAGAATGGTATGCAATAAAATTCTGTTTTAAACTTGGAAAAATGCCACAGAAACGTATGGAATGCTTCAGACTGCTTTTCGACCATCTTGCATGAATCGAGCATCAGTTTTTGAGTGGCATAAGAGTTTCAAGGAAGACAGAGAGTCTGTGAGGGATGATGAAAGGAGTGGGAGGAATGAGGAAGCCAGAACACCAGAATTGATTGGCCAAAGGGCTAGGGTTAGGGTTACTATGTTGAGGTTTTAAGGGAGTTCAGGAAGAGAATCCATCGGAAGAGGCCAGCACTCTTGAAATCGGGTCAGTGGCATTTCCACCAGGAGAATGCACCAGTCCACAACTCCATCCTTGTCACAGACTATTTGACCAAGATGGGCATCAAGACAGTTCCTCACCCTCCCTATAGTCGAGACCTTGTTCCCTGTGACTTTTGGTTATTTCCTAAGCTCAGAGGCTGTCGTTATGAGACAACTGAGAAGATGAAAGAGGCTGTGACGAAGGTCATTGATACGCTCACACAAGAGGACTTCCATGGGGCCTTCCACAAGTTCTTAGAACGGTACAACAAGTGCATTGCAGCTGGAGGGTATTTCTTCGAAGGGGACTAAAGTTTCATGTGTGTTCTATCCAGAAAAGAGCCCATACGAAAAAAGTCTGGAAATTGATCGTATGCACCTCGTATATATATATGTTTGTTTGTTGTAGGTTCAAAGTAGGAATAGAAATACTTTGAAATAGCTAGATCCACGAAGAGATTTGTATATTTTGAATTCATTTATTTGTTTTGATCTTACATACGTGTTAGATATGTGTATGTTTCCAGCTTGTTGCTTTCGTCTGAGAACATATATAGCACAATAAAAAATATCATAGAGGGTATAGAAATAATCCTTAATAATAACTCCTTCCAATTCAGTAACATTAACTATTGACAGACCCGAGGAACAGCTATGGGAACTAAAATGGCGCTAACATATGCTACCCTAACCCTAGAATATTTAGAGGAAAACCGATATGAAATAATAGTAAAAAATACGGCAACAACATAAAAAAAGAATTTACCAAATCATGGAAAAGATATTTAGATGATTGCTTCTTATTCTGGAAATGCCAATGGGGAGACAACATCGAATTACACAACCTACTCCAAAACCTCCCCCCCCAAATAAAATTTACAATGGAATACAGCTCAAAAGAATTACTATTTTTAGACATCCTTATAAAAAACGTAAATGGCTATATCATCACTGATATCTACCACAAACCAACAGACACCCAATAATACCCCCACTTCAAAAGCCACCATCCCAAAAACTGTATAAAATCCATCCCTTACACTCTAGCACGTAGAATACACACAATAATCACCGACACCCCCCCCAAACCGCCTTAAAGAACTACACACAACCCTACACAAAAAACGAAATCTACATAATTGAATGTAGCGAATGAAAAGAAATATACATGGGGTCAACACAGACACTTAATACAAGAACATCACTACACAGGAGTAATATCAAAATAGAAGGAGAAAAATTAAATGTTTCGAAATACCTATACCAATGTTGTTGGCGACCGTAGTGAAGGGCGACCAGAAGGTTCCCTTTTCAATAGTTACTACACCGATGTGTAGGAGAGGGCGATACTCCTTTCCCTGGATTGCTCCACTACTCTTGATACGTACCTTATTTTGCTGAGTGTTAAGCAAGCAGGTATCAAGTACCATTTTAAAAGTCTTTGGTATGACTCGACCTGAGATTGAACCAAGGTCTCCCAGACTATTGGGTAACACTCTACCCACAAGACCAATGAGCCGGTAAGTAGAGGCCAATTTAAAATAATGCCAATCACCGTCACATTCATGTTCCATAGTTTTTTTAGTTCTCTGTCAGAGTACTTATCTCTGTTTTTGCTTTTGATTTTCTCTTTGTGGTCGGCTGGGACGGCAAAGTTTATTATTAGGCTGGGTCTCTTTTTTTGTTCACGAAAAATTAATTGGATTACCTTTGACAAACAAGGTAATCCAAGAAGAAAAATTTAATGCGAAAGAAAGTCAGTCGATGCGATAACGTTTCGGTTCTAATTGTCAGTCGACTTACATACATAAGCGACCCAATTTTTTATCGGCCTGAAGGAGCCTTTAACTGCAAGACACTTCACGGACAAAATGGGGGCGGGGGCAACGAAGACGTGCATTAATAGACACACGTGACCCGGAGCTCTTTTTGCATTACATGGTGTTTCATTTGTTTAAAAAAAATTACAAAATGATGTCAATCAACCCACCCCAAAGTTTTGACTGGACAGCGAGAAATTTGCTAAAGCTTTTAACGAGTGGCTTGAAGAAGTGTACCTGTTTTTTGAACTTCAGAAATTCGAAGTGGGGGGGGGGGCAAAGACTACGCCGCTAAAACTGCGAATGTTGTAAAGAAGAAAAAGAGTTTGTTTGTTTGTTTATCTTTTAGGAAGAAAAGGTCAACAAATTTACTGGAGTCAGAAAGTCAAGAAAACGAAAGGAGAAACGGTTGAAAATGACGATGAAAGAACATTCGAAATTGCTATCGAAGCATTTAAGGATTATTGCAAATCTATGAAAACATTGACCGTAGACAGAGTAGAATTCCTACGAAAAGAACAAAGTGAAAATAAGAGGTTTGAGAACTATTTGTTAAATTTGAAATCGAATTCTAAAGACTTTGAATGGAACAATGTCACCGAGAACGATATGATCAAATTACAGATAATAAAAGAAATACACGATAGAAAAACGGGAGGAATTCTCCTGAGGGAACCTGATTTAATACTGACACAGTGTATTGATCGATGCAGAGCTGCAGAACAAAGTAAAATCTAGTCGTAAAAAAATTGGTTTGGTTTGTTGGTTTTATGGCATATCAACCTTTGTAGCTTATTTAACGCCAAATCCATTTTTATGTAAATAATCTGTTCTATTGAAAACAGTTCAGTTTAGCATAAGTACACAGTTTAATTGTCAAAAACATTTCCATTTCAAACTATTCAAGCAGTTATATCTAATAATTCAGTTAAGTGTAAATACAGTTTTAATGTCAAAAAACAGTTCTATTTGAAATAATTCAGTTAAGCATAAGCACGCAGTTTAAGTGTAAGTATGGTTAAATTGTCAAAAGCATTTCTATTTTAAGCTATTCAGTTTACTCAATTCAGTTTAGCATAAGTATGCTGTTAGTTCTATTTAACCCATAGATAGGGCCCTATCAGGTACTACCACTCCGGGCCAGAGTGGACCTGGGAGCGATGGCAATGAAGGGGTACTCAGCATTCCCCAAAGCTCCAGCACTGCTGGAACCTCACCACCAGATTGTTTAGTGTCATATCTAGGACACTCGGTTGGGGGGGGGTCTTAACCCTCTGCAGAGGTGCAGTCGGTGTATTCTACAGCCCTAGCAGACTGGGAAACGTAAAAATAAAAATTGAAAATACGATAAAGTAAATGTTGACAATGACACATATGAAAAATGACACACATGCGCCTGGAAGTGACAAAAAGAAATATGATTGCATCTATTGTCAGAGGAATTCCAGCAACATTCATTAAAGACAACAAAATGGAGCTCTTACTAAAAAAAGGAAAGAAAACTGATATTTCAAAATACGGAATTAAAAAGGTTAGAACTGTAGGAACTATGAGGTAGAACTCATTAACCCTGTCAACAAATGAAAAATGATAGGCTCACTCATGGTCGTAAATGAAAAGATACAACCGATTTTAAGCTGCAATCTCTGCCAAAAGCTAAATTTAATACGGTTCAACCTAGATCAGTTTGTTTCGACCGTTTCAAATGCAGAATGCAATGACCTCAAAGAACGACCCCAGAAAGATATCAGAAAATTAGAGATTGATAATTCCATCAAAGAGATTTTGCAAAAATTCCCGGACGTTTTTGAAGTGGGAGTTGGTGAATTTGAAGCCAAATTAACACTCCAAACTGATCCAAACGCAGTTTCTATACAACAAGCCATAAAAAGTGCTATGTTTGCATTGGAAAAACAATTTAGACAGGAACTAGAAAAGATGATGAGGGACAATATAATTGAGAAACTGGAAGGACCCAGTTCGTGGTTCAAGAGCTATGTAATTGAAAGAAAACAGCGGAAAGCTTCGGATATGTTTAGACCCCAAACCATTAAACAAGGCAATGATTAGCAACTACCACTGCCTGGTACCCAGCTGGGAATCCATCGTACACAGGTTTGCAAATAAAAAAAACAATCAAATTTAGCAAATTGTACGTAAGAAGCAGATTCTGGCATTGCAAGTTGAACGACAAGGCAAGAGAACTGACAGACTTTGGAACGCCCCAGGGCAATTATCCGTACAAAAAACTGCCCATGGGTATTACACCAGCCAGCAAAGCATTCTAAGCAAAAATGATCGAACAATTCCAAGGGTTAAACGGGGTCAGCATTATTCAAGATGACTGTCTGGTTAAAGGATTTGGAAACAACTTAGCCCAAGCCATCAATAACCACAGCCAGAACTTGTGAGCATACCTACAGAGATGCAGAGAAAGAAATATCAAAATTAACCCCGACAAAATGATAATTCCTCACAGAGGAAGTTACATACATGGGTCATACACTGACTAACGCTGGCCTGAAGCCCTATGAGGAAAAAGTGTGGGCAATCACAGAATTCCCAGCACCTCATGATTTGAATCATCTAAGGCGCTTTGTAGGAATGGTTAAATATCTCTCTAAATTTGACCATTCGCTGACGACAAAATGTGAACCTTTAAACAGATTAACACGGAAGGACCAGGTTTTACAACAAAGAGCATTTGAAGACATAAAGAAAGCTGTAGCAAACACACCTTTCTTAGCTTACTACGACTTAGAAAAGCCAGTCAGGATACAAACTGACATGTCTGATGTAGGCATAGGAGCTGTCTACTTGCAGAATGGGAAACCAGTGTCATACGCGTCAAGAGTTTAGAATGACTGAAAAAAAAAACAAAAAAAAAAAAACAAACTACGCACCAATTGAAAAAGAGATGAGAGCTGTTGTGTTTGGATTACCCGAGTTCAGCGATTATTGCTACAGAAAACAAATAACAAAAGAGTCAGATCACAAACCATTAGAAGCAATCAGCAACAAGCCTCTAAGCGAAGCACCAAAATGACTGTTTAGAATGATGCTTTCAAAACAGAATTTTGATTACAAAATGACATACAAGAAGGGAAGTGACGTTATTATTGCTGACGCTCTTTCACGAGCCCCAGTAGAGTATTACTAATTTCAGTTTCATTTCATTGATGTGAATCAAATAGAATTTCTTGCCAGGCTAGTCAGTGCCACCAAAGAAGATAAGAATCTACTGAAGCTCATAAAACTGATTAAACAAGGTTTCTCTTGAACCTCAGTTGTAGCACCTGAATAATTTCAGAGACTACCGGTCAACAAACGACGATCTGGTATTTTATAAAGACAGAGTCTTTTTACCTACCTCAATGAGAAATGACGTGAAGAAAAAGGGACACACAAGCCATTTAGCAGTTGATAGCAACATGAGACGTGCCCTTGACACAATTTTCTGGCCTGAAATGAGGTGTGAACTCCAGGAATGTTATATCATATTTACCAACCCCTCCGCTCGGGCAGGATATGACACAAGGTCAATTTTTAAGCGGAGTTTAACAGGTTTGAATTCAGAGTTTTCCTTCTCCTAGACTAGTTGCCTCACCAGGAATGTTATATGAACTGCAAACGGTGTAGCAGATATTCTGCGAAAAATAGCAAGGAGACACTAATCACAAGACCGGTGCCAGAATACCCTTTCCAACGTATTAGCCTCGATACCATAACGCTGGATGAAAGAAGATACCTAGTCTGTGTGGATTATTTCTCCAATTACATTATGGTTGATCGACTCCCAGGAATATCATCAGCTTGCACAGTCAAACTGATAAGGAAACACTTCATGAGATATGGCATTCCAGAAGAAGTTGTAAGTGATGGAGGCTATGGATTTGACAACCAATGAGAGAACTGGCCCATAAATACGGATTCAAATGGAATTCCAGCTCACCAGAGATGCCAAACTTCAATGGAATGGCGGAATCAGCTGTAAAACAAATAAAATACATTATAAGAAAATGTAACAATGAAAATAGCGATCCATATCTGGCCATACTAGAATTCACAAACACACCATCAAAATCCACAGGAATGTCCCCAACGCAGAGATTCTTTGGAAGACAATTGAGAAGTGTATTGCCGACAATGAAGAAATTTCTATCCCCATTTAATGCGGAAGAAACGAAAACTAAAATACGAAAAGCAAAACAACAGCAAAAGAAATACTATGACAAAACGTCCATGAGCTAATAGAATTAAGAAAGGGTGACCAGGTGACTGTGCAGCCATATGGCAAGAAGCAATATTGGAAAAAGGCAACTGTCACAGAAAAGTTTGAATATCGGCGATCCAGGATCAAACTGGAAAATGAAAAAAGATTAGTGTGAAATAGGAAACACTTAAGACTCATAATGAGACCAATGTAACACTATGTAGGTGGCCCGTCAAGCAGACGATTCCTTTGTTTTGGCGCGAAACCAGACAAAGGGTTTTGTAATTGAAATCTCGGCGTGGCCGGAAGTGGTAACGGGACGCGAGAAGAGAGTTGGTTGGACAAAGGAGCTGACAGGGAGTTGGCGACGGGACACAGACAGGAGCAGTTGACTCCGGACACCGGAGCAAAGAGGCGAGTCAGCATGAGATGAGGTCCAGCGACAGTGAAGAATATCGAGTCAAGATGAGTCGGCATTCCAGTTGCTTTGTAGAATTTTCGCTAGTAACCCACGCTAGCGTTAGTCTATATATGCTATCAGGAATGCAAAGTGTTGCATAACTCTCCTTCTGCTCTTGAGTTAACTCCAAGCGTTTGTTCGTTTGTTCTCTTTCTTTCCTCCCACTCCCTCGATTGTATTTGATGTAGCGGTAAAGAAATGTGCGTTACCCCTATCGAAACCACTAGTTGATCACCGGCCGTAAAAAGTGAAATGGTTCGAAGAGGTTGACGTATGGTGGGCCGAAGGGGTAACGTCACACCAAGACACAGCAACATAACAAGAACAAACCGCAGACAAGATATCACCACCAATATCAGTGAAGAAAATACCAAACAACAGCAACCAGACATGGCTAAAAGACAATCCTGTCTGAAGAGAGACAACCAACCGCTATTGTAAATGGCTACTTACAAAAGTTTGAAATGTTCATTTTATATATGCATGGGGGATGTTGGTCGACTTATATACATAAGCTACCTAATATTGTACCGGCATGAAGGAGCTTTTAACTACAGGACACTTTACGGTCAAAATCGGAGCAATAAAGACGTGCGTTAATAGACACACGTGGCCTGGTGCTATTTTCGCATAACATTAATGAACCATCACCAGGACTAGGAAAGACGATATCTAGTGATGTTGAATCACTGATGAATGTTAAATTACTTCAACATCAATAGAACCATCATTCTTCCTAGTCCTGATGATGTTTCATTAGAACCGAAACGTTACATCGTCGACTGACTTTCTTTCACATTAAATTCTTCTTCTTGGATTACCTTGTTTATCAATTTTTCTCTATATTGTCAGATTTACTCCCATTATTTACTTCAATGAATATACATATATATATATATAGAGAGAGAGAGAGAGATAGAGAGAGAGAGAGAGAGAGAGAGAGAGAGAGAGAGAGAGAGAGAGAGAGAGAGACATAGATAGATAGAACAAGCAAACTTTAAATATGAGTTGATTGAGAAAGGAAGAATTAATCAACCAAGTTGATCGTCTTCGTCATCGGAAATGATCAGAGTTCAAACCTTGGACGATGCTGTTTGCATTTGACATAGCGCTAATACTCTAGGGAAAAACATGAATCCAGTTATGGTTAAATAGCAGAGTGGACTGGGCTTTTTAACTTTGGTGTGGCAACTGGTTTTGGAGAAGGAAAACTCTTGATTCAAACCTAAACTACGCTTTAAAAATTGACATTGTGTCACATCCAACATTTGCGGATGGGTTGGGTAAATAAAAATACTGCAAATAACTTTATGCGCCTAAAATGATGTGAGTTCATTATTTTTCGCTAAATAGGAATTGATACAGTTGAATACACTACGATAGATAGGTAGATAGACTGAACCAGATACAAAAATAAATCGCTGATTATCTCAGTGTAGATTATCGCACTGTAGATTATCACTCTATCATAATCTCCAGATTCGAGCATATAATAAGATGAATGACTAATGAACTTGTTCAGACATAACACTGTCTCCTGAGCCGGTTACCTAGTTCACAAACATATGTTATCACCCTGTAGCTAGTTAATCAGACCTTCACAATAAAGTCCAATTGATCGTACCCTCTCAAGAAAAGCTAGTTAATTATCCACGTCCATTATTTGAATTTGAGCATATACAGAGAAAATCTTCCTTTTCTGGGAAAGCAGGAGTATGGAAGTTTTCTCATTTACCAAGTTCTAATTCGTAGACAAATGAGATTCGTTCTTTTTCGTTTTTTTTTGTCTCGTTATAATCACTAACTCGTGGTTTGATTTATAACACAGAAATAAAGAAGTTTATTAAGTTTAGTTTGGTTATATATAACACTAGGAGTATGCTGCAACATGGACCTCAACATATAGATTGCCTTTCTTGCAGACGGGTATGAGCTTCCCGCCCCCCCCCCCAAAAAAAAGAGAGAAAAAGACACTAAACTGAAACAGGTGGGGAGACACCGGTTTGAGAACTCCACGGAGAGTTCCGCCAGTTGGAGGGCTTAGAATACGCTGAGTATCCTGCAGAAAGGTAAGATCTCCTACGTACAAAAAGGGTGCCCTGAGTATGGCAAAAAGGATGCCCTGAGTTGCGTCTCATAGCGAGGCACAAATTCTGGGGTGTAGAGTACCCTTTCATTGCCGTGACTCCCATCTCCACTTTGATCTGAAAATGTAGTACCTGTTAGGGTCCCATCTATGAGTCAAATAGATATTTTTGAATATTATTTGCATTCGATAGGACCGTGTTAAAAGCGAACAGATCCCCCCCCCAAAAAAAAACTAGCAAAAAAAAAAAAGACAAAACAGAGCACCTACTCGTAAGAAAAAATATAGAAACATGTAAATATGAACGCACAACAAACAAACAAACTAGTCAAAAACAAACCCTTAAGGAACAAATACACAAAAAATGAACAAATAAACATAGAAAACAAACAAACAAAAAAAAAACCCAGAAAGAAACTCTTTAGAAACAAATACACAAAAAATTTAAATATGAACGAACAATCAGCGCGATTCCTTGCCATAAAATACCCCTAGATGGGTTGACATGCCGTTAAAATCCGTTAATCAGTCATCAGCGGAGTAAGGAGTTATCACTTTATTGCCCTGACTCCCAGAGTCACTCTGACCAGGAGTGGCAGTACCTGATAGAATTCCATTTATTAGTCAAATCATGGCCCTCATAATAAAGCGGGGTCCTCTGATTCTCTTTCTCCATCTTTCCCATCATCCGTCACGTCCTGGTAGGTCTTCTAAGCTGCATCCTGTGTCTGTACAGAGCTCAACACTAGTGGGTCCATGTGTAGGTGCCCATAAAAGAACGTCGTTTGTGACTTCATTTTTACTTCTCTAGCATTACTCCTCGTGTCTTGTTCGTCTTACTTGGATGGTTTTAGAGATGGGAGGTAAGTGGCCGTACAATCGCTGCTATTTTTGTAGAGTGCTTCTTTTAGGATTTCTTCAAAACATCATCCTCGTGTAGTTCTCGTCTAGCTTTAACACATTATATATATATATATATATATATATATATATATATATATATATATATATGATTAATTGGTGGTAAGTTAAATATATACAAAATAATATGCGAAGAAATTTTTCTTATCAAAATTAATCATAATGATTAATTGTGATAAGAAAAAATTCTTTGCATAACACACTGAACCCAATTATACACACCACTTATCCGCCAGCAATTCATCATTGCTGTTCTTTTACAAGGGATGACATTAAATAGCCCACCAAGGTTGATATGCCATTACCCCCCCAAAAAACATTTATTAGCCCATTATTAGCTGGGGCTGTTAAATACACCGACTGCATCTCTACAGAGGAGTAAGACTTCCACCGAAACGAGTATCCTGGATACGACATTAAACAATCTGATGGTGAGGCTCCGGTAATGCTGAAGCTTTGGGGAATATGAAGTACCCCTTCATTGCCATTACTCCCAGGCCCACTCTGACCTGATAGGGTCAGAGTGGGCCTGGGCAAATAGAACCATTTGAAATTTAAACTGTGTGTAAATAAATGACTCATGATAAACAAAATTGTATGAAATAGAAGGGTGTGATCATTTAAATGTGTATAAACAAATTACTGGTGTTTAATTGAACTGTTAGTGATACACAGCAATACTTGAAACCATTTAACTTTGACTTACGGTGAGCTGAATTGTTAGAAATAGAACTGTTTGATCATTTCACTGTATGTGTCTTCAAAATATGTTTACACGTCATATATCTAATATACTTGTATATGAAAAAAAAAAAGGATTTGGCATTAAATAACCAAGAAAAGTTGTTATGCCATAAAACTAAAACACAGGTAAAAATCCAAGGAAATCATTAATTTACGTAGCTTGAATGAACTTGTTAAATAATTCTTCGAATCTTAGAAAAATAATCTTAATGTGTAATATCTTCTTCTTCTTCTTCTTTAGAACCATTTCCATTTTTTTATGTATAAATGAAAGTAAATTCTGTATAAATTCCAAAAATTCCCAAGTTATGATCACGCGGAAATCATTTTTTCTTACGTTTCACGATCTTCGTTAATTAGTGAATAGAAGAAGAAGAAGAAGAAGAAGAAGAAGAAGAAGAAGAAGAAGATAACAACAACAACAACAACAACCGCAACCCAAAATCAACTTCTCAGAACTCTTAAATACATCGTTAATCGTGACTTTCAAATTCGATATCTGTCCAGAAAGAAGTTGTGGAGACATCTTGACTGTTCGACAATCTTTTGATAATGTGTACTTTCAACAGCAACACGGAGGTCCATTCATTCGATTTTAGAACAAGTGTTTATTTTTATTTCTTTTAAATAAAAAGTCATGATTAAATGTCGTTATTTATTCAGTTGCTTAGTCTGGCTCAATGACATCATCATGAGACATCAGATGAGAATCGAGCGCTCTAATAATAGTCTACTAGCTAACCAACACACTACACAAAGCACCCAATCGGATTGAATAATAACTCTCAGAAAATTCGGAGGTGCACCTAGCGCAACAGTTATCGCCGCATGTACATACCCAACCCCTCTACCACGGGCACAATGTGATGAAAGATCTATTTTTAATGTGAATAAATCTAGTTTGAATTCAGGCTTTTTCCTTCTCTTAGATTGGTTGTCATATCCAGTTTGCCCTACTGTTTTCCTGTTACTGAGGTAGGAGGGCGAGATGGATTCATGATGATATAATTACGATTCCTTCTAAAATAACAAAACCCGTTCTGTCTTACCGAGATTTGATTGAAATTAACCTCTATACGTATCAATTATGTGTATCGATTATGTGCTCTAGGGCATTAGTAAACCTACTTCAAATCCTGGACGAATCTGTTTGTGTTTGACCTTTGCGCTAATGAACTTGAGAACAGCATGAATCCATCTCTTTTTCTTCTGACTATGGGTAAATAGTAAGACAGGCAGGGTTCTTTAGCCTTGTAGGTAGGCAAACTGCTAAGGGAAAAAGGACAGCTTTGAATTCAAACTTCCTACCGACTGGTAGGTACTTGGGAATCAGATGTGCACCCCATGTTGTATACCCATTGTACAACTACATGTGTACATATACAAATACACACTTACATGCGGAAACATCATTAACCGGTAATGAACGACTTCAATAACGAACGAATACACTTCTTTACAAAAATATAAATCTCTCACACTTTATTTTCAAAAGGTTGATGTTCTGTTGCATGTAAGAGATGGGTGGAGACAGGGACGGACTACTATATTGACCCAAGTTCTTCTCTCGACCATAGCAGCACTTCTTTCGCATCTTGGCTTGAGTTGCTCAACCTGGTGTCACTGAGGGCCGCAACGCGCTCAGTCTGCAAGCTGGTTCTCACTTTGGCATCCTGTCTCCGACTACCCGACGGCCACGGACACCCTGTCTATATTCTTTCTTAACGTCCATCTGCTTCCGCTCTTCTTCGGCTTATTTACACTGGTGCATCTCTTGATTGACGGCTCGGTCGAGGGTCAATATATAACACTTGGGTGGTGTAATTGTTTGCAAGCTTGACGAGCAAACCTTCAAGAGTGAATTCGATTCTCTTTGGAGGCCCCAATCATACGCCCTTGTGCTACATCTTAGTAAAAAAACTTAGTAAATTACTACTTTGAATCAGATTAGATATCGGAGATCCTTTGAACTGGGAGCGTTTCATGCTACTGGTACCATGTAACCCAATGGCCAGGGACTATTTCAAACACATAAAGTAAGTCCTATGAATCAAAGTTATATGTATGCTTATGAATTGTTAATGTTAGATTCGAATAGTTCCTTAAAGATATATAATTGTCTGTAAATGTGTAGCACTACTGCACTACGTCGAAAGATGTAACAGCACAATTCGCAAACGACTCTGTTGGTTTCAAGATACGAAAGTTTTTGCTGCTACTCTTTTTACAGTGGTCACCGACGAAGAGAGAGAGAGAGAGAGAGAGAGAGAGAGAGAGAGAGAGAGAGAGAGATTATAGGAATTATTACAGCCCATTAGATATACACATTAGGAAGTGCCCGTGGTGTAATGGTTATCGTCGTAGGAAATAGACACGGCGACACGAGTTCAAATCCTGGACGAGACTGATTGCATTTCACATAGCACTAAGACCCACCCCAAATGAGTGTTCTGGATATGACATTAAACAATCTGATAGCGAGGAGCTTTGGGGAATGCGAGGTACCACTTCATTGCGATTGCTCGCAGATCTACTGTGGCCTGGAGTGGTAGCATCTAATAGGTTCCTGTCTATTGGTTAAATAGAACTGTTTAACATTTAAATTGAAAGCAAACAAATGGTATAATGGTTAAAGCGATGGACTGCGGAATCGTTGTAAGCGAGTTCGAAATCTAGTCGCACTATTACGTTCACTTTCGGACAAATACCTTTGGGAAAGGTATGAACCCTCTCATCCTCCCAGCTATGGGTTAAATAACATCATTCCTGGTCTTCTAGAAGGATGGCTTTGGCATTAAATATCACACGAAGGTTGATATGCCATTAAAACAAAGAAACCAAACCATACAAATGATTTATGCTAAATTGAATTGCTTGAAGTAAACTGACCTTTTAACTATGTGTTAACAAATGACTGATATTTAATTGAATTGTTAGTTATACATAACAATACTTGGAACCATTTAATCTTGACATATTCTAAACTGAATTGTTAGAAATAGAACTGTTTGATCATTTGTCTATGTGTATCTACAAAATTTGTTTACATATTATGTATTTGATATATATTTCTGAACAAAAATATAAGACCTACCTCAAAAATGAAGAAAAAGATATTTTTTACAATTTTTAAATTATGAAAATCAGATACAGTAAAGATAAGGTATATTGACAATTAGATTTAAAATAAGAAAACATTTCAATTCATTTTTTTTGTATATTAACATTTACGTAAATTCTAAAATTTATTTTGGCATAAATATAAGACCACCAATAAAAACTAAAGAAAGAACTTAATTTAATTGAAAAATGTACTATATATAGTCTACGTAATATAAAAGCTATTAAAACTGTAATACTTAAATTACTAAAAACATAAATGGCTAAAAGAACTAAATTATCTAAATTTGAGAAAGGCGAGATTACAGCTCTGAAAAGAGTCGGAAAATCTCAGAGAGAAATTTTGAAGGCCTTAGGATGCAGTAAAACCGTTATCTGCAATGGCTTGAAAAGTCTGAATAAGTATGAAACAAGAAAACCGACTGGCAGGCCAGAAAAATTATCACGACAATTCAAAAGAAGAATCATTCTTGAAGTGAAAAATCGGACTTTGTTAACATCAAAAATATAGAAATCTCAAGTGAAGGCCGCTTGCAGTACTGGAACAATTAGAAGGTATTTAAACAACTAAAAAATGAAGCATAAGAAAAGAATTCATCGTTAAAGGTTTACTATGAAGTACAAAGAGAAACGACTGGAATATGTTTGTCAATATCAAACCATGAGCACTAAAGGATGGCGAGAAGTTGTTTTCTCGGACAAAAAGAAATTCAATTTAGACGGTACAGATGGTTTTCAGAAGTACTGGCACGGCACAATTTTCCAGAAGAGAATTACTCAACAAGACATAGTGGAGGAGGATCTCTTATGATTGGGGAGCGGGGCTTCTCATCTTCAGGAAAACCTAAATTACAATTTGTCAGTGGTCAACAAAAAGCAGCAGATTATATGAAGATGTTAAATGATTTATCTCTCTCACAAGAAGGGCGTCGTCTACGTGGAGAAGATGGGTTTTTCAGCAAGATGCTGCTGCTATCCACAATGGATCAACAACAAAGAAGTACTTGTTTGAACCAAAAATAAGACTTCTTCACCACACAACGTATTCTCCAGACCTCAATCCTATAGAAAATTTGTGGAAATTGATAGTTACAAAAGTTTATGAAGGAGGCCGACCGTACACAGCAGTTTTTAACTCAAAAACGCAATCTTATACGCATGGAAATGATGCCTTCGGTTCAACTTTAGAAATAAATTGATAGTATGCCTAGCCGAATTTTTCAGGTTGTTAACGTTAACGGTCGATCTACAAAATATGGAATAAAAAAAAATTTGCCTTTATATTCCGTAGTTCTTTTCATTGGTCTTATATTTATGTCAAAAGAAAATTTTAAAATTTAGCATAAATGCTAATATACATATAAAAATGAATTGAAATTTCTTCATATTTTAAATTTGTCTTTATGCCTTATCATTCATATATCTGATTTTCATAATTCAAAAATTGTAAACAATATCTAGTTCTTCATTTTTGAGGTTGGTCAGATATTTTTGTTCAGGGGTGTATATGTAAAAACAGGATTTGGCATAAAATAACCAATAATGGTTGTTATGCAAAAAATCCAAACCAAGTTTTTTCTGATTAAAAAGTAATTTGCAGTTATATGGTAGTAAGTATTTCTATCGAATATGAATAATTTTAAACAGATTTAAAAGTTTTAAGTAAAGTTGGCGATCGAATTCGAGAGCGACCCGAAGGCTCCCTTTTCGATAGCTACTACATCGAGGTGTAGGGGATGGTGCTACTCTTTTCCCTGAATTTCTCCACTTTACCTTTGATCTGTTCCTTATACAGCTGAGAGTTAAGCAAAGCGGCATCAAGTACCATTTTTGAGTCTTTGGTATGACTCGACGTGGGATTGAACCCCGGTCTCCTGGACCATTAGCTAACACTCTACCCCCACAGTAAATAAAGGGTACTCCACACTTTCGAGGGATATGGAATTGAAGCTTTATCACCAGATGTAGTTTAGTGTCACATCCAGGACACCCATTTTTGTGGGGGTCTTATCCTCTGTGGGGGATACTAAGTCTCGTCCACAGAGCGGTGAAATTCCGGTAAGAATAGTGTCTATAATGTCTTCTAAAAAAACTAAACCCTTTTTGTCTTCTCGAGAAGAGCGTGATTTGATAAAAACAAACTTCTATGTATATCGATTATGTGCACACTTTAGAGCGGGGATCCTGAACCTTTTCAGCCCGAGCGTCGCAAAGCTTAATCTAGGAGAGTCTGGTCCCGTGATCATCTGGTGACAAAATAACTGATGAACACAGAAAGCCACACACCATGAAAGGATTTACCTCTCTTCTCAGATCTCCAGAATTTGAGACTTATCATCAGGTGCAGTCTGCTCATGGTGCTACTGAGAGCCTGACTTGGATACCGATGGAAAATATTGGATTTTCAGAAATTTTAGAAGAAAATTAAGTATTTTCTGAAAATACTACGAATAACATTTTAATCCATACCTGATGATAATAGAACGTTAAAAAAATGAAAAGATGTATTTTGCAATTGATACTGAGAGGTATTTAACAAAACATGAAGGCTGTCAAGATTTTTTGTTAAAGATGAGATCCATATAATGTTAAAATAGAAATATTTACAATTTACAGGTCTCACCGAACAGTTTATTCAATCAACCCTAGGATTAAAGAGTGCGGTTCAAAGTTTCATTAAAGTTACCGGGGTCAACAAGCAGAACCTGACGAAAGCTGAAGAGTATCAGACGAAATATATATATGACAACCAATCATCTTAGAAATATTGAGAGATAGAAAAAAACCATTCTTGGAAAGTTTCAAAACCTTTAAAGCTATTTTTTTGTCTGATCTTGGTGTGTAATCTTTCTAAAAAATTTTTCAAAATTATATTTGCCAAAAATATGGTCACATTTTTTTCTCCATGGAGAAAAAAATGAAACTCAGAAATAAGCATAAAATGTTACTTAATGAATTATGACGTACTTTTTCTTTAATTGTATGGAAAAGGATGAAACACGACATTACTATTGGCAAGTATAGTCAGAAGGAATTATTAGTTTTCCAAGATCAATTGAATTCGTATATTTTCCATATTTTTCCTAATAAAAATGGGTTTCATATTCACTGGGTTGATTTTGATTTCTTGTAATATATCCAGCTATATACATGAGAACCATTCTTGTTTCATTAGAAAGAGATGGTTCTGAATTGTTAAATATTTCTGAACCTTCCTCACAAAACACATAATCACAAAATGTACATTGGTGACCTGACTTATCGTCAAAAGCATCAATATTTACATTTTGATTTAAAAGAAAAGATGTCTGCATAATAAGCAGCTTTTCATTACACTGTGCGAAATTTTTAAAATAAGTGCCATGAGATCATTGACGAAGTTTACTAAATTATTTTTCTTATGGATCCGTAAGTAAGTAAAGTAAAGTTGTCTCCCTTTAGTCGAGGATGACCCTAGGGCTCCCTTTTCGATAGCTACTACCCCAAGGTGTAGGGGAGGGCGCTACCATTTTCCCTGAATTGCTCTACTTTACCCTTGAGCCTTACTTTATAATGCTGAGTGTTAAGTAAGGAGGCATCAAGTACCATTTTTTGAGTCTTTGGTATGACTCGACCTGGGATTGAACCCAGGTCTCCCGGGCCATTGGCGAACACTCTAACCATTATGCCAATGTCCGGTATTTGGACCCGTGGTAACACATATTTATGGCTCGTAACTAAAAGGTGTCGATATAGACAATCACTTCCATTGCAAGAATAGTTTTTGGTAGAGGCATTGTGTTTGGATAATTGTTTTATACGATTACCTTGACTGCCAGACATATTAAGAGTCAATTAACCAAACTAAATGATAAAATCATGTCAGCTGTCATTCGGAGATCTGATTTCAGCTTGCAGTGGGTCATTTTGTAGTTTATCAATTTGAACAGTGTTAACATTTAACATTTTCCATCATATCAAAACCAAGTTTATGAAGATATCAGTATCATTCTTATCTGTATTTATTCCAGACTGAATAAGAAGTGTAGTATGTTTTTTCTAAAAAAACACTTTGAGGCAAGTAGAAACCCGTTGTCATTATATGGGCTTTGTAGCAACGGAAATTTAATTTAAATTTAAAAGTTTAACTAATCTCTCAGATTCAAAACGATATAACTGTTTAATATATTCTCGTTTTGCAACTCGTTTTACTCCATTATCATCAAAGATTAATTCTCCTGTCTTTCTTTGAGCTACAAATTGCGAATATTTTTCTATAGAGGAACATAACTAAAAAGCAAATGTTTATTATCTCTTGTTACCCAAGGTTTTTCCGGGAGAGTGGGGTATAATTTAAAAAAAAGCTTGATTGCCAGCACATATAATAGCCTTTACATCAGTTGGTACCGAGGTGATAGGGCGAACTGTTGAGTCGATTTGTTCAAATGAAAAGACTGATGTTAATTTTGGAAATGGAATCAAACTTCTATGGTATCAAAATTTGAAGTCTTTGGGGGTGCCGAATAGTACTGACTCAAGATATTCTCCTTGTGATCTAAACACTTGAATTTAAATATTGCATATAGCATAGTGAAAGGTTTGAAACCGAAAACCTTTTTAAATAGATATCATCAATAACTGTTAAAATATTTTCATCCAAAAATGCAACAAATGGGCACAAATTAAAAAAAAATTGTTAATTAGATTTTCATTCAAATTTGTATAATCTGTCTTATCTCATTCTAAAAAGGCATTATTTCATCATCAATCTGATTACGAGCAGTTCCGGAGTTTTTTTTATATTCATTTAAACGGCAGAGAGTTTTAGTGTTAGATCCTTTGGTACACCTGGCTATACAGATGATTAATTTTTGGGTTGCATTTTTCCATGAACTTCTATGGTATCAAAATTTAAAGTCTTTGGGGTACGTTTCTCCATGAACTTCTATGGTATCAAAATTTGAAGTCTTCGGGGTGCGTTTCTCCATGAACTTCTATGGTATCAAAATTTGAAGTCTTTGGGGTGTATTTCTCCATGAACTTCTTTGGTATCAAAATTCGAAGTCCAATGTAGTTGACTAGTATATGTATTGTTTGTAACATTCAAATTGATATTTGGAATTGATTTTCTTCATTGCTCTCTTACATCTTTGTATAAACTGATATTTTATTCATATCATGCACAGGTTTTTCTTTCTTGCTTCTGTAATTTGTTTTGCAAGCAAAAATACAACACTTTTGAAGCATTGCTGGAAACGGGGTAATATCTGAAATGATGGATTAAGCTTCTGAAGAATCAATATTTCTTTTACTGCTTCAATTTAGGGATAACTTTTCAAGTCAAATCAATTATACTCTTAATCTCAACTTTTACTTCCTTCCATATCAATAAGTTAAAAAACAGAAATTTTAGAAAGTTGCGGAAAACCTAAGAATCCACGTTTTAATTTTATTTTCGTATATTGGTTTGGGGGTATATTGTTAACGAAGGTTTCCAAAATATTTGATAATTTTAAAAATTATTTATCAAGTTAAATATCTAAATTTCTGGCACTTGTCAACATAAAATCATGTTTTGCCTGGCTCTTTCCCGGAGTGCTTTTTCTCTAGGCAATACCTCCCATCTACTTAAGTGGGGAGACTGGGATTTTTGACCTGTGCCAGAGGTACTCCACAAGGTAAATTTCAAGGAGAAAGAGCTTTAGATATTTTTAAGACCTCGTCTCGTGGTGGGGCAATCCACCACAGTGCACTTTTATCTCGGCTTTCTTGTGTAAAAAAAAACCCCAAAACAAACTAGTTTTGTGCTCAACTTGAATGAATTAATACATACTTTATAAGAATCGGGAAAATGACTGAGCAGCATTTTGTTCAAATTAGATTTAATCATGACGTTAAATTTACGTATGTTGGGTTACCTGAGGTCGTCAGTAATAGTTGAATTGAAGCGTTGGTGTTGCGTACGGCGTGACATCGACTGGGCAAGTGGACTCCGGACAAATACGAGTATAAGTACAACGGTATTTATCATACGCCCTACCAGCGTACAAATCTGGCACAAGTTCGTTTTTTAGGTGGGTCCGGTCGCAGGGCCGAAGCCTACACGCGTCCGGCATGGCCAAAAATATCGTCGGTCCCATCGGCATTCCCCTTATTAGGGGGGCCTCAGGCGCCAGGCAATGAACCATCCCCCAAAGGGAGTAAAAGCCTGGGGGGACGGCCTCCTGAAGCCGGAGGAAATCTCCTGGGCTGAGGCACACCTGTCCGGATCCGTTCCGTAGCGAACACGGCCGACAGAATGTGACCCGACGACTGGGGAGAAGAAACGATTATAAGTACAACTGCCGTACCTCGATTAATCACTGCTAATTTATGTTATATAGGTGTGCTTATGGGCCATATTTGCATGCATATTCATAAGCTAGCAGTCTTACTTCATCGAAACGTCCTCGAATAATTTTCTTCTGGCCGGGGTTGGTGTTCGATCGTTTAGTGAGGACCCCGTTGTAACTTCTTACACCCTGCCGAATGGGCATTTCACAAGTTTAATAAACAAAATAAAAACCAACAAAAACAGAGGGAGGAAGGAAGAAAAGACAAAACACGGATTTTGAACAGTAAAACGTAAGAAGGCGTGGTCTATAACATTTTTTGACTCTCTGCCTGTTTATGTGTGGCTATTGCTAGAACTTAGCGAAAAGCCTACACAGATACCAAAAATACTGGGTCGTCGTCCTTACTGTTCAACGTGGCAATTTTGACTTCAAGTTAGTTTCTGACTGCTTGACACCGTTCTCTGCTCCGAGTCTTGACTGTCCAGACCTGCCTTCTTGGCTTGATTGCTTCGTGTCTTTGACTTATCTGACTAACATCCTTGGTCCTTGCCGTTCTCTACTTCTGATCTCGCGAATTCACGCGGAAACAGCTCTTTGTGTGGTCTTTGCGCCAAAAATAGATAAAGTAAGACCTTACAGACAATCACACGTTGCTTAAAAGATACTGAAAATAAGAATCGCTCTGACTCTGGCGGTCACTCACAACGTACAATCCACACACACACACATATATATATATATACACGAATGCACGATATTGTGTTGCCCAGTCAGCTGGGGCTGTAGAATACACTGACTGCACCTCTGCAGAAGGGTAAGACCCCCCCCACAAACGAGTGTCCTGGATATGACACTAAACAATCTGATGGTGAGGTTCCAGCAGTGCTGGAGCTTTGGGGAATGCAGAGTACCCCTTCATTGCCATTGCTCCCAGGTCCACTCTGGCCCGGAGTGGTAGCACCTGATAGGGCCCTATCTATGGGTTAAATAGAACTAACAGCATACTTATGCTAAAATGAATTGTTTTGAGTAAACTGAATAGCTTGAAATAGAAATGTTTTTGACAATTAAAGCGTTCTTACATTTAAACTACGTGATTATGCTTAACTGAATTATTTGATATAGAACTGTTTTTGACATTAAAACTGTATTTACAATTAACTGAATTATTACATATAACTGCTTGAATAGTTTGAAATAGAAATGTTTTTGACAAACTGTGTACTTATGCTTAACTGAATTGTTTTAAATAGAACAGATTATTCACATAAAAATGGATTTGGCGTTAAATAACCTACAAAGGTTGATATGCCATAAAACCAAACCAACCAAACCAAACGTTATTGTGCCACACTACCATACAACTTTAAAACATTCTTAAATGGATTTTTCATTAATTCTATATCAAGAATATGACATTAGGGGCTATTTTACGTTTTAATGGAACATTTTTAAAAATTCAACTAACATTAATATTTAAAAATACAACTGATAAAAAATTGATTCCATGAATGCATTTGTCCTTTATGAATAAAAACAATATTAAAGAAAAATAATAAAGTAACTTTGTGAAATAATGCGGGGGATTTATCCTATTTACCAACCCCTCCGCTCGGGCAGGATATGACACAAGGTCAATTTTTAAGCGGAGTTTAACAGGTTTGAATACAGAGTTTTCCTTCTCCTAGACTAGTTGCCTAACCAAGGCTGAAGAACCTAGTCTGTCCTACTATTTACCCATAGCTGGAGGGAGAATAATTGGATTCATACCTTTCCCAAGGGTATTAGTGCTATGTGAAATGCAATCAGTCTCATCCAGGATTTGAACTCGTGTCGCCGACGATAACCATTACACCACGGGTACCTCCACACCATAATGCGGGGGATTTATTGTTAATGAATTTTGAAGTATAGAAAAAGCGAGAAAAAGACTTCGAAAAGACGTACGTTGGTTGAAAACTAGAATTATGACCCAAAGGCAGGCTTCTCATTAACTACTACACCGAAGTGTAGGAGAGGGCGCTACTCTATTCGCTGGATTAGTCCACTTTACCCTTGATCCGTACCTTATAATGCTGAGTGTTAAGCAAGGTGGAATCAAGTACCATTTTTTGAGATTTTGGTATGACTCGACCTGAAATTGAACCTCATCCTCCAGGACCATTAGTGAACACTCAACTCACTAGGCCAATGTAGTACTATTTATTCACCGCAATTTTTTATTTAATTTCAAAAAGTAAATTATTACAGTTCAATCAATAACAAAAAGAAAATGTGATAAAAAAGAAAGACACATTTGATTTTTTGAAACAAATATAATGGATGTAAAAAAATAAAATGTATAATTTTAAAAAAAATTTATATAATAATTTGGATAAAATAAGTATATAAAAACAAATATACAGGGTATAAAAATTTATATATAATTTGGATAAAAATGTGTATAAAAACAAATATATAAAAACAAATATACGGGGTGTAAAAAATAAAATGTATAATTTGTATAAAAATTTATATAATAATTCATATAAAAACAAATATATAAAACAAATATACAGGGTGTAAAAATAAACATATAATTTGGATAAAAATGTGTATAAAAATATATATATTTATAAAGACAAATATACGGGGTATAAAAAATAAAATGTATAATTTGTATAAAAATTTATATAATAATTTTGATAAAAACAAATATATAAAAAAAATATACAGGGTGTAAAAATAAGGATTAATTTTTGAAGCGTAACTGTTTGCTTTTTTTCGAGAACATTGAATAAACTTTTAAGAGAAAAATATTGGAAAATATACTGAAACTTTGAATAGAAAAATGTCGAGTCAGTGACTTAAACTAACTTTTTTACTATATTTTTTAAAACTTTAGAAGAACAGGGAAAATGACTTGCCCTTCTGTTCACTATATATTTACTCTAATATAGAACGCCGTGTGTCATACCCTGAACACCCTCTTTTGTTTATTTGTGTGTGTGTATGTGTGTGTGTTTGTGTGGAGCGGCGGGGGGTCTTACATATCTTTAGGGAATGTATTATGACCATTAATGCAGTTGCATTGGCGTTTGTGCAACCTGACTGAAAATGTACATAGCAGATTCTTGATGGCAATATCTGTCCATCGATGAAGTCAATAATGAAACTGAAATAAAAAAAAAATCATGTTGGTGACTAACTGAAAATTCGTTTATCGATGCTGACCTAGAAAATGATAACTTTTACTCCATATTTACCGGTCATAATTTACATTCAGCTGGTGTCCCGGATATAACACCAAAACTGCATTTGATCCACTCTGGCCGTGAGTGGTTGTATCCGTTAGGGTTCCATCTATAAGATCTATTAGGTAATTATTTTGAACTCACTTTGGATTCATTTACCGTTGAATAATTGTGATAACATGAAATTTAGAGAAAGAAGGAGTAATGCAGAATAATAATCTTATATATATATATATATGTTGTCATTCACAGACAGACTGTTTCATTGTATCACAACTCTTCAGTGTGGTTAGACACGTAGGACACTTGAAGCTGGGATTGAAACCCACCCAACTTTACCTTAGACTTTGTATCGGACCGCTCGGCCAACAAGCGTACCACGTCAGCCAAGGTATTATAAAGTATTAAGTAGCAGCATTCCTTTGTTTACATTTTATACCTTACCGGATACCAGAGTACTCAATTCATTCTAAGAGCTTTGCATTAGGCGAGCGGAATGGTTACCATCGTAGAAAATGTAAACAGCAATCCAAGTTCAAAATCAGGTCGAAGCTGTTTACATTAATCATAGTGCTGATACCCTTGTGAAAGTGCTGTGGAGCCATAATGAAGGAGGTAGATACTATGAACTAGGTAATAAAAATATAACTCACTTTATCTTCTTGGAGACAAAGTTTCTCTGGTGTGTGAGAGACAGACGACCGGAGGGAGACGAATGGAGACTGTCACATTGACCCATTACTTCTTCTCTTGACCATACCATGCTGCGTCATCTTCAAGGTCCTAATTAGCACCTCTTTTGCTTCACGACAGGAGGTACTCAACCGGAGGCCCGTTGTGGACCCTGGCGCTTCCGTGACTGACCGATCTCTTCTGGCCGCAAGCTGGGTCTGACTCAAGACTGAGACTCCACGTATCTCACGTGGGCATCTGCATATATCATTTCATTACACCCATACAGTTCCGTTCAACCATGTGACTGCTTCTGCTTATTTTCACTGGTACGTCCTGTGCAGAGTCCTTCTGATTGACTGCTCGGTAAAGGATCAATATGCCACAAAAGGTATGAGTGAAACTATTCTCCCTCCAGTCATGGGTAAATAGTTGGATGGATCTGAACGATTAACCTTAGTGTGGTAGCCAGTCTAGGAGAAGGGAAACTCTGAATTCAAACCTGTTAAACTCTGCTTAAAAATCGACCTTGGACTACTTCCTACTCGGGTGGAGGGATTGGGTAAACACACACACACACACACACACACACACACACACACACACACACACACATATATATATATAATTGAAAAACTTTAAAAACTGTCACCTGACTATTATAAATTTATTTCAGCTGGCAACTTAACTATTTCAGTTGGCAGCTGAAATAAATTTATAATATTCAAATAACGGTTTGTTGAATTTTTGCAATTACATGGAAATTTAGTCTGTAAGAAATTTATCTATAGATTATTAAAAATTGAGCACTCCTGGAGATTTATAAGTATCTTCTTACATATTCCCAATTAGAATCATTCCCAAGTTATCTTATTTGGATATATATATATATATATATATATATATATATATATATATATATATATATATATATATATTTTAGAAAAATCTATAAAATCATCATTTTTGCTTTATATCTCGATCTGAAGATTGTATCTGCATGAATGAGATTTAAGACCTCTATTGTTTTACCCCTATACAAATTCCCCTATTTTCTTACCTTAATACAAATCCTCTTTTTACTTACCGCTATAAAATTACCCCTATAAAAGAGACACTGTCTGCGGATTCTAAGCCCTGCTGACAGTACGAAAAAAGTAGATAACCAAGAAAGGGTTGACATGATGCAAAAACCATCCAACTAACCAATCATTCACTCACATAACCAGCCAACTAACTGAAAAAATGTTCTTAAGCGATTTACTGTTGATATTATACGTTATTCCCAACGGCTATATCTTCTTGTTACTTTCTGCATATCGTTCAGAATCTCTCTTGACCTCCATTTACTGCAGGATGATTACACAGTGTTGTATGCGCAGCCGCAAAAATCCGGCCATCTTAATATTTACTTTGGTGAATTATAAAAACAGGTATTTTCTGATGTGTTGTTCCAACATTTAATACGTCGTTTCTTTTATATTTCAAATACAGTTCTACTGTATAACTACCTGACTCATTCAGTCTAGAATAACAAAAAAACAAAAAACAAAAGGAAAGATTAATAAACATTGAATCCAGTAATGTTTGAGTTATTTTAGCGAAATGCGTATATTGTGACCGCTGCTTGGTTTGATTGTTTTATGGTAAGTCAATTTTCCTTGCGTTATTTTATGTCGATGTCAGGTAAACAATTACGGTCTCCGATTATATACGATTATTTCCAATCATATACGGTACAAAAATGTATCATCCCATCAACATCATCATCGAGGCGTGACGAGAGAACAGTTTCTTATGAATCTCTCTGGCCATTCGTCTCTATCGACCATTGCTCTTGGGAAGTCATCTAAACGGTATCCAGTGTCCACACAGTGATTTATATCCTTTTGGTCGACCGATTCTCTTGTGTTGATGCTTTGGAGTTCATAGGAGAATGTTGCTTATGAGTTCGTCCTTACTTCACCAGCAGTCTGCCCTGTCGGCTGGGGGGGGGGGGGGGGCTATAGAATACACCGACTGCAGAGGGGTAAGACCCCCCTTCAATGAGTATCCTAGATATGACTATCTGATGGTGAGGCACCAGCATTGGAGCTTTGGAGAATGTAGAGTACCCCTTCATTGTCATTGCTCCCAGATCCACTCTGACAGGAGTGATAGCACCTGATACTGTTTAACTATTTAGATAGTGTGCAAACAAATGCCTTATGCTAAATTGAATTGTTAAAAATAGATCTGTTTGATTATTCAACTGTGTGTAAACAAATTGTTCCATAACCACAAGTAACGCCATGTGCGAAATAGACATATAATGTTCATAACGATAGAACATATAAAGAACATAGGAATCTCGAAATTCGAAAACACGTAACGACTTCTTGTTCAGGTACGAAACCTTTTTATTAGCTTTGAGTTAAAGGTTTCGACATAAGGAGGAGAGACACAATCTCGCTATGCCGGCTTATTCATTTGGCCCCTATCTCGTGCGGCCCCAACGACGCGCAAATTCGTCTCGCCTCAGCGAGCCCCAAAAGTCGATCCTCCTCGTTTGGCGTCTAGTATTCAACTCTCTAACTTTTTTTCAATTCTCCACAAACCTCTGCGCGCTTCTGGTGCGTGACGTCACCCGCACCCTGTCACCCCGTTCCGTCATCTCGGGCTATTGTGACATCTCTGAGTGGCACGTCCGCCCTGCGCGCGCATTACCACCTACATCAAGGTTTGCAACTAACTAACCTATGTGCTGAGCCGAAAGGTTCTCAGCCTAAGTAAACTCAAAGGCATGAACCGAAATCCCTTGGCCATTACGTTACAAAATGACTAATATTTAATCGAATTGTTAATGATACATAGTAGTAATACTTGGAACCATGTGACTGTTAAAAAAAAAAAAAGAAAAAAAAAGAAAAAAAAAAGAAAGAAGAAAAATAGCTCCGGCTCGTTTAAAAATGTTATCAACAAAATGTGTTTATAAATCATACATATATGTGATACATGTATAATTTGGAGTTTGCATTAAATAACCTGCGATGGTTGATATGCCATAAAACTCAACCAATCAAATCATATATCTAATATATATATATTAAAAGGATTTGGCATTCAAAAACCTACAATGGTTAATATGCCATTAAACACAACCAAACCAAATTATATGTATTTAATATATATGCATAAAGAGGATATGGCCTTAAATAACCTACAATGGCTGATATGCCGTAAAATCAAACCAAAGGAAATAACCAGCTTGTTTTGCTCGGACTGTTTGCGAAATGGGAGGAAAGTGACCGTACAGCTTGTGTTTAATGGGGTGATGCTTCCAGGATTTGTTCAAAATTTCACGTTTCATTCTTTTGTAGTTCCCAGCTAGCTTTTTCTGCAAGCGTTTTATTAGAGTGCTAGTGGTGCAAACATACATTAGTACTCACACAGGGTTAAAAACAAGTAAACTTTTCTTAGTTGGGATATCTCTGTCCTTGGACTTCATTTATCAAGTGATAATTGGGACAAGAACGAGTAATACGAATCATAATTTTATATATATATCAGCACAATGATAAATACAAACAGCTTCGACCTGGATTTGAACTCAAGTTGCTGTGTACAGTTTCTAAGATCATAACCATTACACCACAAATGCCTCATTTTATATATATATATATATATATATATATATATAGTCATCCACAGACAGATCTGTTTCGTTCTATCAGAACTCATCAGTGTGGCTAGACAGTATCTCCCCGTAGCTGGGATCGAAACCCGGTTGATTGAAACACCAATCCAAGCTTCTAACCATTTAGCTACAAGGAGAAATTAGCTACGAAGTACATTTTTAAACGGTTATGAATCACAATTAGTATTGTTTACATACATCCGTTCAAACGGCCGCCGAGATCTCAATTCAAATACGAAGAGACTTGCAAAGGCGCTAATGGCAACACGAATACTTCTTCGCTAGAGAACTCAACCCTACGGGGGTAGGGGAGTATATATCTATTGTCATCCACATATATATATATATATATATATATATATATATATATATACATATTAAAAAATGTAAACAAAGGCCGATAGGGTATTAAAAAATGTAAACAAAGGCTGCTGCTGCTGTTGCTAAAAATAAAATACCTTAAAATTCCCTTAGCCAACGTAGTCCGCTTGTAGCTGTGTGGTCTGAAACCTTAATCTATCGTAAAGTTAGACGAGCGTCCTGCGGGTCTAGCCACACTGAAGAGTTCTGATAGAAGGAAACAGTCTGTCTGTGGATGACAATATATACGCTCCCCCATGGGGGTTGAGCACTCTGGCGAAGGAATTGCCCCTAGCGTAATGCAAAGCTCTTCGTAAGAATTGAGCACTCTGGTAGCCGATAGGGTATTAAAAAATGTAAACAAAGGCTGCTGCTGCTGTTGCTAAAAATAAAATACCTTAAAATTCCCTTAGCCAACGTAGTCCGCTTGTAGCTGTGTGGTCTGAAACCTTAATCTATCGTAAAGTTAGACGAGCGTCCTGCGGGTCTAGCCACACTGAAGAGTTCTGATAGAAGGAAACAGTCTGTCTGTGGATGACAATATATACGCTCCCCCATGGGGGTTGAGCACTCTGGCGAAGGAATTGCCCCTAGCGTAATGCAAAGCTCTTCGTAAGAATTGAGCACTCTGGTAGCCGATAGGGTATTAAAAAATGTAAACAAAGGCTGCTGCTGCTGTTGCTAAAAATAAAATACCTTAAAATTCCCTTAGCCAACGTAGTCCGCTTGTAGCTGTGTGGTCTGAAACCTTAATCTATCGTAAAGTTAGACGGGTTTCGATCCCGGCTTCGAGCGTCCTGCGGGTCTAGCCTCACTGAAGAGTTCTGATAGAACGAAACAGTCTGTCTGTGGATGACAATATATATATATATATATATATATATATATATATATATATATACCCAGCAATGGGTAAATAATTAGATAGACCTGATCCTTTAACCTTGGTATGGCAACCAGTCAAGGAGAAGGAGAACTCTGAATTCAAACATGCTAAACTCCACTAAAAAAAAACCCTAAAGTCATCTTAAAAATTTTCAGATGTATTTTTTTCAATATCAGTGGACCTGCAACGGACTATATACCCCCCTGAATGCTGGAACTGGAATCTCGCTACAATTTGCAGTTTTGTGACATACCAAGAACACAAACATTTAATGAAATAGGAATGAAAATTAAATGCTGGAAATAAAAGTGTTGCTTTGCGTGTTGATTGATGATTTCCTCAAAATTATATTGCCCAGTCGGCTGGGGTTGTAAAATACACCGATTACTTCTTTGTAGAAGGGTAAAAAAAAAACCCACGAGTGTCCTGGATAGGACACTAAACAATCTGATGCCGAGGCTACAGTAATGCTGGGGCTTTGGAGAATGCAGAGTACCCCTTCATTGCCATAACTTCGAAGTCCACTCTCGCCCGGTCCTATCTATGGATCAAATAGAACTAAACTGTGTACTTATACTAAACGGAATTGTTTGAAATAGAACTGTTTTTTACGTTGAAACTACGTTCCTATGCTAAACTGAACTGTTTGAAATAGAACTGTTTTTAAATTGAACTAAATTGTACTTATGCTAAACTGAATTTTTTGAAATAGAACTGTTTTTAACTTTGAAACTGTGTACTTGTACGAAACTGAATAGTTTGAAATAGAACTGTTTTGTCATTTAAGTGTTTGTAAAAAACAAAACAAAAAAAAAACTATATTTATATTAAACTGAATTGTTTGAAATGTTTATCCAAATGACTTAATTCGGTGTTAGATTATCCGAAAAGGGTTGATACGCCGTAAAACGAAACACCCAACCTACCAAATTAAAATTCATCAACCAAAAGGTTTTCCAAACATTTCCAATAACAATTTTGCCAATTATAATCTATAACAAAGATATATTATTGTACCGAATAATTCAGCTACACACATCATCGAAAAAAATCTTGGTAACCAGAAAGTTACAAACTCTTCAAAAACAATTAGCAACATGATTAATAAACAGAGGAACTAGAATCATATAAAATTTGAAGCTGATACATATTTGATTACGTGTTCGAATTGTGTCAAAAACTCTATTGGTGAAACTTCAAGATCCATCAAAAGATGTATTCATAAACACAAGAGATTTAAGAATTGGTGATGACAGAAACGCATCAGTGAAACACAATTTAGAACCCGAACATAGTTTTAATTTTAAAGATTCTAAAATGTTAGTTAATATACATTATAAACAACGGAGAAAGATTATTGAATCAAGCGTTATTTCTAAAGATAGTAATACTAAGAAAAAATCCTGGAGGCTGTTGAATACACCGACTGCATCTCTGCAGAGGGGTAATACTTCACTAACGAGTGTCCTAGATATGACATTAAACAATCTGGTGCTGAGGCCCCAGTAATGCTAGAGTTTTAGGGAATGTAGACTACCCCTTCATTGTCATCGCTCCCAGGTCCACTCTGGCCCGGAGAGGTAGCACTTGATAGGGTCCTACCTATGGATTAAATAGAACTGTTTGACATTTAAACTGTGTACTTATGCTAAACTGAATTGTTGGAAATAGGACTGTTTTGGCATTTAACTGTGTGTAAATAAATGACTGATGCTTAATTGAGTAGTTAGGGATACACAGCAACACTTAGAACCATTTAACTCTGTTGCCTAAACTGACTAGTTTGAAATAGAAATGAAGTGTTTTTGACATTTAAACTGCATACTTATGCTAAACTGAATTGTTTGAAATAGAACTGTTTATCTGTATAAATATGGATTTGGCATTAAATAACCTACAATGGTTGATATGCCATAAAACCAAATCGAATCAAACCAAATCGAAACCCCGGTTTTTCAACTGATCACTTTCTTTAGTAATAATAGTTATAAAAGGTTACAATATTCCTTATTATTTAAATCAACTTTTATTGATTATCAATTAATTAAATTAAATTAATTATTTAAATCAACTTTTAATTAATTAATTAAATCAACTTTTAATTAGTTAAATTAAATTAATTATTTAAATCAACTTTTATTAATTATTATTAGTAGCCTACATTTAATAGTTCCGAATGATTTCTAAGGAAAATATTTAAATATATTTTTTTTGTGTTTACACACGGTTAAATGCCAAAACAGTTCTATTTCAAACAATTCAGTTTAGCATATTAAAAATATTTAGCATTTAAAAATATTTAAATCAACTTTTAATTAATTAAATTAAATTAATTATTTAAATCAACTTTTATTAATTATTATTAGTAGCCTACATTTAATAGTTCCGAATGATTTCTAAGGAAAATATTTTCAAAACTAAATTTTTATTGCAAATGACAGCTAATAGAATAATATCTAAAATAAATTAGAAATGTAAAAAATTAAAATGAAATAAAATTCATAATAAATTTTTAAAGTAGAAAATCTTTTAACATTTTCTATACTACATACGTAAACGTTACTTTTGAAAAATCCCCCCCCCCAAAAAAAAAATTTTGCAGTCTATGGCATCCTATTTCAATAAAAATTCGAATACTAATTACGTCATCACATCTTGAAACAGAACTCAAATAACGATAATAAAACGTTAAGAATTCTCATTTTTTCGTCTCATTTTTTCTTTTGTAAATTATGATTCGATGATACATCATATTCCAACTTCGCCCCAAAGATATTCCCCGCCCCACCAAAAAACCCCGAAACGAAAACGTAGGCACATTATCTTTTATGAATAAATACATCTGAATATTTCATTTAAAAAATATTTTTATACTTGCATATAATCGGATTTGTTTCCATTTTTCTCTAGCATATATATATATATATATATATATATATATATATATATATATATATATATATATATATGGAATTTACTGCCAAAACCGTTTTAAATCAGTAAAATACAGTGTAATATGCACAAAAATGCAAAACAATACGAATGCATCCTACTGTACGGCAACTACACCCCCTTAAGTGGACAGGATTCCCACTACTAAAAGAAAGGGTGTCTTGTGTATGACAATAAATTGCATCCAACGTTGAGGTTTCAGTTCTGGAGCTCTGGAGAGTACAGATCCCCCTTTTCGTTACCATTACTCATAGGTTTATTGTGACCCGGAGAGGTCGCACTTACTAAGGTTACATCTATGGGTCAAATAGATTTGTTTTAGATAATGTTTAAAACTATTTTGATTTACATTCAATGACTCGTAAAACATTAATATTCAAACCAAGAATGAAGAGTTTATCTGTTGAGAATGATTATGAAATATAATTTGTATTAGATAGGAATTTTGAAACCCGATTACAAATTGTTTTAAGAATAAATATGGAGTGGTGGAGTAGCGCCTTCCCCTACACTTCGGTGTAATAACTGTTGAAAAGTTGAGCCTTCGGGTCACCCTTGACTAGGGTCGCCAACATTTGACAGGGTTCCGTCTATGAGTCAAATAGAAATGCTTAATCATTTACTACACCTCTGACCCAGTCGGCTGGGACTGCAGAATACACCGACTGCATCTCTGCAGAGGTGTAAAAATCCACTCCAACAACGAGGTTGGCCCAGTCGGCTGGGGGTACAGAATACACCGACTGCTTCTCAGCAGAGGGATAAAACTCCCCTAAATAGTGTCCTGGATATGACACTAAACATTACAATGGTGAGGGGCCAGTAATGTTGGATCTTTGAGCAATGTAGATTACCCCTTATCGTCATCACTCCCAGATCCACTCTGGCCCGGAGTGATAGCACCTGAGCTGGTCCTACTTATGACTGTTTGACATTTAAACTGTATACTTATGCTAAACTGAATTGTTTGAAATAGAACTGTTTTGGCATTTAACCGTGTGTAAACACAAAACTGTACTTATACTAAACTGAATACTTCGAAATAGAACTGTTTATATGTATAAAAATGGATTTGTTATTAAATAACCTACAATGGTTGATGTGCCATAAAACAAAACCAAACCAATTTACTATACTTGAAACCATTTAACTGTGTGAAAACAAATGACTCATGTTAATAGCTTTGCTTTACATGGCAAATCTCTGAGCCATATAACTGTGCAAACAGATGAGTTTTGGCTCGTTTTTAGATAATGTTACCGAGAAACTATTCACTTACAATAGCATATTTATAGAATATATATTATATATAAATCGTATATTTATAATATATCTATAAACTGGATTTGGCATTAGATAACTTACAAGGGTTGATTAGACTGAAAACACAACGAACCAATTATTAGAATTAAGAATTATTAATTGAAGCGAAAATCGTTTACACGTGATTATCATTTAATTGAAACCATTTAATTGTTTACGAACGATTGCTTGAAAATAATTTTGAAAACATTTTGCTGGACATTCTGACTTAATCCAATATTCCTAAAACCAACTAGATTAAGTTATTTAAATTAATGGTATAATGTTTTCTCCTGCCATTATCAATCAAATCCCTCAAAGAATTTAGGCAACCATGATAGAAAGAGAAGTATTGTTATATAATTAAGGAATGATTTTTTTTATATTAATCATTTTTCGTTAGTTATATCTTATCAATCAGTTTGGTTGGGCTTAGAACTATTCGGGTTAAGAGTTCAGGCGTGTAGTCAATTGGTGGGGTTTACGCTTGCGCGCAAAGGTTATAACAATCACCATTGTCATAATACACCCCCAGACAAGAAATGGGGCTGGAGTGTGGATGACGTCATGTCCAGAAGAGTAGGGGCTGATTTTTGGAGGATTTTAAAAACATGGCAGTTGAAGGTTGATCATGCAGGCAGACAGTTAATTTCTCTGCCATTAGGGCATAGAGAATTGAGCTCTCTATCGTTGCGGAGAAGAGTTGAGTTTTTCGGATCTCTACCGACAGAGATCTTAAACATTGCAAGAAGCACCGCACGTTGGTGGGGGTCAGATAGTATGGTCAGCATAGTAAAAATTGTGTCTCTCTCTTCGTGTCGACGAACCGAAGTCAGAAGTTTATAAACAGTTCGTACCTGAACAACAACAGAGTCCGCCTCTTCCCGCCTGTATTGTGCTTTTGCATATGTATACTTGTAGTATACAACAGTTTTAATTCTAATTTTTTGTCCGTGAAGTCCATAATTTTTTGTCAATGAAGTTCATAATTTTTTGTCAATGAAGTCCATGATTTTTTTTTTTGTCGGTGAAATCCATAATATTTTACTCAATGAAGTCCATAATTTTTTTCAATGAAGCCCATAATTTTTAGTCAACATTCGGTTATTCCATAATATTTTTCTCTTCATGGCTTAAAAATTAATTTGAATAGTTTAATCTTGTTTGATTAAATTATATTTAAATGCCAAAATGTTAAGCTATTAAAGAAAAGTGTTTGTGTCTTATCTGTTATTAGTTTATTAACTGCTTGTTAAGAACAACAGTCTAATTAATTCATTTTTGTCATTTTTCTACTTGATTGATCCGTTTCCCAAGGGTTTTTCTATAAAAAAAATATCTACTACATAGATATAAAGTTCCGTGTTAGAAATTTTTGATATTTTTCTCCAGGTCTTCCAAGAAAAAAAAATGCAGGTCTGATTACAAAGTAGATACTCTACAATATTATTACATATTTCTTTATGCCTGCGTAAAAGGAGGTTTCGAATCAGATTTTAAACAATCTATATATCAGATGAATAATACGTTTCTGATTCCTTAACGTTCATAGAAATTACTAGTTTGGATTCAATATTTAACGGGATATCAATCTTTGAGTGTTATTTAAAGCCAAAGCCGTCTTAGTAGAAGAATAGTAGTGGTACTATTCAATCTATATTTGCAGGGAGATAATGAGGTTCATGCCTTTACCAAGGGTATAAGTAGTGAACTTGATCGTGCAACTGGAATTCGAACGCGCTTACTTCGGGGCAGCAATCCAGTACTTTAGCATCAGGGAATCTTCCTTATATAATTTACGAGCCAAGCATATCGTTCTTTTTCGATTTGGCTCATTTACTATATAAATAAATAAATAATTCACTTGCATGTTTTTGAGTGCTTTAGAATACGCCTGATAAAAACTATGGAAATAAAACACTTAGAGGATGTTTACTTTGAAATCTTATTTAGCAGTAAATTAACCAATAAAAGATAAGACGCAAAACATCTTTTTTTTAATTCGTAGATGAACATTCTGTTTTTTTTTTAATTTAATTAAATCTCTTAAATTCCCACGCGACAGCGTCTTGCCCATGAACGAACGCCCACGCAGTTTTTTTACTTTCCCATACGTCACATGGTCGCAGAAAATGGGCGCGGCGACCCGAGACCAAATCTCGGACGAAGCTGTTTGCAATTCACATAACGCTAATACCCTTGAGAAAGGTATAAATCCAATTATTCTCCATCTAGTTATAGGCAAATAGTAGTGAAGACTGGGCTCTTTATTTAACCTTGGTATTTTCAACCGATCTCGGAGAAGGAAAACTCAGAATTCAAATCTTTTAAACTCCACTAAAAAATTGACCCAGTGTCAAATCCTGATTGTACGGAGGGGTTGGGTAAATACATACACTGACGCGAAAATGCGGAAACACAACACAAACACAACCTATAAATTTGCATAAATCTAAAAACATTTATGTTACAAAAACTTGGGCTTCTTATAACTTTGAATTCTTAGCTTCTTATTTAACATTTTTCAATTGAAATTTACCAAATACTTTTGTTAAACATTTTTCGCTTAAAATGGTTGTCACTTGGTCTCGACATCAAGAAATAACGAGAGGCACGTTTGTTAGAAAAACCAATCTACTCTATTTCTTTCGAACTGCTCCCAATAGGAAGACATTATGTGATTTTGTTCCGTCAATGGAGGAAGCGGAGACACACTTTTATCAATAAGTCCTTGCTTCTGCCGAAAGCAGTTTCATTAAAGTCCAAGCAATTCGACATTAATCTTCAAAAGCCTAAAGTTCGTCTCAGTGGAATCCCTTGCAAGGCTAGCTGACCATTGTTAATGAGTTCAATTCTCACTGGGTGTCTTATACTTCTCACTCAACTAAGTCTGAACTATTCGACTTTACCCTTCAAAAATGCGCGTTCTACAACCAAAAATATCGTATCTATCAAATCCCACGTGATTATTTCTAGCCAATGAATTAACGCCGGCTTAATATTTATTTTTCCCAGACGTTATCTTAACAATTATGAACTTTGACCTTTACCCTAGTAAAAAAATTGACACAGTGCTGAGGGTGGTTGCGTTCAGTCCATCTCACAAAGCCCCACTTAGATGACCCAATGCACCATGAACTACAAGATCAGCTCATTAACCATTACACTATGCTGGCAGTTTTCACACATGCGTTCATACATCCACGAAAAGCAAGCTCAAATGCAGGCGCATGCGTAAAACCGACGTTTTTCGGATATTTAAAGGCAGACTCACGCCATTTTAGAACATTCTAATCTATTCAATCTGCTCCCCCAAATATCTTGTAAATCGGCTTAACCAAATCAGGACGTCCGAATGCGTTTGGATCTCTCCAGATAAAACTGTGCTTGAGTTACGTTTATATTTGGCTCGTAATTCCAGCCAGTTCAGTTATATCTATTTGGGGCTATTCATCTCAAATGATACCTGATGCAAACAAGCAGTATGGCCGCTTGCAAATCACCATTTAAAAAACAAACTTCTCTAGTAGCAGATTTATAAATCGGTCAAAAATGGATTCAGAGTGGAGTAACATTATTACGCATTCCTGATTTCACTACTTCCTACCGTGTCCATAAATAATAATAATAAATTACCAAATTAGTAAAAAATTCTTCACGCAGATTTGAAGTGCACTATTTTGGTACATACGAGTTTTCTTCGTGTATATCATGTAAGCAAATCATAGAGGGTGTTCTCTGTGGTTGATGGTATTGTAGCGGTAGTTGGTGCGTTGACACACAGTGCATTGCTTCACTCAGTGTGTGATTTGAAAGCCGCACAAATGAACGTGCAACGTGGTCAAATTCAGGAATTTATACTTTACGAGTTTAAACTCGACCATAACTCCGCGGAAGCGAACAAAACATTTATCGTACAAAAAGTGAAGACGCAGTTTGATCACGGTATATTAGTTAGTTTGTTTAAGAAATCTCTCTCTGTTTGCAAGAACTTTGACAACCAAGCAAGGTCAAATAGGACCAAAACCATGGATTCTACAGCCGTGTACCAAGCCAGAGAGAAATTAGGTGAGTAGCATTCGGAGAGTATCAGGTGAGCTCAGCATGTCACATTCCAGTGTGGTTTGGTTTCTTTGTTTAATGGTTTATCGACCTTCTTGTGATATTTAATGCCAAATCCATCTTTCTCGAAGGACAATAGTGGTACTAGTAAACCCACAGCTGGGAGGATAAGGGGGTTCATACCTTTCCCAAGGGTATTTATCAGAAAATGAACGTAATAGCGAGACTGGAGCTCGAACTCGCTTTCTACGATTCCGCAGTCCGATGCTTTAACCATTACACCACGAAGATGCCCCGCCTCCATTTCAGTGTAGTTCGTACGCTTCACAACCTTTGCAAAATTATCCGGAGCTGCCGAATTGTGCCTCTCGTATGGGTCGACGTAGTGTATGTATTTACTTAACCCTTCCCCTGCTAGCACAGTCGGCTGGGGTGGTAGAATAAATATACTGCATCTCTGCAGAAAGGTAAGACTCCCCAAACTAATGTCTTGGATATGACATTAAACAATTTGATAGTAAGGCTCCAGTCTTGGAGCTTTGGGGAATGTTGAATACCCCTTCATTGCCATCACTCCCTGGTCCAAATGAGTGATGTTTAATTGAATTGTTAGTGATTCATGGCAATACTTGGAAGCATTTTACTGTGTGTAAAAGAATGAGCAACGTTGAATTGAATAATAAGTATTAAATAGTAATACTTGTAACCACTCCACTGTGTACAAACAAATTATCAATATTGAATAGAATTATAAGTGTTGAACAGCAATAATTGAGGCCATTCAATAACCACTAATATATATGTATAATTAGGATACGGAAGAAAATAATCAACCATAGTTGATAGGCCATAAAACCAAACCAAACCAAACCAAATCAAATCCAACCAAACCAAACCAAACCAAATCAAAGCAAACCAAACCAAATAAAACCAAATGAAACCAAACCAAATCATACCAAACCCTTTGCCGCTGTGGGCAAGATGTGACACAAATTGAATTTTCGAGCAGACTACACCTCGTTTAAATTAAGAGTTTTGAATTGCCCAGTCGTCTAGTGCTGTAGAATACACCGGCTACTTTTCCGCAAAGGGGTAAGATTCCCCACCCCCATGAGTGTCCTGTATATGACACTAAAAACTCTGATGCTGAGGTTCCAGTAATATTGGATCTTTAGGGAAGGTAGAGTACCCCTTCGTTGCCATCACTCCCAGCTCCACTCTGGCCCGGAAAGGTAGCACCTGATAGGGTCCTATCTATGGGCCAAATAAAGCTAAACAGTGTACTCGTGCTAAACTGAATTGTTTGAAATAGAAATGTTTTTACATTTAAACTGTGTAGTAAAGCTAAACTGAGTTATTTGAAATAGAACTGTTTTGACATTTAAACTACGTACTTACGCAAAACTGAATTGTTTGATTGTCCAGTCGTCTGGTGCTTTAGAATACCCCGACTGCTTTTCTGCAGAGGCGTAAGACTCCCCCAATGAGTATCCTGGTATATGACACTAAACTATCTGATTCTGAGGTTTCCTTCATTGCCATCGCTCCAAGGTCCACTATGGCTCGGTGAAGTAGCACCTGACGGGTCGTATTTATGGGTCAAATAGAACTAAATTGTGTTAGTTGAGAGGGGACTGTTTTTGCATTTAAACTGCGTATTTATGCTAAACTGAATTGCTTAAAATAGAGCTGTTTTGATATTTAAACTGCGTACTTATGCTAAATTGAATTTCTTGAAATAGAACTGTTTTGACATTTAAACCGCGTACTTATGCTAAACTGAATTGTTTGAAATAAAACTATTTTGACCTTTAACTGTGTATAAACAAATGATATCGTTAATGATAGGGTATCGCAAAGAATTTTTTTGTCGTTTTGCATTTATTGACCTATTGGCGCTTTCGTGCTCTTTAAAAATTTCTTTGAGATTTCGCAGACGATACTAATTGACTTAACCAGGCCATTGGCCTAATGAGTAGAGTGTTCGCTAATGGTCCGGGGTTCAATCCCAGGTCGAGTCATACCATAGACTTAGAAAATGGGACTTGATGCCGCCTTGTTCAACACTCATCATTATAAGGTAAGGGTAAAGTGATGGAATCCAGGGAATGGAGTCGCGCCCTCCCCTACACCTCGGCGTAGTAGCTGTTGAAAAGAGAGCCTTCGGGTCATCCTCGACGAAAGTCAACGACTAATTGACTTGCCGCACAAAATTTGAAGGGTCAAAACCCAAAATGATTTAAGAAATATTTTCCCTTTTGGATTTTTAAAAATAGATTTTTTTAACCAATTCGTATCATAAATAAATCCTCTTCTTCCTTGATTAACTGGGCTCCTCTGGTGGTATAATGGTTAGCAAGCTCGACTAGTTAACCTATACGAGTGAGATCGAATCTCATCGGGTGCTTCATTCATTTGACCTCGTGCTACAAAGAGCTTCGTAAATTGCTACATTTTTTTTTTATTAATTTCGTGCCGACATCAATTTTGTAAATAAGCGATGACATCTGTAGATTTATAGATTCATTCGGTAAATCTCCTCAAATCTTTCGACTTTATTTCTTTTGAATGGAAATCTAAAATTCTATTTCTTTCAAGTATGCATTACATTTTAACATCGCCTAATTATCTAAAATAGAACGGAAAAAATTGTTTATTTAGAATGATTCGTACTGCCATTTTAGTCTTTGCTTGCTAATGAATTTTTTAAACTATGTCCGTTTAGATATTAACACATAAATATACTTTCTTTATTACATAGGTATGTATACAAAATATATCAACAAGATTTAGACAAGGCAAACTGCTACATTGAATGCATGAACTTCCTTCTTGTAGTGTAAATATTGGTGAATATTTACGCTTAAACGAATATTATTTTTTCTGACTTGAAAAGACTTGTAACTTCTGTTTTTCAAGAAACTTATCACTCAAGTTCATCATCATCATGACGTTCGAGTGTATGAATGTTCGAGCTGGTCGTCCTGCTTTTGATTGGCCATATGCGGGGGTCCACGGAAGCACATCACTTACGATCTCGTCTTTGCTTCTCCAAGTTGAAGAGATGAAATTAATCAAATTTGTTGAACGGTGTGTTATTGAATCGTTTACATATTTTTCCAAAATATATATGTGTGTGTGTGTGTGAGAGAGAGAGAGAGAGAGAGAGAGAGAGAGAGAAGGAGGAAGAGGCATATATAAAACCTGAATGCACAAGGGAAAATGTTGCAGGTAAAAATTTAAAGAGGTTAAATACTTTAAAAGTAGAGGAAGATAAAATGCTAAGATAAATAGAAGCGATCATTTACAGTAGAATGGTCACTCAAGTTTTAAACTATTCACTTACAAATTTCTCCTATATATATATATATATATATATATATAAACAAGATTTGGCATAAAACACAACTAAACGAAATCACTCAGGGTTTACGCCGACGCAATCTTCAGACCGAGATGCTAAGCAAAAATGGTGATTGCTTATATCTTTCTTAGTATATATATATATATGTGTGTGTGTGTGTGTGTGTGTGTGTAATTTATATCCCACGTTACTCTTTCCGTTAATCTTAATTTCGTGTTTCATCTCAATCATCTGACGGAAAATGGAGCCCAGTGTAGTTCAAAATCATGGAAACATTATCTTAAACAGATTTCTTTGACCCAAAACAGGAAGAACCGCTCCGGGACAGAGTAGACCGGATGTAGCTTTGTGTCATATAAAAGAGACAAGCTGGGCGTGAATTCTAACTGGCATAATAATCACAAGTCAGGGACGATAAACTGGGGAATGATAGAGATTATATCTGATAAATATACATATATATATATAGAGAGAGAGACAGAGGGGGAGAGAGAGAAACAGAGACTGACCAATATGTATTCTCGCTTCTAGCTACCGGTAGCAGAAATAATTTATTCCAAAAAGGAGAAAAGGCTTTTTTTTTGCATTACTTGCGGTAGAAAAGAAGACGTAGTAAGCTTTAGTTTGTGATAAAAGAGAGAAATCAAAAATGAAAAAAATTAACAAATAAAATAAAAAAGAACAACAGAAAGTTGTCTTGATGAACGCATAGACATCTTTCCTAGCACAGTTGGTTCTACGTATACGCTATCCTAACTTCAAAAATATGTATCGAACAACACTACAATAGAGACAATTTTCTGCGATATCACATTATAGTCAATATCTTTTCCATTAAAAAAGATATGACAAAACCATTTTCACCCAAACCTTTCCCGACTTTTTTCTTATCTGCTCCCTAAAATTTATCTCCACTTTCAAAACAAAAAATCTTTAATGAAACTAGATACATTTGACTCTAAATCCCTCACAGCTTTTCTTGCTAAATCTATCCTCCCTCCACCGCCTTATCATTTCTCCTTAGGAGGTGCCCGTGGTGTAATGGTTATCCTCGTAGAAAATGGACACGGCGACACGAGTTCAAATCCTGGACGAGACTGATTGCATTTCTCATAGCACTACTACCCTTGGAAAAGGTAGGAATCCAATTATTCTCCCTCCAGCTATGGGTAAAATAGTAGGACAGACTAGGTTCTTCTGTTAAACTCCGCTTAAAAATTGACCTTGTGTCATATCCTGCCCGAGCGGAGGGGTTGGTAAATAGGATCATTTCTCCTTACATGCTTTAAAAAATAGAAAAACTCAGAAAACAATCTATGTCTGAAGAAGTTAGAGATGAAATAAAGCCTAACGAAATATCACATATCTAAATTTGAGTTAAGTGTTTGATTTATCCAACTTCCCACACATTTCTATCATATATGTGTGTAAATATGCATTATTACTTATGTAATATTAAAGATTTACAGTACACATTCATGTGCATACCAGACCTGTCGGCTGGAGCTGTAGAATACGCCGACTGCATCTCTGCAGTGGGGTAAGATCTCCCGAACAAGTACCCTGGATATGACACAAAACTGAATCTGATGGTGAGACTCCAGTTCTGGAGCTCAAGGGAATGTGGAGAAACCTTTTTTGCTATTACTCCCAGGTCCACTCGTACCCGGAGTGGTAATACTTGATATGGATCAAATAGAATTGTTTAACCAGCCAACTATGTTCAAACAAAAACTTATATTAGACTGAATTGTTAGAACTATATAGCAATTCTTGGAACCATTATACTTCTCCAGCACTGTCCCGCATGTCTGTTTCATCTAACTCGGATAGTTTTCGTGATGGGTGGCAGGTGGCCGTACAGCTGTTGTTTTCATCATTAAGGGTTTTCCGACTATTGTCTTCATCTTTATTGTTATTTCCTCAACGTTTCGGTCGATATGTCCTCCAGCCTTCTTCAGGTGTTTGTTCTGATTCCGTTAGCCATAACGGTACAAGCAGGACACATGGCGTAACGGTTATAGGCGTTGGTTCCGTAAGCTTCTAAGGAGACAATAATCTGGATATAGCAGGTTCAGTCCTGACTGCAGGCGAGTAACACTACAGGAATACTTAACACTTGTACCTGGTTATGGCTAACGGAACTAGAACAGGTGACCCCTGTGGATTCAATAAAGGATGTAGTTCGAAGTTCCGTGAAGGTTCCCGAGTTTGATAAACACCGGAAGAAGGCCGGAGGACATATCGGCCGAAATGTTGTGGAAATAACAATAAAGATGAAGACACTAGTCTGAAAACCCTTAATGATGAAAATCACCAAGCTTCGTCTCAGATATTTAGACAACTAAACTGTTGTTTTGTGTGACGTGGCCTCCTGGGCTTGTTCAGTACAACTCACAGCATTCTTGTGTAGTTGCCGTCAAACTTTTTTTCCATACATTTAATTATCGTCCATGTAGTGCATCACTATAGCAGTATCGACACGACCGCCGTTTGGAAAAAATTGCGTTTGATTTTATCTGTCAGGTCTGACTTCATATGACCGATAGCCTAGGAAAGGCATAGACAGCTATTGTTTGAAATAGAACTGTTTAAATCATTAGCTGTGTGTAAACAAAAAACTGTACTTATGTTAAACTGAATTGTTTGAAATAGTACTGTTTTGACGTTTAACTATGTGTAAACAAATCTATAGTTATATTAAACTCAATTGTTTGAAATTTTTATAAAAAATAACTTAATTCGGCGTTAAATGACTCGAAAAGGTTGATACGTAATAAAACCAAACAACCAACCAACCCCTCACCAAAATCAACTGCAGGTATAGTACAAAGTCTTCCTCTGGGGTAAGGCTTGCTTTCAGGAATTAAGCATCATCACAACTACGCCAAAGCGTCCTGCCGACATCTCATGATACCATCAGGCTTTTCAAAAAAGAAAGAACGTAAAAGCTAAGAAAAGGAAAGAAAGAAAGAAAGAATGGATAAAGTAAGGAAAAAGAAAGAAAACTAAAAGAAAAAATATAGAAAATAGGGGAACAAAAAATAAATAAAAAGCAAGAGGATGGAAAGAAAAAAGAAAAGAAAAAAGAACGAAAAGAATAAAGCAAAAACAAAAAAGAGAACAAAAAAGAGAGAACGTATTATGGAAAGAAAGAACGAAAGAAAAAAGAGAAAAGAAAGAAAGAATTGTTGGTTTTACATAGCAATGGGAGAATACCAGATCTACGGGGTGTGAAAATCCGTGTGGATTTGTGGCTTACGTCCTGGGCTACGAAATCATTGTAGGCAAGTTCGAATGCTAGTTGCTCTATTATGTTCATTTTTGGACAAATACCCTTTTTCATGAGCCTTTTTTCACTACAGTTATCTTCTACAAGAATGAATTTGGGCATTAAATAACCCAAGAAAGTTGATATGCCATTAAACAAAGAAACCTTGAATAGTAGCACTACTCTTCTTCTACAACGATGGCTTTGGGCATTAAATTACCCACGTAGGTTGATATACCATTAAAATAAAAAAAAACCGAATCAGAACAATGAACATGTAGTTTCTGCTTTGTCTTGGTGTCTCTCGATGGACTTCTGTTTTTCTATATCAAGTCAAAGGCGGAAGTCGAATTAGAAATGTCACCTTTGTATTCGATTTCAGTCGGATATGTATTGTTAGTCCAGTGTTTTTTTTTTTTGCAGATCATGGCCATATTCAAACTCATGTTTGTCTGTCTTGTTAATATTTCCCCGAAAGTAATTCTTAACTCTAGACCGACTGCATCTTTGCAAAGCGATAAGACTCCCGCCAACGAGTGTCCTGGTAATATGACATTAAACAATCTGATGGTGAGGCTCCATTAATGCTGGAGTTTTGGGGAATGCAGAGTACCTCTTCATTGTCATAGCTTCCAGGTCCACTCTGGCCCAGAGTGATAGTACCTGACAGGGTCTTATCTGTGGGTAAAAATCCGAACTGTTTGACCATTTAAACTGTGCAGACAAATGACATGCTATATTGAATTGTTAGAAATAGAACTATTTTATCATGCGTAAATAAAAGACTGATGTTTAAATTGTTTATGATACATAAAAATACTTGGAACTATTTAACTTTATTGACTTTTGTTTACAAATCATATATATCTAGTGTGTATGAATAAACTAGATTTGGCATTAAATAACCTACGATGGTTGACATGCCATTAAACCTAACTCACCCAAACCAATCCTTAACACAATGACGTAAACTCTTTGAAAGTTAACTGACTAAATCTGACCACTGGGTGGGCAATGTTAGCCCTGTTGGAAAGTCAGGATAACATTCTGAATCTACTGTGACATTCCAGTTGTACAACCACCGAACAACCAGGAACTTATTTTGAAAAGTAATCCTTGGAAAGTTTTCGGTTTTTTTCATAAAATTTATCGATTCTTAAACGAAATTTTATTTGTAGTTTCGCAACGTTTTTGTTTCATAGCCCCAGAAGGATTATTTTGTTTGCTTTTTTTTAATTGCATATCAAACTTTGTGGGTTATTTAATGTTAAAACTATCCTTGTTAAAAAAACAATCCTTGTTAAAAAAAACCTATTCAATTTATTATTGAAGAAAAAACGTGCTTCAAGCCTTACTAAAGAGTATTAGTTTTAAAGGGAACGTAATATGGCAACTGAAGTTTGGTTTAGTTTAGTTTGCTTTTATGGCATATCAACCATTGTAGGTCATTTAAAGCTAAATCCTGTTTATACATATATTAAGCATATGATTTTCAAACGCATTTTGTAGATAATAATTTTAAACAGGGCTGAGATTATCTTTTGGCACACAGTTAAATGGTTTCACTTAATTTCAAACAATTCAGTTTAGCATGAGTACACAGTTTTTGTATATACACAGTCATTTATTTAAATACAGTTTTTGGTTTGCATACAGTTAAATGTAAAAACAGTTCTAATTCAAAATATTCAGTTTAGCATAAGTATAGTTTAAATGTCAACAGCTCGATTTGAAACAATTCAGTTTAACGTAAGTACAATTTTTGTTTACACACAGTTAAATGTAAAAGCTGCTCTATTTCAAACAATTCAATTTAGGAGGAGTAAAATTTTTGTTTACACATTGTTTAATGTAAAAATAGTTCTTTCCCAAACAATTCAGTTTAGCATAAGTAAACAGTTTAAATTTCAGAGAGTTCTATTTAATCCATAGATAAGTGTTAGGACCCGATCAGCTGCTACCACTCCGGGCTAAAATGGGTCTGGGAAGGGGTACTCTGCATTCCACAAAGCTCCAGCATTACAGATGCCTCACCATCAGATTGTTTAGTGTCATATCCTGGCCACTCGTTGGGGTAGTCTGACCCCACTGCAGAGATGAGCCTACAGTCATTTAATTACACACAATCAAATGTAAAAACTGTTCTTTCACAAACAATTCACTGTAGCATAAGTCATCATCATTATCATCATCCTCATGTCGTGCCATCAGCACGGATATTCCTGACTCTCTCGCCACCACTCCCTACTGTCCATTGCTTCAGGCAGGTCTTCAGGACTACATCCCGTATCTACACAGAGATGCTCTATGTGGATTCGAGCTTGTCGTCCTGCCTTTGCTGGCCATGTGAAGGGTTCCACCGGAGTACATACCTTATGAGCTCGTCCCTACTTCTCCAGCAGTGTCCTGCATGTCTTGTTCGTCTAATTTTGATAGTTTTCGTGATGGATGGTAGATAGCCGTACGGCTGCTGCTTCGTGGGGTGTTGCCTCCTGGACTTGTTCAAAATTGTTCGCAGTATTCTTGTGTAGTTGTCGTCAAGCTTTTTCTCCATCCATGTAGTACATCCATATAGCAGTATCGACACGACCTCCACTTGGAAGAAACTGCTTTTGATTTTATCGGTTAGGTCTGACTTCTATATAATCGATAGCATATCGATTGTTGTCCATTGTTAGTCGTGTGTTGATGTCTGTCTCGGTTGATGAGACATTGTTTCCTAGGTAGGTGAACTTGTCAACTAGTTTCAGAGACCTACCGTTTAGTGTGGAGATGTCGCTTGTTTGATTAAAGCACTTGTATTCCATTTTGTGTGTATTGACACGGAGGCCAATGCCTGCAGCTGCTCGTTCCAGACTAAGTTGCAGAGTTTCGGCTTGGGTGGGTGCATTTGCCAGAAGCGCTATATCATCGGTGTAGTTGGCATCGGTAATTGTTTTTTCTGGGTAACTTATGCTTCTTTCCTTTGTTAACTTGAAACCGTTTTCTTTAATTTCATCAATCGGTGTTCTAAGCACATAGTCTAGACAGATGATGAAGAGGTATGGGGCTAGTGTGTCTCCTTGTAGTACACCTGCAACAATGTCGAAGTAGTCTGTGTCTCCATCCGGAGAACGGACTTAAATGTCAAACAGTTCTATTTGACCCATAGATAGGATCCTATCAGCTGCTATCAATCCGGGTCAGAGTGGACCTGGGAGCGATGGCAATGAAGGGGTACTTCACATTCCTCAAGGTTCCAGCATTAGTGGAAGTTCACCATTGGATTGTTTAGTGTCATAGCAGGACACTCGTTGCTGTTTTTTTTTACCCCTCTTCAGGGAAGTAGTCTATGTATTCTACGATCCCTGACGACTGGGCAACACACCGAGTTAAATATTTAAAACAGTTTTATTTCAAATAATTCAGTTTAACATAAGTGCGCAGTTTCAATGTTAAAACAGTCCTATCTCAACCAACACAGTTTTGTTCTATTTGACCCATAGATAGGACCCGATCAGCTGCTATCATTCCGGGCCAGAGTGTACCTGGGAGCTATGGCAATGAAGGAGTACTCCGCATTCCCCAATGCTCCAGCATTACAAAAGCCTCAGTATCTGATTGTTTAGTGCCATATCCAAAGCACTCATGGGCGGAGTTTTATCCCCCTGCAAAAATGCTCTCGGTGTATTCTACAGTCTAAGCATACTGGGCCAACTGGAGTTTGAACTCGCTTACTTCGAGACCGCAGTCTTGTACATTAGCTATTATGTCACGGGGGAACTCTTCCCCGTTATGACAATATGAGTTACACACCGGTGCTAAAAATTAATGGAAGAGAGTGAAGATTTTTCTTTTTAGTTGTAAAATGTAATTTTCCTTATATAAAAATATAAAACAGTCTTATTGATTTTGGAAGAATTCCCAAAGAAAATTCAAAAGGTCATTGAGGGAATTGTATGAACCGAATTTTGAAATTGTCAAAACAAAAAATAAGCTGCTTCAAGGACGTTGTGGTTTGTTGGAGCACAGACCCATTTAAAATCATAACATCCCGAACTAACACTTGCCTACTTGTTGGGGTCAAAAGGTCAACTCTGGGTATCGGATTTTTAATTTTTGTCATGGTTAATGTGAAAAGAGATACTTCCCCGCAAAGTGTAGGTTGAAGCTCTTAATTAACCAAGCTTCTATATTATGGCTTGATTGGATGACCAATTAAAATCTGATACGTGGACGGGATTCTCTTCCCACAGATATAAATCAACGCATTTGATTGGATGACCAATTAAAATCTGATACGTGGACGGGATTCTCTTCCCACAGGTATAAATCAACGCATTTGATTGGATGACCAATTAAAATCTGATACGTGGACGGGATTCTCTTCCCACAGGTATAAATCAACGCATTTGATTGGATGACCAATTAAAATCTGATACGTGGACGGGATTCTCTTCCCACAGGTATAAATCAACGCATTTGATTGGATGACCAATTTAAATCTGATACGTGGACGGGATTCTCTTCCCACAGATATAAATCAACGCATTTGATTGGATGACCAATTAAAATCTGATACGTGGACGGGGTTCTCTTCCCACAGATATAAATCAACGCATTTGATTGGATGACCAATTAAAATCTGATACGTGGACGGGATTCTCTTCCCACAGGTATAAATCAACGCATTTGATTGGATGACCAATTTAAATCTGATACGTGGACGGGATTCTCTTCCCACAGATATAAATCAACGCATTTGATTGGTTGACCAATTAAAATCTGATACGTGGACGGGATTCTCTTCCCACAGGTATAAATCAACGCATTTGATTGGATGACCAATTAAAATCTGATACGTGGACGGGATTCTCTTCCCACAGGTATAAATCAACGCATTTGATTGGATGACCAATTAAAATCTGATACGTGGACGGGATTCTCTTCCCACAGGTATAAATCAACGCATTTGATTGGATGACCAATTAAAATCTGATACGTGGACGGGATTCTCTTCCCACAGGTATAAATCAACGCATTTGATTGGATGACCAATTAAAATCTGATACGTGGACGGGATTCTCTTCCCACAGGTATAAATCAACGCATTTGATTGGATGACCAATTAAAATCTGATACGTGGACGGGATTCTCTTCCCACAGGTATAAATCAACGCATTTGATTGGATGACCAATTAAAATCTGATACGTGGACGGGATTCTCTTCCCACAGGTATAAATCAACGCATTTGATTGGATGACCAATTAAAATCTGATACGTGGACGGGATTCTCTTCCCACAGGTATAAATCAACGCATTTGATTGGATGACCAATTAAAATCTGGTACGTGGACGGGATTCTCTTCCCACAGGTATAAATCAACGCATTTGATTGAATGACCAATTAAAATCAGATACGTGGACGGGATTCTCTTCCCACAGGTATAAATCAACGCATTTGATTGGATGAACAATTAAAATCAGATACGTGGACGGGATTCTCTTCCCACAGGTAAAAATCAACGCATTTGATTGGATGACTAATTTAAATCTGATACTTGGACGGGATTCTCTTCGCACAGATATACATCAACGCATTTGATTGGCTGACCTATCAAAAAGTAGTAGAAGAATAAGAAATGAATTTACTTTAAATTTATTCCAAACTCTATCTTCTCATATATTCCTCATGAACAATACGTTCATATTCATTTTTTTTTTCTTACTTTCTACTTTTTTCATAAATATTCTTTCAATGGTTTTATCATCTTCTGTTGTATCTCTTAGAAATTCAACAGTTTTCAAACATCATTCCAGGTGCCAATTATGTAAATAATATTTTCAAAATAAGAACGCCGAATGTACGATTATGAGTCTTTTTTATATACACTTTCTTTTCTCCTGTTATTACAACAAACATCAATCGTTGTTTAAACAAAATTTTTCCTGATTTTAAAGTCCTGAAGAAGGTTTTTTAAAACGGAAAAAAAATTAACGTTGGCTTTCATAATAAACTCATCAAATTTGGATTATTTTGTTTTTTCTATTTTTCTTTACACAGCAGGATTTAACTTCCATATACACTTCCACACACACACACACACACACACACACACACACACACACACACACACACACACACACACACATATATACATATTCATATATATATATATATATATATATGAATATGTGTGTATATATATATGCATACACACACACACACACACACACACACACATATATATATATATATATATATATATATATATATATATATATATTATTCATCATTTCTAACCGAGTATTTATGCTATTATGAAATAAAAACGATATATATATATATATATATATATATATATATATATATATATATATATATATATATATATATATAATACAGACACGTGTTGCTGCAAGCGTAACAACAGTTGTGAGTTTTGCAAATAATTTTTACAACGAATATTTATTTTTGTCAGCACACGTCAAAATATATATATATATATATATAGTTTGATATAATTAGAAAAAAGACTGATCAATATTTCTGATATAGCATATATAACAAAGTTAAAATAGCGTAGACACAGAGTCAGCAGCGATTGGTGACAGTCAGTTTCTCACCAATACGATCATCAGACCAAGTGCCCTTGAAACTCCAACTATATATATATATATATATATATATATATATACAATTTTGATTTGCTGGATGTTAACAGATCGTATGGCTTTAACGTTTTAAGATTTTCAAATAGTTGTTTAAATATCTGATAAGAGAATGCCAAATATATTTTTGCAGTTACAAAATATACATTTTTTTCAAATACAAATTGTCATTTAAGTAATGAGCTTTGAGACTCTGTTTGAAGTCATGAACTTGCGGACTCTTTTTTTTTGTATTGCAATCATATTGCATGTCAAGAACAGACGTTCTAATGCAAATTGCATCGTGCAGATCAAATCTGCACCCTCACGAAGATTGTACGCATCACGGAGGCATCAGGTCACACTTTAATAAAAACAATGAACGTACAAATAAACAATGACTAATACGAAACATGCAGAGTATATTCTTAACTGCTACTAACTTGTATTTTCCAAATATCTATCTATCTATCTATCTATCTATCTATCTATCTATTTGTGGTGTGCATTTATAAGTAGGAATTAGAGAGTGGTAACTATTTAATAAATGACCTTTCCTCTCTTTCCTTTTCTGTATGTCCTTATTAATGGATTTCAATCTATTCCTAATACATTTCAGCCTGTTCAAATCTATCTATCTATCTATCTATCTATCTATCTATCTATCTATCTATCTATCTATCTGTTGTGAGACCGAAACTTACCTGCATCATGGACTCTTCCAGCACTATATTACTATGTGAGATAACACTCTCAGGGAGCAAGCATCTAATACCGTAGTATTATTGTAACACCGTGGGTTAGCAGGAGTACAAGTAGTACGACTACCAATATTGGACACCATCGGATAGTAAGCCACGCTCTCCCTTACACTATCCTTTGTAACTTTTGTTAATATATCTTTCTTACCTCTATCCCGTGTTCCGTGTTTTCTTCCGTGGTCCCGATTTTGGCTCCACATCACTATCTATCTATCGATCTATCTATCTATCTAGTCGACAAACGGACCTACACGAGTGAGTTCGAGTTTTATTGGGTGCCCCATTCATATAGCCTTGTACCACATATATTCTTTGACGAATGCAACTGCTGGCAACTTATATGTATGTAAGAAAGAAAGAAATTATTCTTAAAAAATACAAATCTCTTAATGAACCAATTCATTTTGAATTATTTACTTTTTTTCTCTATTTGAACCTACAACGAAAAAAACTTATTACATATTACATATTTATATCTATATATATATTTAGAGAGAGAGAGAGAGAGAGAGAGAGAGAGAGAGAGAGAGAGAGAGAGAGAGAGAGCTGCGAGCAATCTTGAACAAGTCACCAACTGTACGGCCACCTGCCTCCTATCACGAAAACTATTCAAGTTAGACGAGCCAGACATGCAGGACACTGCTGGAGAAGCAGAGACGAACTCATAAGTGATGTACTCTTATGGACCCCTACACATGACCGTGCAAAAGCAGGACGACCAGCACGAACATACATTCAGCAACTATGTGAGGATACGGGATGTTGTCCAGAAGACCTGCCTGAGGCGATGAACGATAGGGAGGAGTGGCGAGAGAGGGTCAGGGATATCCGTGCTACCAGCACGACATGATGATGATGATTCTTTGTATACACATAACCTACGCTTCGATTTGTGTGAGCATCATCAGCTCCGTAAAATTGTTGTTTGATTTTTTCATTTTAAAAAATAAAAATATAAAAAATAACTAAATATATAGACAACTTTACTTAGTCTTAATCAACTATAAAAGAAGACACATTCTGATCTTAATTAGATTATTACAACAATATCTGGACTTCTTAAAACATATAAATCTGATATACTTTTAAGACCAATCTTTTTATGGCTTAGGTAGTAGTACGTCGTGCAAAATTTCTAAAGCGTTAGCTAAAATATTACCTCCTCTTTTAGGTACTATTTATCAACCTCAAGGCGCGCTGACAGCACAGGTTTACCTGAGCCTCTCTCTCCATCCATACCTATCATACATTGCCTCCGGCTGGTCTTCTAAACTATATCCTCTGTCTGCTCAGAGCTGATGTTGATAAGTACTTGCTGGTCGGCCAACCCTGGCACGTCCAAGTGTAGGGGTCCATAGAAGAGCTTCATATACGAGTTTGCTCTTGCTTCCCAACAGTGTCTCGTGTGTTATTCGTCTTACTTAGGGTGGTTTTGAGATGGGAGGTAAGTGGCCGTACAGCAGTTGTTTTGTGGGATATTGCATTCAGGATTTTTGCTATAACCATTAGTAATTCACAAATTAAAAAAATGTCTTGGGCGATCTACTCGGAAAAATAAATGATAAAATTTTAAAAAAAATCTTTAGAATTTAAAATTCAGAAACTAAAAAAAATAAATAAATTAAAAACGCTATTACTAATGACCGAAATTTTCAATAAAAATCTATAACTTAAATATATCGTTTTACTAAATTATCCAACCACACACATTATCGGAAAAAGAAAAAAGAGATTTCCAAACTTTAAAAAATTCTTTAAAAAACCGGAACATATAAGGGAGGAAACCAGACAAATGGACAAGAAAATGGTTGCAAGGAGTTATATTCGAGAGACGACACAGACTATATATATAAAAAAAAAAGAAGGCGGAAGAAGACTCGCCAGCATTGAGGGTTGCGTAGACGGATCACTACGTGGACTCGAGGCGCCTCTGGTGGTGTAATGGTTAGCAAGCTCGACTAGCAAACCTACACGAGTGAGTTCGAGTCTCATTGGGTGCCCCTTTCATATGGCCTTGTGCCACATCTAAGCAAAAAGCTTAGTAAATTACCACTACGTGGACTCGAGCACTACATTACAAAGATTAAAGAAAGACAATTATAGCAGCTAGTAACAGCTTTGGCAACATAAGACTAGACAGGAGGTACCCGTGGTGTAATGGTTATCGTCGTAGGAAATGGACACGGTGACACGAGTTCAAATCCTGGACGAGACTGATTGCATTTCACATAGCACTAATACCCTTGGGAAAGGTATGAATCCAATTATTCTCCCTCCAGCTATAGGTAAATAGGAGGACAGACTGGGTTCTTCAGCCTTGGTTAGGCAACTAGTCTAGGAGAAGGAAAACTCTGAATTCAAACATGTTAAACTCCGCTTAAAAATTGACCTTGTGTCATATCCTGCCCGAGCGGAGAGGTTGGGTAAATATGATAAGACTAGACAGGAGAACAATAAAAACTGGGAAACAAAACTAGGAAACAAAAACAAATGTATGGACGTTTCAGACGATAAACTAACGAAATTGCATCCGAGAAAACCTCGGCATGGATACGAAAGAGAAATCTTAAGAGAGAAACTGAATCCCTTCTAATAGCGGCACGAAACAACACCATCATCAACATCATCATGTAATGCCGCTAGCACGGATATCCCTGACCCTCTCTCGCCACTTCTCCCTATCGTTAATCGCCTCTGGCAGGGCTTCAGGGTTACATCCTGTATCCTCACATAGTTGCTATACGTATGTTCGAGCTGGTCGTCCTGCTTTTGCTCGGCCATATGTGGGTGTCCATAGGAGTACATCACTTATGAGCTCGTCCCTGCTTCTCCTGCGTGTCTGGTTCGTCTAACTTAGATAGTTTTCGTGATAGGAGGTAGGTGGCCGTATAGTTGGTGCCTTGTGGGGTGTTGCCGCCAGGACTTGTTCAATATCACTCGCAGCATTCTTGTGTAATTGGCATCTAGCTTTTTCTCCAGCCGTTTAGTTAGCGTCCAAGTAGTGCATCCATATAGCAGTATCGACACGACCGCTGCCTGGAAGAAACTGCGTTTCATTTTATTGGTCAGGTCTGACTTCCATATGATCGATAGCCTATCGAGAGATGTCCATGCCTTCGTTAGCCGCGCGTCGATGTCTTTTTCGGTTGATGAGACACTGCTTCCTTGGTAGGTGAACTTGTCTACCAGTTTCAGAGAATTTCCGTCTAGTGTGGAAATGTCACCCGTTTGATTAAAACGAAACAACACCAAAAGGAGCAATTATCTTAAAGCGAAAATTGGTGATGCATAAGACAATAGCAAGTGTAGATGACGCGGAGAAAAAGATGAAATTGTTAATCACATAACACGCCGATGTAATAATTTACTAAGCCTTTTTTTTTGCTTAGATGTTACACAAGGCCGAATGAATAGAGCACCCAATGAAACTAGAACTCACTCTTACTAGTCAAGCTTGCAAACCATTACACTATCCGCGGTTAGGTTAGGTTTCTTTGTTTAATGGTATATCAACCTTTGTAGGTTATTTAATGCCAAAGCCATTCTCACAGAAGAACAGAAGTGGTACTATTTAACCCATAGCTGGGAGGATAAGGGGGTTCATACCTTTCCCAAGGGTATTTGTCCGAAAGTGAACGTAATCGCTTACTACGATTTCTCAGTCCATCGCTTTAACGATTACACCACGAGGACACCCTCTACACTTTCCGAGGCGCACATAATACGCAGATGTAGCAAACCAGCATAAAAGAAATATAAGACTTACACGACTGGGTGGTAAAGGTAATCTACTAATATTACAAATGTGAAAACAGTAGACAAGACAAAAAAGTTTTGTCATAGGAAAAGGTTAAATCTTGAGGTTTGTTAGTGTCTGTTGGAATTAGAAAAGAAAAAGAAATAGAAAAATAAAATAAAATAAATAAATTCAAAAAAGTAAGTTTCCCCAGAGGTCACGGACAGGAAGCAAAATCCACGCATGCCTGAAAGACTGACTTCCTGATAGCAAAAATAAATCCTCTCTCACTAAGCGTTTATCAATGGTTCTAGAATGACATCTCTCTCTCTTGGCTACTAGCTGTGAAGGTATGTCACTCCAGGACAGTAGAGTCCAGTTGATGGGATACACTTCGGCCGGATCCGATCGGGTGTGTCTTGTCACTGGACTCTTTTCCTCGAGCCTCAGTGGGCCGTACCCCTGGCTTTAACCCTCTTCGGAGGGCTTAGGTTGATTACCTGGCGCCTGAGACACCCCTCTTTAGGGAAATGCCGACGGGTCCCTAAGCATTTTTGGGAATGCTGGGCGTGTCTGGGCCCCGGCCCTGCGCCTGGACCCACCTTAAAATGCCTTGTGCCACACTCGCCTGGTGGTGGGACAATCGTCAAATACCGCTGTGAGTGTCTGTGCTTATTTGGTTACTGGGGCTTGATAGTCAGCCACGTCTTCTGCTAGCAAGCCGCCTCTGTCAAACATACCTTACTGAGATTGAAACTTGACCATATTACCAAATATGCACAAACTAGAATCAATCCGAGGGAATGAGACGCATAAAACTCTCTGGGATATTTATATATAGATGTACCACTTAATGCGGGCCAAACGACCAGATCCAGCGTTAATTACCCCCCTCCCATCCACGAAAAAGAGCATTTGTCGTTTTGTGGATTTTGCCGTTCCGGCGAACTATAGAGTGAAAAGATAGATAAATACTTGGACCTTGCCAGAGAACTGAAAAAACTATTGTAGAACGGTATCCAAGAGCCTGAAGGAATTAGAAATCAGTAGCAGAATAAAAACTATCTTGACTAAAGCATTACTGAGATCGGCTTGAATACTGAGTAGAGTCCTGGATACCTGAAGAGCACAGTCAGCCCTCGTATTTACCCATAGCTGTAGGAAGCATTGTTAGATTTATACCTTTCCAAAGGGTATTAACTGTATGTGAAATGCAAACAGTTCCGTTAATGATTTGATCTCAAGTCGCCGTATCTATTTCCTCCGACGATGAGCGTTATACCACAAGCACCTTCTTGCATATTCATGTAAAGAATATTCATACACACATACATGTATATATATATAAACACACGATTATTCGAGAAAGAGTCGTATATTGTTGTGGTCAAATAATCCTTAATTTGCTGTGAAGACAATTGGCTAAATAGTCTTTTGCGTTACTAATCTTTTTTTGGGTAATCTGATACTATTTTCTTCTATATCTAAAGGCAGAAAAAGAAAAATTGTAAAATCAATTAAGAAAGAAAGGAAGAAAGAAAAAAAGAAAGAAAGAAAGAAAAAAGAAAGAAAAAAGGAAGAAAGAAAGAAAGAAAGAAAGAAAAAAGAAATAAATAAAGAAAGAAAGAAAAAAGAAGGAAAAAGAAAGAAAGAGAAAGAAAGAAAGAACAAAGAAAGAAAAAAGAAAGAAAGAAAAAAGAAAGAAAAAAGAAAAAGAAAGGAAGAAAGAAAGAAATAAAGAAAAAAGAAAGAAAAAAGAAAGAGAGAAGGAAAGAAAAAAGAAAGAAAGAAAGAAAGAAAAAGAAAGAAAGAAAGAAAAAGAAAGAAAAAAGAAAGGAAGAAAGAAATAAAGAAAAAAGAAGGAAAGGAAGGAAGAAAGAAAGAAAAAAGAAATAAAGAGAAAAGGAAAGAAAAAAGAAAGAAAGAATGAAAGAAAGAAAAAAGAAAGAAAAAAGAAAGAAAAGCTTAAGACAAAGTGGAAAATTTCTTTCTCTATTCTTCGTTTTTCTTTTACTGGCCTTTTTATCACTTCCACTTCCATGCCAATCACCATTTTGTTATTCACAACTAATGACAAGAAAACACCAGAGAACTTACCCCACAGGTACGAGAATAAAAAGGCATAAAAAAAGCAAACAAAAAACAATAGCAAACAAGAAAACAAACGTGTTTTTTTCCTGCCCTGTCAGCTATATTTGTACCATTCCATAAAGTTTCAATCATGATAACTTATGGACAAGATAATAAGCCATGGCGATTGACTAATTGTACGGCTGTGTCATAATTCGCCATTTTCGTCAAATATCGGTTCGGGCGTTTATTTAATTGCTTTCTCTGCGCGCGAAAAATTGCTTGATGGAATTTTCTTTTTGGTTCGCTAATCACTTTTCATGATTGGAATTTTGAGATCTTATTTTTGGATTAAAGTGTGTCATATTACTCGACCATTCTCCAATTTTTTTTTCTTGCATTTTCCAAATAAAGTCATTTTTCTTTCCATCGGACGAATGGTTATTTTTAAAACTTTGAAATTGTATCGGATGCACCAATAAAAATTTGGTGTTTATTAAACTGAGAGCCGAGAATCGTTAAAAGGCATTGTAAATAGGAAACGAATGTTTTTTCTAATTAGAAATACGTAAATCTTTGACTTGTCATCATCATCATCATCATGTCATGCCGTTGGCACGGATATCCCTGACCCTCTCTCTCTACTTCTCCCTATCGTTCATCACCTCTGGCAAGTCTTCAGGGCTACATCCCGTATCCTCACATAGCTGCTGTACGTATGTTCGAGCTTTTGGCCGGCCATATGTGGGGGTCCATAGGAGTATATCCCCTATGAGCTCGTCCCTGCTTCTCAAGCAGTGTCCTGTAGGTCTGGTTCGTCTAACTTGGATAGTTTTCGTGATGGGAGGCAGGTAGCCGTATAGTTGGTGCCTTGTGGGGTGTTGCCTCCAGGACTTGTTCAATATTGCTCGCAGCATTCTTGTGTAATTGCCATCTAGCTTTTACTCTAGCCGTTTAGTTAGCGTCCAAGTAGTGCATCCATACAGCAGTATCGATACGACCACTGCCTGGAAGAAACTGCGTTTCCTTTTATTGGTCAGGTCTGACTTCCATATGATCGATAGCCTATCGATAGCTGTCCATGCCTTCGTTAGCCGCCACGAAAAAATCATGAACTCACATATCCCGCCGGCTTTGAGTTTAATACTATCACTGCTGTTCTTCTACAAGGATGGATTTGGCATTAAATAACCCACAAAGGTTGATACACTATTAAAAACAAACAAGTAGATGAAAGTTTATTTCCAAAAGGAGTAAAATTTACAAGTTTTGTGGGGCACAAGGCCCCAAGATAAACAAGTCGATGAAAGGTTCAAATTTTTAACGTGAGACGGTTTTAAAAATTATATTTTTCATTATATCCTGACTGAAATTTATTGCTGCAAAATATGGGTTTGTTTGTGTGTTTATTTGTTTGTTGGTTGGCTGGTTTTATGGCCTGTCAACCCTTTTCCTGTTTTTTTTTATGTCGAAATCAGTTTAACTATTATGATTCAGCCCAGTCGGCCGAGGTTCGAGAAAATACTGACTGCATCTCTCAGAAGGATAAGACCCCGCCAACGAGTATCCGGGATATGATATTAAACAATTTAATGGAGAGGCTCTAGTACTGAATCTTTGGGAAATATGGAATACCCCTTAATTGTCATCGCTCCCTGCTCCTATCTGTGGGTTAAATAGAACTGTTTGCCCATTAAAATTGTGCAAACAAGTGACTTATGTTAAATCGAATTGTTGGAAATAGACCAGTTTGATCATTTAACTGTGTGTAAACAAATGACTGATGTTTAATGGAATTGTTCGTGATACATAACAATACTTGCAACCAGTTCACTGTGTGCAAAAAACTATTAGTGTGGAATACTTGAAACTATTTACTTTTTATGCAAAATAGAATAATCAGTGTTAAATAGCGATTGTTGAAACTACTTCACTGTGTGCAAACAAATGCTTAATATTGAATAGAAATATTTGTGTTGGATACACATAATTCATACCATCTGGGTAGAAACAATAGTGGAAACAAATCAGTTCTAATTCATTTAAGCATAAAGTTAACCACAGACTATTTAGTCACTAGGAGGTGCCCGTGGTGTAATGGTTATCGTCGTAGGAAATGGACACGGTGACACGAGACTGATTGCATTTCACATAGCACTAATACCCTTGGGAAAGGTATGAATCCAATTATTCTCACTCCAGCTATGGGTAAATAGTAGGACAGACTGGGTTCTTCAGCCTTGGTTAGGCAACTAGTCTAGGAGAAGGAAAACTCTGAATTCAAACGTGGTAAACTCCGCTTAAAAATTGACCTTGTGTTATATCCTGCCCGAGCGGAGGGCTTGGTAAATAGGATTTACTCACTAGTGATTTGCCCAGTCATCTGGTGGTTGGGCTGTAGAATACACCGACTGCTTCTCTGCAGAGAGGTAAGACTCCCACCCAACGAGTGTGCTGGATATGTCCCTAAGCAATCTGAGGTTTCAGTAATGCGGGAGGTTTGGGGAAAGTGGAGTATCCCTTCATTGCCATCGCTCCCAGGTCCACTAAAGACTGGAGTAGTTACACATGATAGGGTCCAATCTATGAGTTAAACTAAACTGTATACTTATGCTAAACAGAATTGTTTGAAATAGAACTGTTTGATTCTTAAACTGCGTAATACATTTAAACCGCGTACTTATGCTAGACTGAATTGTTGGAATAAAAAGTATTTTGACATTTATACAGACTACTTTTGCTAGAGTGAATTTTTTGAAATAGAAGAGTTTTGACATTTAACTGTGTGTAATCAAAAACCTATACTTATACTATACTGAATTGTTTGAAATAAAACTGTTTGACTAACTTGAATTGCTTGAGATAGAAATGTTTTGACAATTTAACTGCGTACTTATGCTAAACTGAAATGTTTGAAATGGAACTGTTTTATTCTATAAAAATAGTTTTGACATTAAATAACCTACAAAGGTTGATATGCCATAAAACCCAAACAAACAAATCACTAGTGATATTCGTATAACCATTTAACTCTGTACAAAAAATGACTGATGTTAAATTAAATTGTTAGTGTTATACTTGAAATTATTTTACCATGTTCAAACAAATAGTTAATAATAAATTGAATTATTCGTGCTAGAAATACTTGAACCTCCTTTACTATGTGCAAAAGAATCGTTTAAAAGCGTTATCTGTAAAATGTGTTTAAAAATCAAATATATTTAATATATATGCATAAAGAGGACTTCACTTTAAATAACCTACAAGGGTTGATATGCCATAAAACCCAACCCAGTCAAATCATATATATTTGATATATATGTATAAATAGGATTTGCCTTTAAATAACCTATGAGGTTTGATATGCCATAAAACCTAAACAAACCAAATCATATATGTTTAATATATATGTATAAAGAATATTTGGCTTTAAAAAACCTATGAGAGTTTATATACCATAAAATCAGGCCAACCAAAACAAATATAATTACTTATAAACTATTACCTCAATAATAATATATGTATAACCATTTAACGACGCGCAAATAAGAGATTAATGTTAGATCAAATTGTTTGGATTTCTTTGGAATACTTGAAATTATTTAATGGACTAAGGCTCGTTCAAAAATATTATCTACAAAATGTGTATAGAAATCATATATATTTAATATATATGCATAAAGAGGATTTGGCATTAAACAACCTACAAGGGTTGATATGCCATAAAACCCAACCAAACCAAACAAATTATTGGATGAGACGTTAGAAAATCTTGTGTTTTCTGTAAAATAAGGAAGATTTGAACCCCATACACACAGTATGAAAGAAGTTCTTACCGGAGTGAGAATTGACTGTTGAATAGAATTTTCTATCATCCAGGCTTGAAAACACGTGATCCGTATTACCCCCACGTAGTCTATGAAAATAATTATGCAGCTCTCTGTAATTGTTTAGATGACCTTTGTATTACCAATTACGACCTTCAATTATATACAGTATAGAATTGTATTCAGGACATGCTGGGCACTGCTGGAGAAGCAAGGATGAACTCATAAGCGACATTCTCAAATGGATAACTACGCATGGACGTGTTTGTGTTGGTCGACCAGAAATGACTTATTTACATCTGCTCCGTGTGGAAACAGGATGCCAACAGCAATAAATGATAGAGATGGACGAAGAGAGAGAGAGAGAGAGAGAGAGAGAGAGAGAGAGAGAGAGAGAGAGAGATAGAGATAGATAGATAGATAGATAGAGAGAGCTTTGGCTGGTTTAATTTGATTTTATGGCATATCGACCCTTGTTGGTTACTTAATGCCAAATCCTGTATATACATAATTCAAACATGGTTCGTAAACAAATTATTTATAGGTAACATATTGAACGAGCCAGAGTTAGTAGTTAGCTATTTATATCGCGGTTCAATCGTCTGGCTGTTCGTTTCTCGAAGTTCTTCAACCCATAAAAGAATCAATACCACAATAGATATATGAATAAATAATAAATAGATAAAAAAAATAGCTAAAAAAAAAAAAAGACAAGAAAGAAAAGAGTATAGTATTTCCTTCTTGATGAGCCGAGTGATTTTAACAGCTTGTCAATAGCCCATGCAGCTGGTTGGGGCTGTAGAATACACCGACTGCATCTCTGCAGACGGGTAAGACCTCCCGGATGAGTGTTCTAGATATAACACAAAACAATCTGATGGCGAGACTCTAGTAATGCTGGATATTTGGGGGAATGCCGACTATCTCTTCATTGACCTTGCTCCCAGGTCCACTTTGGCCCGGAATGGTAGCATCTTTTAGGGTTCTAAAAGAATAGAACTGTTTGACATCTTAACTAATATGCAAACTAATGATTTATGCTAAATTGAATTGTTTGAAATAGAACTGTTTGGTAATTTAACTGTGTTCAAACAAATGACTGATGTTTTATTTGAATTATTAGTGATACATAGCAATACTTGAAACCATTTAACTTTTTTGACTTATGCTAACTTAAATTGTTTGGAAAAGAACTGTTTGATCATTTAACTGTATGTATCAAAAATGTCTTTACAAATCATATATATGATATATATGTGAAAACTGAATTTGGCATTAAATAACCAACAACGGTTGATATGCCATAAAACCAAACCAAACCAAACCAAGCCATAATTGTAGACTTATAAAATTCAGAAACACTGTGTTAGCTCGGGCTGTAGAATACGCCAACTGCACCTCAACGGAAGAGTAAGACTCGTAATGCTACGGGTTATGCTTCTGGACAGGAGGTGGCAGAACAGTCATTGACCAGGCAACTAAGTGGTCAAGCGATTTGCAAGCATTCGTGGAGGGCGGGGGAGAGGCTTTAACCCTCTGCAAAGATGCAGTCGGTGTATTTTGCAGCTCTCCATCATCAGCCGGCTTGGCTGGTCTACAAATATCATGATAATAATCAAACTAATTGTATTAAATGAAAATTAAAAAAAAAACACACACGCACAGCTGAAAAAAATGGTTGACTTCGGTTTAATGGCATATCAACCTTCATGGTTTATTTAATGTCAAATCCCTCCTTGTAGAAGAATAGCAGTAACACTATTTGACCCATAGCCGAAGATGATAGGGGTGGGGTTATGCATTTTCAAAGAGTAATTGTCCGAAATTGAACGTGATAGCATGACTAGACTTTTAAATCGCTAAGATTGAGGCTGCAGTCCACCAAATTAACCGTTACGTTACGAGGGCTTCCCCCTAAAATTGTTGACTTAATTAATCAAAATAAATTAAGTTTTCACTTTAATTAATTTATTTAATTAATTAAATTTTCAATTTCTGATTTGAATTTTCCATATTTTCTTTATTATTTTTCTTATTGTAAATATTTTCTTTCTTTTTTTCTTTCTTTCTTTCTTTCTTTCTTTCTTACTTTTCTCTTCTTGACTCTTTCTTTCTTTCTTAATCCTTCTCTATTCTTGATTCTTTCTTTCTTTCTTTCTTTCTTTCTTTCTTTCTTTCTTTCTTTCTTTCTTTCTTAATCCTTCTCTCTTTCTTTCTTTCTTTCTTTCTTCAGGGTGCGTTTAAGTCCTTCTCATATTTTCCTATTCGAATTGTATCTGTTTCATTTCATTTTCTCTGTCAAACCAACACGCAGTCTTTGCTGCCTTCTCTTTCTATCTGTTTGTTTTTTTCTCTTATTTTTGATCTCTTGTAATTGTCAAAGCGAAACGTTATCTTCGTTCAACTCGATATCGCGAACCCCTCCCCTCAAAACAGCAAAAAACAAAATAGAGAAAATTCTGTTGCACCATTGACAGTTATGAGTTCAAACAAGATCATTTTATCAGAACTCACGAAATGTTCCCAGAGATTAGAATGCATCTACAGCTTCCAATGCTAATGGATAACCCGCACCAAAAAAGGGATGTCCCGAAAAAAGGGGATGTCCCGAAAAAAGGGGATGTCCCGAGTACGAAACTAAACTGAATCTTGTAGTGAAGCTCCAGTTCTAGAATGAGCAAAGTACACCTTCGTTGCCATTGCTAACAGTTACTCACCGACCTGAAGGAACAGTACCTATTAGAGTACGATGTATGGGACAAATAGATTTGCTTGCAACTTGATATTGGGTACTTCTACTCGATACCTTATAAACGGGTACAAGAAACTATACAAAGTCCTCAAGAAATTACACGAAAAGTTTAAATATAATTCCCTAAACTCTATAGCCCAGTAGGCTCGGGCTGTAGAATACGCCGACTGCATCTCTGCAGAGGAGTAAAATCCACCCCTTACGAGTGTCCTAGATATGACATTAAACCATGAAAATGTGTAAACAGGAATTGGCATGAAAAAACCCAAAAATGGTTGATATGCCATAAAACCAAACCAAACCAAACCAAACCAAATCCTAACTACTTGGCACAAAATAAGCCCTGACATGTTGACACGCCGTTCAAATCAATCGGTTGAATAAGGAAGGAATTATATTGTCCTTTTTTGTTGTAATTGATTCTTTTATGGGATAAAGAACTCGGAGAAATGAAGATGTTGAACTGTTATATGAATAGTAATTCCCTAAACTTGAAATTAAATTACTGTGTTAAAAATAACTATTATAGATTAATACAATGTACGGTGTAAAAAAGAATAGCAATGAAGATTGACTCTATTCAAACATTTAAAAGAAAATCAAATTTTGCCACTAAATAGCCAATAAATAGTTGATATACTGTTTTAAAATAAACTAAATCAAGCATATGTATATATTTTTTTCATCATACAACGTGTGAAAGCACGGGCGATACTCTGCCCTTATCAACCGCCAACCAGGGGTGATAACACAGTTTCGGTAGCTCAAGACGGTACTGCCTCTCCTGGCGCTACCAAGCAGCTTTTACCACCGGACAGGGTATTAAGAGAATTATATATATATGTATATATATATATATACGCCAAATCAATTAGGAACAGAGACTACATAGGAAGTTAATCTTCATTTTTAGTGTGCAGTTTGTGATTTAAAAAAAAAACGCGTTTACTTTCAGCCGTTGATGTTATTACGCGTTTATAGTAACCGTTTCTTACGTGATCACACGGGAATGGTGGTTCCGCGTGTATTACCTTCATGCTGAAAACTTCTCGCTTTCGACCAAATCCAACTTGATGCATATTGCGCCGCGGTCTGAAGACGATTTGAGGCAACTTTCAAATATACATATATAGTGTGTGAAATAAATATTCGTACATATGAAATTAATGCCAAATATTCGTACATATGAAAATGCAAAAATGGCAATAATTTCCGTAAAATTAATTGTAACCTAAGTTTATATACACATATTAGTAGAATATATCCTTATACAGTAAATGTATATAAAAATTTTGTTCAGGCTATGTTTGAAAGATAAAAAATAAACATTTTCATATGTACGAATATTTATTTTACCTCACTGTATATATTCCACACATTTTTAACATCAATGTCTGTACCAATAACGTAATAATTTTTCAAAAAAGAATGCTGATTCAACGGTTTTTGCGTCTTTCTTTGAATGTATATTTTCTCTTTTCCCGTTATTTTAACAAAACGTCCATCGTTGTTCAAGCAACATTTTTCACCACTTTGAAGTCCTGATGAAGGTTTATAAAAACCGAAGCCTTTTAACGTTGACTTTCTACTTTCTTCGTATATTTGACCCGGTTAGGTTAGCTCATTTGGTTTAATAGTTTATCAACCTTTGTTGATTATTTAATGACAAATCCTGTGGTTTTTAAGTTTGTTTGTTTGTATGTTTGGGTTTTATGGCATATCAACCTCTACAGGTTATTTATTGCCAAATCCATTTTCATACAAACAGGTCTATTTCAAGCAATTCAGTTTAGCATCAACCTTTGTAGATTATATAATGACAAATCCTGTGGTTTTTAAGTTTGTTTGCTTGTTTATTTGGGTTTTATGGCATATCAAACTTTACTGGTTATTTAATGCCAAATCCATTTTCATACAAACAAACAGTTCTATTTCAAGCAATACAGTTTAGCCTACAAAAACAATTCAATTTCAAACAATTCAAATTAGCATAAGTACAAAATTTAGTTCTATTTGACCCATAGATAGGACCCTATCATGTGTTACCACTCTGGGCCAGAGTGAACCCGGGAGCTATGACAATGTATGGGTACTCTGCATTCCCAAAAGTTCCAACATTACCCGTACTATCTGATTGTTTGGTGTCATAAACAGGACACTCGTTGGTAGGAGGGTCTTATCCCTCTGCAGAGAAGCAGTCGGTGAATTCTACAGCCCCAGCTGACTGGGCCACCAGGACACTTGTTGCGAGGGAGGAGGTCTTACCCCTCTGCAGAGAAGCAGTCGATGTATTCAACAGCCCCACGCGACTGGGCACGGTTTTTAAGTAAATAGTTTGCAGGTAACATCATTTTTAAACGAACCTGGGCTAATTTGTTTGAACACAGTTAATGGTTTCAAGTATTGCTATCAAATACAAATAATTCATTTTGATATTAATCATTTCTTTGCACAGTTAAATGGCTTCAGGTATAGTAAATGATTAAAAAGTTCTATTCGACCCAAATACTACCACCCCAGGTCAATGTGGACCAAGGAGTAATGCCAAAGAAGGGGTACTCCTTATTAATCGGATCTCCTGAACTGTAGCCTCATCATCAGATACAATTTTGTGTCATATCAGGACACTCGTTGACGGTGGTCTTATTCTTCTCCAAAGACGCAGTCGGCGTATTCTACAGCCCTAATCCAAGGGATTAGTACATGTTAGGGTCCCATCAAAGAGTTGGATTGATCAGTTTGAAAACTGTTTGTATTGGATACGTGAATAAAGGAGTCATCATGGCATTGTGGTTAATGTGCTGAACAGCGAAATGGTAGGAAGGACGTTCGAACTCGTTTGTGTTTTGCATCGTTTTTTAAGAATTAACATTCCCGATATATATATATATATATGTGTGTGTGTGTGTGTGTGTGTGTGTGTGTGTGTGTGTGTAAAAGACTGGAGCCTCACCATCGGATGAAGCTTACTTTCATATCCAATGTAGTTGTATTGGAGGTATCTTGCCTCTTAGTTTTTAACTGTGCAAAAGAATAATTAGTATTATTCCTGTCCAATTTTCTTTCTTTCTTTTCTTTTCGTCTATTTTTTTCTTCTTTTTCTTTTAGTTTGTGCATTTCTTTCTTTCTTTCTTTCTTTCTTTCTTTCTTTCTTTCTTTTTCGTCTATTTTTTCTTCTTTTTCTTTTAGTTCGTGCATTTCTTTCTTTCTTTCTTTCTTTTTCGTCTATTTTTTCTTCTTTTTCTTTTAGTTTGTGCATTTCTTTCTTTCTTTCTTTTTCGTCTATTTTTTCTTCTTTTTCTTTTAGTTTGTGCATTTCTTTCTTTCTTTCTTTCTTTCTTTTTCGTCTATTTTTTCTTCTTTTTCTTTTAGTTTGTGCATTTCTTTCTTTCTTTCTTTCTTTCTTTCTTTTTCGTCTATTTTTTCTTCTTTTTCTTTTAGTTTGTGCATTTCTTTCTTTCTTTCTTTCTTTCTTTTTCGTCTATTTTTTCTTCTTTTTCTTTTAGTTTGTGCATTTCTTTCTTTCTTTCTTTCTCCGTCTTTCATTTTATTCTGTAAACCCCAAAATAAGACGACAGATTTCTTGATTCACCCCCTCTTTTAGTGGCGAATGATCTGAACTAGATAAGTCAGTCTTTTTTACCGAAATAAAACTAATAGTTGATTATAAATAAAGAGCTTAATAACAGTTTTTTTAGTGACATACAATCAACTATGGTACGGCATCTACAGATATACAAAACAGTATACAGCGTCTGGACTGGCTATATGTGTGTCGGTCTAGAGTTAACTTCAGCAACTTGGGCTTGAGTAATTTACTCATGAGTGCGTAAGTATGTGAGTTGGCTGGATAGTTTTGTATGCCTATATGGAATTTAGTGCTTGGAGGAGAGATATCTGTTCCTCTCTTAATATGCGTTTCAAAGTCAAGACAGATTCGGGGCCGAATGGCTCCTAGATTCGGCAGGGCCAACTTCGGGTGGCGATGATGTCATTGACAAGCATTCTATACCACTGAACCTCTTGGTCCAGTTTAAGCTATGACCAGGTATCCGTGCCTGGACTCACGTTTGAGCCAATGTTCAGCAAGGTTCATCAGGCTCCCATCGCACTAAGTGTGCCGATGACCAGCATAGTCCAGTAGGGCTGGTGCCTCGACTCGGGACCAACCTTCCCCTCCCTTTAACCCTACTATAATCCGACCTTGTGTAAAGTCCTGTCTGGTGGGAGGCAGAGACAATTTTCGGCTCCCGGCTTCAGCTGGGCCACCTGCAGGTGGGCGATGACGTCATTGACAAGCATAGCATTGCATTAGACTCTCGAGTCTAGTTTAACCTATGAGCAGGCATATGTGTCGGACTTACGTAATATATCGAGTGAGTTCAAGTCGTGCAGTAGCCCTATCTGGTTCACATTGAACTAAGTTAGCCGATGACCAGCATACGTCCAGCAGGGCTCGAGCCTCGGCTCGTGCCCAACCTCCTCCTCCCCAAACCCCCATTATAAAAAGACCTTGTGTCAACTCCAATCTGGTAGGAGGCCGAGACAAATATGGCCTATACGGAATTATATTTCGGTCAACTACTATCAAAATTGCGTATGCGCTTTACATCTCTCCCTCTTCGCGGTACAAACTTATCAAAATCTATACATTATATGCACATTTCATCATAATCCAAATCTATTCGCGCGCTGAAAATACTTCTCAAATGTGCTATTTTTTAAATTTAAATTCAAAGAGTCATTTCCTTTGCAAGCATGAATTCTAATCAACACCTGGTTAGTACGTAACTAACGAAAAATATATTTCCAATATTGTCATCTCGAGCCAGCTTCAAAATCAACAACACATTACTTGTTCTCTGAGAAAATTATAAAAATCAGATTTTCCCCATTAACCCAATGCAGACAGATGAGAAAAATAATTATAACTACGATTTTCTCGAAAACAACTTAACCTTGTTTCAGTTAACTTTTTATCAGACATGTATTTAAAAAAAATTCCACCCGCAAGCGATTACTGACGTAGGAATCGTTGATGACGACATCACAAATAACATGATAGACCGTTACTACAAAGTAAACCTAATGACATAGATATCATTAATAGAATCAGTTTAGAGTTGCGAAGTTACTGTTTATAACCTTGACAAGAAAATATGAATGGGTAAGTGGTTGACCGAGTGTTCTGCGGCATATTCTATCTCAACGAGTGTAGCATAGCAATAACGAGACATTTTGCTGATTTGTTGGCTGTGTTTTATGGCATATCAACCGTTGTGATTTATTTAATACTAAATCATGTTTATATATATATATATATATAAGCGAATAGTTCGTAGGTAATATTGCTTTTAAACGAGTCATTGCTCATTTGTTTGTAAACAGTTAAAAGGTTTCCACGATAGTAAATGATTAAATAGTTCTATTTGACCCATAGATTGAGTTCTAACAGGTACTATAATTTCGAATCAGAGTGAACCTGGAGGTAATGGTGATGAAAGAGTATTCCTCATTCCCCCAAACTCCTCGACTGGAATCTCACCATTAGATGCAGTATAGTGTCATATCCAGGACACTAGTTGGGAAGGGATCTTACCCCTTTGCCTGAGATGCAGTTGGTGCATTCTGCAACACTAGCCGACTGGGCTGGATATTATATTAGGATGTCTAGTGATTCGACTGAGCACATGGATAAGTCGAAGTAAACATTTGGAAAAAGACAACCTTTATCGAAACTGGGATCGAGTCGATTTCGTCATTTCATATATATGGTATTATAAACGCTTATTTAAATCTCTCTTGATAGCAATAAATACTGAATCATAGCAAAGCTGTCATTCTATGTGTCAGAATAGGGTTTGGGTAGGATGGTTGAAGAATAGTCAGAATGAATTTTCTTTTTGCTGAAAAACTTTCTCATTTATGCCAAGAGCGGAGATAATATGCCATAGATAGCCAGTCGGTGATTTTCTTTTTTTTCTCTATTTAAAAAAAAATAATGTATATATATTTAATTTTTTTGGATATATGTTTCATTTGGCAATTGAAAATGTTTTTTTCTATGCTGTGATCGGATTTATTGATATAAAAGTTTTTGATTTTCATTCTTTTGCAAGTGTCATCACACCAGCTTCTTTTTCATAAAATTTGGCATTTCTTTCTTTCTTCCTTCCTTTCTATCTTTCTTCCTTTCTTTCTCTCTTTCTTTCTTTCTTTCTTTCTAGGTTGCCTTTCTTTCTTTCTTTCTTTCTTTCTTTCTTTCTTTCTAGGTTGCTTTTCTTTCTTTCTTTCTTTCTTTCTTTCTTTCTTTCTTTCTTTCTTTCTTTCTTTCTATGTTGCCTTTCTTTCTTTCTTTCTTTCTTTCTTTCTTTCTAGGTTGCCTTTCTTTCTTTCTTTCTTTCTTTCTTGGTTGCCTTTCTTTCTTTCTTTCTTTCTTTCTTTCTTTCTTTCTTTCTTTCTTTCTTTCTAGGTTGCTTTTCTTTCTTTCTTTCTTTCTTTCTTTCTTTCTTTCTTACCTATCCTTTATTTTTCCTTTCCCATAATTCAAATTTCAATTTCTTTTTACCCGTTTTCATTTTTTCTTCTCCCTGTTTCAATTCTATTTCATACCAGTAATTTCTCTCTATTTCTTTCCATAACTGATACCAATACTTTTTATATTTTCTGAGTAGATGATAAAAAAAATGACCTCCTTCCTTTAAAAAACCAAAATAATAAAGAATAAATAAAGAAGTTGTAGAAATGTTCAAAATGGCTTCTGAATATGTTATTGAAAGGAAATAAAAATAACGGAAGTAGTCGCTCCTCACTGCGATTTCCGGTAACTTGTATAACCATTTCGTTTCTTGACAAAAATCCTTGGGTGATACCATTAAATACGTTTCTTACAATTCAAATAAGAGTATTATGTTTTACTTTCACCAGAAAATTGGCCAAACGTTTCTTAGTTCCAAACGACATAGTTCACGTTGAGTGAACATTTCTCCCGCTGGGTGGCATGGTTCCTAGCTGTGAAAACTGCTTTTAGCATTTATTATTTTCCTTTCTCTCATTGATTCTGAAATATTCAAGAGTGTCGCTATTAAATATTTATCAAGTTTTGCTCAGAGCTGCACAAACCAAATACGGGAAAATATAGAATATGAAGAAACAAGAAAAAAAAACCGAGTCCTAAATGGTCACACTGTTTATTATATATATATATATATATATATATATATATATATATATATATACTGTAAATTGTGACATGCAAGTCAACTTTTTAAGCCAAAAAAAAAAAACCAACAAAACTAGGGATCGACTTATATGGTCAGGATAAAACCCGAACCTTTACCACAGAGCGGCCAACCAGAGGAACAGTACTCCTGACAATCGACATACACACTTTACCGTTGCTCAGACTGCCACAAACATTTCTAACTCAAATTCCTATTTGGGGAACATATTTAACACACTAACACAGACATTGATTTAAGATAATAGAACTGTTATATAAATGTAGTATTATATATACAAAGTGTATAGGTCTCACCCAGAATTTTGAGCCAAAATTTACAAAGTTAACCTATATGCCAGATCGACTTGTATACCGCAAAAATAATTTGGCGACAGAATTAACGGTTACCACTCGCGTAATGCAAAGCTCTTTTAACGAATTGAGCAGTTCGGTCGCCGATAGCGTAAAATGTAAACAAAAGGAAATTGATAAATATACGTTGAATTCCCTACCTTACGTTGGGGTTCTTGATAGCTGTGGGATTATGTTATGTGGTTGACGATCCCAGCTTGAAGCATCTCGCGTGTCTAGCTACATAGATGAGTTGTGATACTACGAAACAGTCTATCTGTGGATGATAATATATATATATTTATGTAGAGCTTACATCATAATTTTCAAAAAGGGATTTTTGGATCATCTCTTGTCAGAGAACACCGAAATAAAAGGTAGACAACAAAGAAGAATATAAAGACCTTATCAGTACTTGAATAAAAAAAAAACAAAACAAAAAAAAACCCAAAACAAAAAGAACCTCGTGGGGGGTAAAAAAAAAGAAAAAACAAAACAAAAAAAACCAAAAAAAAACCCCAAAACAAAAAGAACCCCGTGGGGGGTAAAAAAAGAAAAAAAAAAGAAAAAAACAACAAAAAAACAACCCCAAAACAAAAAGAACCTCGTGGGGGGTAAAAAGAAAAAAAACAAAAAAAAAAACCAGTTATCTAGAAGGTTAGGTTATGTATTTTTTCGTTTTAGCTTGGTATAGATGTAGTATAGTCAGCAGATTTAAATAAAAGAAAATTCCAAAGACCTTTCTGTTTACAAAGAGCCAACTAGTATATCGTAATATAAAGTGCTTCTACCACGAACAAGATGTGATCGCTATATATATATATATATATATATATATATGTGTGTGTGTGTGTATACTGAGCCATCAGTACTTTTTCTGGTATACAGAAGGACTCAGATTTTCTACAAGATCTGTAATAAATGGGGAGAAATGGATACGTGAGCCAATAACGTATCGATAAGGGTTTAAATTCAGAGTTCTTAGGGAATAGGTAGATTCATGCCTTTCCAAAGAAATTTGAACTCTGCTATCTGATTCCATTTTTGTCAGAGATAACCATGATGCAAACTATATATAAACATGTTTGGTTGAATAACGCAGATGGTTTCTTTTTTTTAATTCTTTGAGTGAAGACGTCTGGGTCTTCTTATTAGTCTTCTTATGTCTGGGTCATGTTAAGAAAGTACCCTGTACCAGCCAAAGCGCTTTCTACCATCTCATTAGTCATCTTCGAGGGTTGTGTTAGATCCATTGTTGCTGTGAGTTCCATTTATATTTACTGGGAGTGTTTTTATAATATAGATGGAGTTGGCTCATTCTTTTAGGGTGTTTGGTTATATATATATATATATATATATATATATATATATATATTCTCACTGTCTCATTTTGACATTAGATAACCCATAGCGAATTTATATGCTGTCGCACCGACACGCACATTGCAACACGTGTATATATATATATATATATATATATATATATATATATATAAAGAGAGAGAGACACGTGTTGCTATATATATATATATATATATATATATATATCACTGTCTCATCGACTGAAAGCGACATCAATAAGTGCCTAACGAAGGCATGAACTGCTATCGATAGGTTATCGATCATATGGAAGTCTAACCTATCCGATAAGATAAAAAACAATTTCTTCCAAGCAGCAGTTATGTCAATTCTATCAGAGGGATGCACCACATAGACGCTGACAAAGCGTATCGAGAAAACGCTCGACGGGAATTGCGCAGGAATGCTTCGAGATATATTGAACAAATCCTGGAAGCAACATCCTACGAAGCAACAGCAGTGCGGCAACCAACATCCTATTACTAAAACCATCCAAATAAGACGAGCAAGGCATGCGGGACACTGCAGGAGGAGCAAGGACAAACTCACAAGCGACGTCTCCTATGGACCCCTTCACATGGACGAGCCAGTGTTGACCGACCAACAAGAACTTATCTACACCAACTCTGTACGGACACAGGATGCATTCGAGAAGACCTGCCGAAAGCGATTGATGACAGGTACAAATGTCAAGAGCGTCGGGAAAGCCCGTACTCGCAGTGTTACTTGATTATGGTGATATATATATATATATATATATACCTTCAAGAAAAATCAAAATTTGCTCACATTAGTATTATGAATTTATTTCCATTCTGCTAAGAGCATTGATAGGAATAACCCCCCCCATTTAACAGGACTTCTTCAGATCCAACATGGAGATAATGAATACTGCTAGAATGGGAGTGGTCACTGGAGCGAATGGGAGGGATGGATCCTTCTCTTATTAAAGATTACTTCCGGTTTCCTTTCGTTTCTGGCTGATACCATAAAAAATAATGAGGAGACGTAAGTTTTAATTTAATTTTTACAATAATTTAAACATCATTTTAAATAAAGTATTTCAAATAAACATAAAAGCAAAGACCACAATTTAATTACAGTAATACATATTTTAAGCTCCAAGTTTTCCTAACGTCACTTACTCCTCTTCTTTTTTCTTTTTGAAACATACATACACCTTTTTAATTATTTTACATTATCTATCCCAATTCAATAATATTTTTATAGTCAATTAATTATTATCTTAGATTTTCGGCTAGAGTTTAAATTTATTTCTATGTCTACATCTAGCTATTAAAACACATCTCTGATTTAATAATTTATCTGGATCAGGGTATATAACATAATTTGTATCTTTTCTTCCAGACACACGTTACATCTAGTATCAAAGCAGTTTGGAGTATTCGACCTTTTCAATAAACTCCATTGAATTTCAGTGGTTAAACACTTATTTTTCAATTTCCAAAAGTGTTTGGATAAGGCTGTTTGAGATATATATATGTTAATATGTGGTAATATGCTGAAACATAAGTTACATCACTTTTGTAATAGATCCTCCCCTGATGATGGCCCAAAGTCGGACAGAAAGTACTAGGGATACATACAACTATGGACAATGCATAAATAAATTCCCCCCCGAATACGATAAAAGTAATACGGGAATTCGAACGGATCCAGAAGAAAATATGTAGACATAAAATGTCTATTATGTTTAATGAAATTTGTATTAACGAAGAAATGCTGCCAATATATATATATATATATATATATATATATATATATATATATATATATATATATATATATCCATGGATGAGCTGGGAGTGATTCAATTTGAGAATAAATAAGAGGATTCTTATAAATCTCGAGGAGTACTCAATATATGATTATTAATTTATAAATTCATAAATTTCCTACAAAGCAAATTCATATATAATACATTGGGTGTCTGAAAATAGATGCAACCCATTAATATAATAATGATTTATTACTGAGACCAGTACAATGGCGCATATTTGGAACACGTCCTGTAAAAAATGCTTCCTTTAAGCTAGAAGCATCAAATAAATATTTTTTCGATTGCTATTATATCAGCTTCCAGGACATGCAATTCTTTTTTAATTTTCTTGCCTCAGTAATAAATCATATCAATGGGTTTCATCTATTTTGAGACAGCTTTGAATGATTTTTGTCTTCAAATAAGAAATGAGGCAAAATATTTTTTCCTCTTTTGTCCAAGGCCTTGTGATCTAGGATTAATAGTTTTTAGAGTACTTCATTTTCAAATATGAAACAAAAAAGAACCCAACATTATTATTAAAAGAATTATTAGCAGTCACATGGGTCCCATATATAGTGAGACATCTTGTATATAATGTACTGTTTGTGCAGAATATCCATTTGTCAAATGAATATTGTTTTTTCAAAGTGTCTTTGGTTGGACTTTTATGTATATATATGTCTCTCTGTGGTGAGAGCAACTGGTTGTATGTGTTTAAATTAGGCTTGGGAGGATTGCATTTCAAATAGGCTGTAAGTTGACCGGCTTTTTAGTTTGTTTATGTATATTTTTTCATAATGTTATCTTATTCATACATATATACGCACGCATGCGTTCACGCACGCACGCACGCACGCACGCACGCATATATATATATAAAATCAGTGCGTCTATAACGGAATTTAATAGGGGGAAAAGAAACATCTTAGTAGAAACGTTTTTATGTTAAGACACTCCTAAATTTTACCGTCAATGAAAGGAAAACTGGAATTGAGTCAAATAGGCTACTGGAAGCCGAGTTATGAGCAGACTTCATTCATCCCAACACCATTGCAACACCATTGAGGCCTAATTCATGTTTTTCTCAGTAAATTTTTACTGCTTGTTTAAACCCATTATATCGTTGAATAGAGTGCGAAGAAATCTTTCTTTTGAACATAAAAACAAAACTATACTTTATTCTACTCGTCAAAGCTATATTTATCTACCAATAACATCAAAGAATTGTGTTTAAAAACGACATGAGTGATGTCGTTGACTGCAAATAATGTTTTATTTTTTATACAAATAAATATACATCTAAACAACAACAGCAACAACAACAACAACAAAAAACAAAACAAACAGACAAAAACAAAAACAAAACAACCCTCCCCTTAAAAATCACAACCCCGCCCCGAAATAACAAAGTAAAAATCCAAACCAGAAGACTATAAAATTATGGTAATTATTGATGTTCCCGATTTTCCTATTCTATCTTAAATGTAAAAAAAAAAATGATGATGGTAAACAAATAAGAATGATTTAGACATTCATTTAAACTGAATTTACAGTGTCTGATCCGTACAAAAGAAAAAATAATTAATTCATCTTTCCTCGTCTTTTCTTTGTAAGCATATATGACAAAACAAAAACTGCTGCTCTTCCTCTCTCTGTCTCTCTCTCTCTCTATATATATATATGCAATTATTACAAAACCCCTAAAAGCGTTTCTAATGAGTAAAAATTTTACAGGATTAGGTTTTCCGTTTGAATCTAAAAATCCCAAAGAATTTTGTGCGTTTTATTCCACTTGTTCATATGTTCAGATTTAAATTTCTTGCACAATTCCCAGTAGATACCTTTCACCACCCAGTCGTGTCTAGTCTTATATTCTTTTTGCGTTAATTTACCGCATTTGCTTATTATATAATTGATTGTTATTGATGGTATTAGAAGAGATTGTTTCTCTCTTAAGCTTTCCTTTTTTAGCCATGTCTAAGTCTTCTTGTGTGAGATTTCCATACAATTGATTTTCTTCCCATTTTTGTTTTCTAGTTATTGTTGCTCTGTTGGTCCTTGTGTTATTAGTGTTGTTTCTAATTACTGTAATTAGTTTTCTTTGTTCTTTTTTATGTAGTTTTCGAGTCGACTTATCGATGTATCGATGCTGTCTTCAATATAGGTGAATTCTCATCCTCCTTTTCATGACACATTCAGCCTGTCAATGTCATCTCCGGGATGTAAGGTCTTATGCTTCGTCATGAGTTTTCTTGTTCTCTGGTCTATTTGTTTAAGTTCTTCCCTAGTTCACTTTAAGAATGGTTCCGAGTATCTTACAAGAGGGACAGCTCGGGGTTTTATTCATTTGATGAGGTGTCGGCTTTATAGCTTGGTTTCAAGTAATTTTCTCGTTCTCCTGAGATACTCTTTTGTTATTTCTTTTCTATCTCCACTTGTTCGATGGTTTCCGCTCCCAATATTCCCAAATACTTGTAATTTTCCTTTTCTCCGAGAGTTTTTATTTTGTCTTGATTTGGTTGTTTTATTCCTTCCGTATTTTGCCGTTTTCCGCTTTTCATTATTAGTACGGCACGTTTTTCTCTGTCAAATTCCACTCTTATATCCTGATTGAATATCCTCACAACCAATATTAGGATTTCCAATTATCATTATTATTATTATTATTTGTTGTTGTGTTCTGGTTAGTGAACACAAGTAGTAGTAATAATAAGACAAACCACGATATGTGAGGAAATTGTTATATTTACAGGAAGAGTATTTACAAGAGAGAGACTGTTAGTAGTAAGAACATAGTATTAGTGATAGAGTAAGGATATACTTCAACAATAGGAACGGCTCTTCTGGTCTGACTCGTAGACTGATCTCAGACTGATCAGGACTGGAACCTCTTGGTATTAGAGCTACTGCCGTATATGGTAGATGGCTTAGCTCATTATGCTGAAAAGGTAGGTGATACCCAACATTATTATTATTATTGATAATATTATTATTATTATTTGTTTGTTATGTGTCCCTCAGCATCTCAGCTTTTAACCATCTTCTCCCATGCACCTTTACAAAAAAAAAATCTTTACACAGAACACATACCCGATTATAAACGATATCTTTTTAAAAAAACAAGTTTTGTTAGATTATTCATCCGATACTTCTCAAAAATACTCGAGTAACTTTTTTTCTTAAGATTTTTTCTGAAACGGTCCAATTTAATGTTAGAACGTTTTTTACGCTTTTGCTGTTTTAAACTGATTACGCGATTTTTCCAAAAGATATATTTCTTTTCAAAATTGTAATACTCTGTTCACATAAAAAATACAATTGGTTAGCAGGCTTAGTTTTTTTACATCTGTCTTGATAGTAAATTTCCATTTCGAGGAGAAATATTGAAAAATATTTCTCACATGATTAGAAATTCCCTCCGTTATTTTGAAAGTTTCAATTAGATTACCTCTCATTCTTCTTTCTAATAAAGTATTTAATCCTAATTTCTATAATCTCTACCTGTAATTGTAATCTTTTAGTATTTTTATTATTTTTGTCACTCATCTTTGAATTCCCCTTCAATTTCAATATAAGTCTCCAATTTCATTGTTTCGACACTGAAGACTAAGCCTGAGAGCAATATTCCTTATGAGGTCTTAGAGTTTCATATAACATTTTCCTCCCTTGAAATAAAGTTATAACCATCCAGCCAATCATTCCATTTGACTTCGATATAATAAACAAATATGATTGTCAGCTGTTATGTATCATCAAAGCCAGCTCCTGGATTGAATTCCTTATTTACTTTTTAATTTCCTTGTTGCTTAATTTATATTCAACTTTAATGTTTTTGAATTTGATATATAGTACATTATATTTTTCTATATCAAATTTTAAATTCCAAATATCTTCTAATGGCCATTTATTAAGATACATCTGTGTTGTTTCTTTTGATCATAGTCTAAAAACTAGTTTAAGATCATTAGCAAATAATTTTATTCATAATTTTGTATCATTAATTTATGAACATCAAAGAAACAAAGGTCCTAATAATGATCCCTAAGGAACAATGAGGGTGTATTCTGTATTTCAGCAGGACACATAGCGTAACGGTTATAAGCGTTGATTCTCTAAGCTTTTAAAGAGATAATCATCTGGGGGTTGCAGGTTCAACCCTGACTAAAGGTGAGTAACAATACAAGAATACTTAACACTTGTACCCAGGTATGATTAACGGAATCAGAACAAGCGATCCCCATGGATTAAATAAAGGACGTGGTTCGAAGTTTCGTGTAGGCTCTCGAATTCGACAAGAAACAACTGAAGAAGGCCGGAGGACATACCGTCAGAAACGTTGTGAATATAACAATAAAGATGAAAACCATAGTCCGAAAACCCTGAATGATAAAAATCATCAAGCTTCGTCTCAGAAATTCCGACAACAAATATAACAATATTTTCATTTTTCTTTTTGCTTTTTTTTTTTTTTTTATAGAAATACCTAAGTTTTCCATTTTCTGCTTGTAATAATGAGATACCGTATCAAATGCCTTGCTCAAATCCAAATCTATAATATCTGAATTATCACCTTTACCAAATAAATGATTTGAAAATCGTTCCAGGAACAATATTCGTGGTATGATTCTTTGTCCAATTCAAATTTCCTTTTTTAAAGAGTATGGCGTAGTATACTGTTAAAAAAAAAAAGAAAAAAGAAAAAAGAAAAATAAGCAAATTCTGATCCAACCGGAACGAAAAGGACATGAGGAGAATGGATTGAATGACATAGCAGTTGCTATGGTGACCAGTTCTAATTTAGACTTAATGATGTTGATATCAGATTTTGCCGTCATCAGCCTCGGGATTATCTGTTAATCTACCCAATCTAGACAGATGTAATCAATAAGACATCGGCGATTCGATTGGTCTTCAATTAATCAGCGATCGAAAAATTAAAATGTATGTGAGGGTCACTCAGTAAATAATGGATTTTTTTTTCATAGTAATTTTCCATGAATCTTTTTTCCATAAATGTAAAATCTGCATTGTTTGGAATTGGTTTACACCAAACATTATTTTAATCCGGCAAAAATATTCATTTTGAGGTTATTCAAAATGGTGCAAAATGAAATAGAATGATTAAGACATTAACAGAAGTATGTCATTATATTTTTGGTGACTGATAAGTGCAAAACATGGGAATTTTACAGAAAAAAATGAGTGCTGTGTACAGAAAAGCATATTTTAGTAAAAAGAAATTTTTACAAAGGAGCTGAACATTTACTTGCCATTACGAACCTGAATCAAAAGGACGGTCAGTAGAGTGGTTATACACTAACTCTTCGGTAAAGAAAATGTCACAGGCGCTGCAGATAGTAAAGAGGGTTATACTGACAGTATATTGGAATATGAAAGGACCCATCACCATTGATTTCATTAAATAAAGGTTCAACTGTAAACTGCTTTTTCTTGCTTACTCCTCGGGGAAGATTTTCCTTAGTTATTGAATGACCATTATATATATATATATATATATATATATATATAGACATTTGTGATTGAATATATATATATATATATATATATATATATATATATATATATGTGTGTATGGATGTATGTGTGTACGTTTAAGTCTGCCAGAAAGACCAGAAAAATCTGGTACCCGAGCTCATATTTGCTGGTGACACACAACATCAAAGGAAATAATGACCCGTTTCTCAAAATCTGCAAAGGTATTTGGGCTGAAAATGAACTCCAAGAAAACCGAGGTTATATTCCAAACCCCTCCAGGAGAGCGTGGCCTTGGCTAGGGCAAACAATTACTAAACCAAGTAAACAAGTAAAAAAATTCAAATACCGAGGCTCTATGGTCGCAAACTGTTGTTTACGACAATAGAGCCTCGGTATTTGGATTTGACGTAAAACTAGATACACGAACGTCAAATGCTTTTTGGGACTCTGGTGTGCTGAGGAAGTAAGTCTGTCTCAAAAAAAGACTTCTCCATAAAGCTCAATATCCTGTGTACCGAACCATAGTTTTCTCAACCCTCCTGTACGGCACAGAATCTTGGATAGTATACAAAGCAGATGCCCAAAGACTTCACGTCTATATGACGCGTTACTTGCGCTAAATAGTAAATGTTAAGCGATTGCATCATATCCGAAACAAATTTATCATTGAGAAATGTAAACCTCTTTGCATATATGATACACTCACCCAACAGAAACTAAAATGGGCTGGCCTCTTGAACAGACTGGAGGACAGCAGTCTGCTAAAACAGATCCTGTATTCTCGTCACGTAAAATAGGTATCCCAAAACACAGGCATCACATCCTCAAAAGAAACCAAGGGGCGTAAACATCTTTTCAGACAATTGGCAATACCTATAGAAAATTCGTAAAAGCTGGAGGAAAAATCAACAGGACGTCATCATCGGATAAGATGAACAGCGTGTATATATATATATATATATATATGTTGCGTTCTGGTTAGTGAACGCTTGTAATATTAAATAAAGGACAAACCACGATATGAGAGGAAATAGAGATATATTCTCAGGAAAAAGTATATACAATAGAGAGACTATTTGTAGACAAGAATATGGGATTAGTGAATACAGAATAAAGATATAGTCCAACGATAGTATTGGCTTCCGTTATTACGGTAGCAAGTAAGGTGATCTAGTGCGATCTCCAGTCTCCAACGCTCTAATACGATTCCTATATGAAGTTGCTCTTCACCTTCTAGCCTGCCCTGGTATTAGTAGCTACTGCTATATACGGCAGATGGACGAGTTCATTGTGTGGAAAAAGGTGGGTGATACCCAACAATATATATATAATACTTTCTGTGCTAATATCAAAACGGCGTACGTCAAGTTCCATGGTTAATGGTGCTTACGGTATTTGAATGTGACATCAATTCTGATTAACGAAAAGTGCCCCGTAGGTAAAGAGCCTCTTGAGGAGCTGGTGTCAAAATTGCTCATGTCTCATCGGCATTCTTCGTCCTTACTCATTTTAAACAAAAGGAAAGTGCTGCTTTGGGGAAATCCCCCTCCTAAGAAATTCTAAATCGTTCATACACCTGAGTAGATGGCAATGTATGTACTAACATCATCATCATCTTGTCGTGCCATCGGTACGAATATCCCTAACTCTTTCTCGCCACCTCTCCCAATCTCAGGGCGACACTCCGTATCCTCACAGAGCTGCTGTATGTAGGTTAGAGCTGGTTGCCCTGCTTTTGCTCAGCTATGTGAAGGGGTCCATAGGAGTACCTCACTAACGAGCTCGTTCCTACTTCTCCAGCAGTGTCCGGCATGTGTGGTTTGTCTAACTTGGATAGTTTTCCTGATGGGTGGTAGGTGGCCGTACAGCTGCTGCTTTGTGGGGTGTTGCCTCCAGGACCTGTTCAATATTGCTTGCAGCATTCTTGTGCAGTTGCCGTCAAGCCTTTTCTCCAGCCGTTTAGTTAGTGTCCATATAGCGCATTCATATAGCAGTATCGACACGATCGCTGCTTGGAAGAAACTGCATTTCATTTTATCGGTCGGGTCTGACTTCCATATGACCGATAGCCTTTTGATAGCTGTCCATGCCTTTGTTAGTCGCGTGTCGATGTCTGTCTCGGTCGATGGGACACTGCTTCCTAGGTAGGTGTACTAACAAATGACGTTTATTACACTCATGGAATATCTAAACTGCAAAATGATTTAAAAATGCGGGTTTTGATAAATATGGGATATAAGACGTTTTTTTTTCTTTTATCGAGTGGTTGTTGGTTAGTTGATAGTATTGTTGAGAAATTCTGAGGTTTGTATCAGACTCCGATTCTTCTTCTCCCTGTACCATAGCCAGATACGGATATGCGAAATGGACATATAATGTTCATATATATATATATATATATATAGAACATAAGAATCTCGAAACACGAAAAACACTTACGACTTCTCAGTTCAGATAAGAAATTTTTTATTACCTTTGAGTTTAACGGTTCTTCGACATAAGGAGAGAGATACGCATTCTTTATATTCTGGCTTTTTCATCTGCCCCCCATCTCGTGCGATACCAGCCCAAGGCCTCCGCGAGCAAGCGAAAGTCAACCGTCTTCTCCCGAGGCAGGTCTCAACTCAACTAAACTAACTTTCTTCAAAATCCCCAAATCCTCCGTGCGCTTCCGGTGCGTGACATCATTCACACTTGCTAGCCCCGTTTCCCATCTGGGCTATTCTGACATCTCTGAGTGACACGTCCGCTCCGCGCACGCGCGTAAACACCTGTGTTAATGTTGCACCTAAGTAACCCATGCACTGAGCCAAAAGGTTCTCAGCCGAACTAAACCCAAAGGCATAAAACTAAATCCCTCGGCCATTATATTACATCCCATTTACTTGTCTTCTTTTGTTGGTGGAAGCTGTTAAATAATTAAAGACGGAAGGAAAAAGACAGAGATATCTTTAGACTAGAATTTTCATTTCGGGGTTTGTGACTATTCTATTTTGAAGGATGTTTTCTTGAACCAGCAGAAATAATCACGTTTCGTACAGACGAGGCGTTGGTGTGTATATAGTAGAATTATTTTCGGCAATTACAACTTCGAGGCTACGTCACGTGCTTGGAGGGTATGTTTAGCTGAGGCTGCTACTAGTAGGATACGCAACTTGCTGCCAAACCCCGGGACTGAGCAAGCACGTTGGATCTCCACCAGCTGCCATCCAGTTGAAGTGTTAAAAGCTTAATAGTGAATATTTTTTCTTTGGTGCCAGGAAACCTCTCCTTTTAGGCATGTACTGATTGCGCGTCTTGTCAGAGACCTCCAGGGAAACCGTCACTTTTTGCATTTATTTTTCTTTTCAATTTCTTTTTAATCCCCACATAGATAACTGTTACATGTTATTCTTTTGCAATCATATAGTGTATATTTTCATGCATATAAAGGCAACAGTTTTGCGTTAAATGTTGTTTTAATTCTATTAAACCTTAACGAAGCGGTGCAATTTTAAATATACGTTAATATTTCGGTATTTTCATTGTGTTTGAATAAAAGCGTGTGACAGACACGAAATGAAAAATTCGGAACACTGAAGAAATGTTTTGGTTACGACAATGATATTTCCCTCAATGATCAAACGACCCTCCAACCCCACAAAAACAATAAACAAAATACCCCCCACAAAAAAAAAAAAACCAACAAAAAAGATATACAACAACAAAACCCGTAAATACTAAAATATAAACACACAAATACAGTAACGGTCTTAATTTTAGTAAAATATCACGCAGTTTCTATTAAGGGGCCATTTCTATAAAGAACGTTTAATGCTAAATCAATTAAGGTTGATAAGGAGCTGTGTTACACAAGTATCAACATGGGAGTCCCTGTAGCGTAATAACTAACATATAAGATTGTAATACTGTAGTAAGTGAGTTTGAACTCCAGCAGCGGAACAGTGTTCGTTTCAGGACTAATACCCTTGCAAAAGGCAAGAACACCCCCTTTTTTTTTTACAAGGATGGCTTTAGAATTAAACGACCCAAAAACCAGAAACCAAACCAAAGCAAATATCAAGACTGAGGCTATATTTCTCAAAACATAAATGGAATAATTTTTTCAAAATATCCCTATTTGCATTTTCCACGCTTATTCCTGCGAGTTTTTCATTGTTCCAAGCACTCATAATTATCCTTTTTGGATATAGCGTGAAGCCTCTCGTGTTCCTTTATTCCATTGGTATTGTTAGCATGAAACGATGGACAATCGAAAAGCGAGAAGAATGTGGTTATTGTCGCTGGAAATCGACTCAGCGAGCCACTCCTGAATTTAAGAGGATGTCCTTATGGTACTAACGCCAGGAAGGTGGTATTAACGTAACAGTAACTATTACACTACGAGCTGCTCCATATATATATATATATATATATATAATGTTTTTCTTTTTTTGTTGGTCCAATGAGAAATACCTTAAAATGAATTGGTCAGCAAGTGAATTTGGTTTTAGGTTGTTTATTTCTTCTTCTACAGGTGTTTCTGATTTGAGAATCGTTCTCAGGAAGTAAATGATTGATTTAGGAGCTCCTTTTGGCTTTTATAATGTTGATTGTTTTGTTAGTGTTGCGGTTCTTCTTGATTCCTATGAATGTCTTTTGGTATTAGTTGACGTGACAAACTTTGACTTCTGCAGATATATATATTTACCTGGGTTAATCAAATAATGAAGACACATTTTGTCTATATAATTTTATTAGGATCCTTTCAAGTTTCCTGATAAGTGTCTTGGTTTCACGTTGGAATTGGTTGATGAATTTACCAAAATTGTCCTGAGCGCTTTCAGACCTTTCATAGACCATCATCAGGGGTTGTTTGCATCTATAAAGAGTGTTTTTTAAAAGAGTTTTTGAAAGAGTTTTTATAGGTTTTTATAACATTACAAAATTACGTAAACGCTGAGATGCTGATGAATTTAAAAAACTGAACGCCATCAACAGAAATAGAACATTATCAAGAAATATAGAATATTAAAACAAAAACAAAAATAAAAACGAAACAAAACTAAAGGCATTTCAAAACATTTTAGTATATGTTAATCTATCTTATCATTACTATGAAATTGGTTTTTGTTGTATAGGTTTATTGATTGTTTATGGTTTAGAGTATTGTCTATGTTATGTTGTTCAGTTTTATTAATGAAATGCATGAACATTTTACTTGAAAAACCCATTATTAATAAGGGTTTGTTTTATATTTCTAAGTTCATTTAGGAAGATAGTTCGAGAGGGAGATAGTAGCTCTGGAAATAAGTGTTTTTATGATTGTTCTTTTATAACCGAAGGGACATTCACAAAGCATTATTGCATGGATTAACGTTGGTATTTTTTTTTACATGTGGAGGTAGTAAATCAGTCAATATTGCCTGTGCCTATTAGTACACCAAGAAATGGGATTTTATAGTTGATATTGATTTCTTGTGTGAAATTAAGAACGGATTTTTTAATGGTCTCTTCATCAGTGTTATTAGTGAGAAGGAGTATGTCGTCTGCGTATCTTAAATGAATATTAGATTTATTGATGGTATTAAAAACCTTATTTTCAAGGTCTGACATGTAAAAGTTACTGAAAATAGGTCCCAAAACTGATCCCATCGCAATTCCATCTTTTTGGATGAATATATTTCCATGGGGATCGTAAAATGGTACCTCAGAAGTGTAGAGTAAAAGTATTTTGCCTAAGGTATTGGAGTTGATTTTGAGTGGAGGGAGCGTTGGATGATGGTAAATATTTATCATTATATTGATCGTTTCTAGAACTGGAACATTTGTGAATAAATTTTCCACGTCTAGAAAGGATATTATTCCTTTGTTTGGTTTATGGATTTTAAAATTTTAGGGGTAGTTCTTCTGTAGATTTAATGCTATAATTATCGGAAAGGAATGGAGTAATTAGATCGTTAATAGTTTTTGTAAGTTGGTATGTAGGAGTTGTTACCTGTGAAATTATTGGTCGAAGAGGTTTATCATATTTACCAACCCCTCCGCTAGGGTAGGATATGACACAAGGTCAATTTTTAAGCGGAGTTTAACAGGTTTGAATTCAGAGTTTTCCTTCTCCTAGTCTAGTTGCCTCACCAAGGCTGAAGAACCTAGTTTGCCCTACTATTTACCCATAGCTGGAGGGAGAATAATTGGATTCATACCTTTCCCAAGGGAAATGCAATCAGTCTTGTCCTGGGTTTGAACTCGTGTCCATTTCCTACGACGATAACCATTACAACACGGGCACCTCTGGGATTGCCCGGTTTATGTATCTTAACAGTTTCGTTGATGTATTCAGATTTGTAATCACCGAATATTTTTGGTAATTTTATATTGTGAAAGTCAACGTCATTAGCATTAATGAGTTTGTTCATTTTAGACTTGAGTTGGTTAGTTGGATTATGATTCAATTTTGTAAATGTTTTTATCGTTGAGGATAATCTGTAGTTTAGAATGATAATCAGATTTATTAAGTGCGATATAGATATTGGTTTTATCAGCCTTTTTTATAGAGATGCCCGGATGTTTATGTAATTGTGTGGCAGCATTTTTTAGTAGTGGGGTTAGAAGTGTTGAGTTCTTGTGTTTATTGTTGGATCTATTTTTAGTAGCTTCAACTTTTAGAAGGTCGTGTAATTGGGGTTTGGTTTTGACTTGGTTTTGTTCCTGGAGTTTTAGCATGTTATGATATAAGATTTCAATTTCAGTTTGTTTTTGTACATGGTTGAGTTCATTAAAAAGATGACAGGTTGGACCAGAGATAAGGAAATCCTTCTGTGGTTGTGTCAGTTCGTGGTCGGAGGGGTTTAGGAATTTATCATCGTTATTCGGAGATAGTATGGAGCCATTATAGAGGTTGTTATGTTTTCTTTGTATTTTGAGCTTATGTGGATAATAATTTTTTTTCAATTATGAATGACAGTTTGTGTTCTACGGCTTGTAATAGTTGAGTTGATAGAGAATTTTTTAATCTGTTACGAACATTATGTGCTTCAGTATTTTGGGCGTTTATTTTTTTCTTTATTATATTTAACTGTCATACAAAAACCAATTTCATAGTAATTATAAGATAGATGAACATTTACTAAAAACCGTATCCAAAAAAAGTTCTCACTACTGATCCTACCAAAAAAGTAAGACTTATAATTTACTACAACAAATTTAAAATCTCCAACGTAATTATTTCCAATAACTCTTCCCCCTCCACTGAACTTCTTGATAGGACAAACATTGTATATATATATGTTCAAATGTTTCCTGGGAGATTGTGTCTCCAAAGAAAATAATATGTATGTTGGTCTTACCACAACAACTCTTTCAAGACGGATTACGATGCACCTTAATGATTCTAACTCCATAGCCTTACATCTTAAAACCCATTCTATTCCCAAATCCAAATTTCGAAAAATCTTTGTTGAAAATACCACTATAAAAGCACACGAAATTAATAAGCTACGACTACAAATCCTAGAAGCCCTACATATAAAAACAAAAAAAAACTAGAATCAATAGAATTGATTTTGAAAATAGCGACGATGTTTTGAAATACCTTTAGTTTTTTTAATAGTCTATATTTCTTGATAATATTCTATTTCCGTTGATAGCATTCTGTTTTTTTAAAATTCAACAGCATGTCAGTTTTATCCAATTCAGTGTTTACGTGATTTTGTAATATAAAAACCTATAAAAAACTCTTTCAAAATCTCTTTTAAAAAACACTCTTTATAGATGCAAACAACCCCTGATGATGACCTATGAAAAGTCTGAAAGCGCTCAGGACACTTTTGGTAAGTTCATCCACCAATTCCAACCTGAAAACAAAACACTTATCAGGAAACTTGAAAGAATCTTATTAAAATTATATTGACAAAATTTGTTGTATTATTTAATCAAACATGCTTAAATGAAAGACTGCTACCCAACTACACATATCTAAAACAATATATATATATATATATATATATATGAATAATTTAAAAATTCGTAAAGAAAGCCCTAACAGTAGTTTAGAAGAAAAAAAAAAGCCTAAAACACCTAATGCTACCACACACCCCCACAAGAGAAAGGGAAAAAGAAAAAAATGAAATGAATTTCCCCCCCCAGTAGACCGCCTCCTAAAGCTACCTAAAATTTCAGTAGTAAATAAAAGTCAAAACGAGGAAGAAGCATTTGAACTCAGGAGCCAACTGGAAGTAATATATCAATATTGGTCAGTATGTCTTTAAGTCCTATCAATTTAAAATGCTGAATTTTACAAAATGTTATGCTGTATTTTGTTTGTGAAATAATGCTTAAACTATGCGTTTTAAATGTAAAGACACGCTTACTCTACTATAAAGCCAAATTGATGTTAGACTTTCCACATGTCAGCGAACAAGGCAGAATGTTTTTGAATGTCTTCTATCGAATAATTTAAAAATTCGTAAAGAAAGCCCTAACAGTAGTTTAGAAGAAAAAGAAAAAGCCTAAAACACCTAATGCTACCACAGCCCCCCACCCAGTAAAAAAAAAATCTTTTAAGCTCTATAATTCCTGAAGCGTGCTAGGTTCCCAACTGTAGTAAAAAAAATGAAAAACCTAGGAAAAGTCCCAATACAGCAAAAAAAAAAAAAAAAAGCACAAGTCAGTACCATTGAAAGTCATACGAAAGTACCTTAATGTTGGACTTTAACTAAGTTAAAACTTAAAACTTAAACCAAAATTACCCTCCCCCCTTTTTTTTTTGCATACACATGGGAAGCAGCATGATGTACGTAAAGGTATTTGAATAAACCCATGTACGACCAAACTCAATACCTAAACGGGTCCTGGACGTGAGTTTGACGACTTTAAGCTCAGGATCGCTAGTTCGATCGGGGAACTACTGCTGCTCCTCTATAAGAGTGGCTTCTATAGAAGAGAATAAAACTGCCATCGAAAGATAACCATGACCCACACTCAAACCACTTACACAAACCGCATCGCTCTTCGCGCGGGTAAAAAAGGGGCGCGTCCTGCTGAGGTTGGAGCCCTGGCCTCGGTGTTCGAAAAATCAGCTACAGAGCTCAAACAATCAAAACTACTAAAATGCAAGCAAACACTACAAATAGCCACATTTAACGTAAGAACCTTAAATAGAATAGGACAACTCCCAGAGCTAATCGCATCGGCCGAAGAACATAAGATAGACATAATATGCATACAAGAACACAGATACACGCACACAGAATATATCAAATATCACGAAACTGGCAATGGCTGGTCGCTCGCCACTGTATCCGCATGGAAAAACTCTGTCAACGCCGCGGTAGGAGGGGTAGGATTACTTATAGGACCTAGAGCATTAAAAACGCTTAATAGCGTTGAGAAAATACAACCTAGAATGATGGCAGCTACATTTAACGGAAACCCCAGAGCAACAATCATCTCATGCTACAGCCCCACCAATGTTAGTGAAGAAACTGAACTAGTCACCTTCTACGATGAGTTATCCTCATTAGTGCGTAGCATCCCGAAACACAACATGTTAGTCATTGGCGGAGACATGAATGCCCAAATCGGGAAAAACGGAAACAACAAATACAGCCTCCACAACACGTCAAATAGGAATGGGCAACATCTAACAGATTTCATGATAGAAAATAGATTAGCATGCCTCAATACAAACTACCAAAAAAAGAGAGGGCAAACTATGGACATACACGTACGCAAACAATACAAAAGCTCAGATAGACTACGTCCTTATAAACAAGAAATGGAAAAATAGTGCATTGAATTGCGAGGCATACTCCTCTTTTGAGGGTGTGTCCACCGATCACCGAATAGTCACGGCGAAAATACGATTAAGCCTACGAAAAAACGCCAAACGAACAGCGACCACCAAACACTATGACTGGGCCCTATTAAACAACAAAGATATAAGAGATAAATACGTATTAGAATTAAGAAACAGATTCGAAACACTACAAGAAAAGACGGAAAAAAGTACACCAAACGACGAATATGAAAATTTCGTCAATGCTCACCTCGAGGCAGCAGCAAAATACATTCCAACAAAAATTAAAACTAAATATAGAGTCCCATGGGAAACGTTAGCGGTGAGAGAAAAACGTGCACTAGTGAAAACAGCCTCCAAAAACTATCGAAAAAACCCAACAAACACAAATGCCTTAAAACTAAAAACGGCACAATATCAATTAGCAGGCATATATATAAAGGAACAGACAGAATACATTCAAAATCAGATAGATAAGATTAGAGACTCGGTGGAAGATAGACAATCTAGAATAGCCAGGAAAACAATAAACGAAGTGAGCAGAAGAAAGAATACAGCCAAAGCAAAACTTAAAGCAGCAAACCAACAAGAAAGAATAAAACTGTGGAAACAGCACTTCGAAAACTTACTTGGAAACCCACCAAAAATAACGCATGAACCAATCACCAGAATAATTAGCAAACAATTAGACATTAAACTAGGACCGTTCACACAAGAAGAACTCGACTCGGTTCTCAGAAAAATTTAAAATAGGAAAGCTGCAGGGCTGGACGAAATTCTCCCGGAAGTATGGAAGACCAGACAATTCGACGACATACTGCTCCGCCACTGCAACGCAGTATATAATCAAAATCCGATAGATAGATGGATGAAGGGATACATACTCCCCTTCCCTAAAAAGGGGGACCTCGGATTAGCCAAAAACTACCGAGGCATAACACTTACATCCATAGCTGCCAAAATCTACAATGCCCTACTACGAAACCGAATAGAACCCAAAATCGACAACATACTCAGAAAAAACCAAAATGGCTTCCGAAGAAATAGATCCACGACCTCACAAATATTAACTATCCGCAGAATCCTTGAAGGTGTATGGGCAAAGAACCTACAAACGACATTAATATTTGTCGACTTTACCAAGGCTTTCGATTCCATTCACAGAGGAAAGATGGAACAAATCCTACCAGCGTACGGCATACCTAAAGAAACTGTAGCGACAATAACGATTCTCTATAGAAACACTAAAGTAAAAATACGATCACCGTACTTAGAACATCGATTGACAAAATCAAAGAGAATGGCTTCGAACTGACGAAGAAAAGAAGCAGAAGATACCCCGCAACAACAATTACCGACGCCGACTACGCCGATGACATAGCGATACTGGCAAATACACCTGACCGAGCCGAAACTCTTCTGCATAGTTTGGAACGAGCAGCAGCAAGTATAGGCCTCTATGTTAATGCACACAAAATGGAATATATGTGCTATAACCAAACGGGGGACATCTCCACTCTAGAAGGAACCCCACTTAAACTAGTAGACAAATTCACGTACCTAGGAAGCAGCGTCGAATCAACCGAAAAGGACATCGAAACGAGGCTAACGAAAGCATGGACAGCTATCAATAGGCTATCGATTATATGGAAATCAGACCTAACCGATAAAATGAAACGCAGTTTCTTCCAGGCAGCGGTCACATCGATACTGCTATATGGATGCACTACATGGACGCTAACAAAACGGCTGGAGAAGAAACTAGATGGCAATTACACAAGAATGCTGCGTGCAATCCTGAACAAGTCCTGGCAGCAACACCCCACAAGACACCAACTGTACGGCCACCTGCCCCCTATCACGAAAACTATTCAAGTTAGACGAACCAGACATGCAGGACACTGCTGGAGAAGCAGAGATGAACTCATAACAGATGTACTCTTATGGATCCTCACACATGGCCGCGCAAAAGCAGGGCGACCAGCTCGAACGTACATTCAGCAGCTATGTGAGGATACAGGATGTTGTCCTGAAGACCTACCTAGGGCGATGAACGATAGGGAGGGGTGGCGAGAGAGGGTCAGGCATATCCGTGCTACCAGCACGATATGATGATTATGATGATGATGATGATATATATATATATATATATAAAAGCTACTACATATTCATTATAATTCCTGAGCTGATGTATGTCGTCGAAATAGCTGAGCGGTTAGATGCCATGTCTAGCGTAAAGTTAGGCGGGTTTCGATCCCAGCTTGAAGTGTCCGGCGTGTCTAGCCACACTGAAGTGATGAGATACTACGAAACAATCTGCCTGTGGATGACAATATATACACTCCCCTCCCAGGGGTTGACCACTTTGACGAAGGGATTAACGGCTGCTACCCGCGTAATTCAAAGCTCTTCTAACGAATTGAGCACGCTGGCATCCGATTGCGCAAAATGTTATCAAACGAAAGCTAATACATATGCATTATAATTCCTGAGTTGACGTATGTCGTCGAAATGGCTGAGCTGTTAGATACCAGTTTGAAGCGTCCGGTGTGTCTTGCCACACTGAAGAGTCTGTCTGTGGATGACAATATATATATATATATATATATTACTTAAGACTAAAGCTATGGAATTAGAATATTTAGAGGATGTTCAGCTTTGTGTTTTGTTTAGCGGTAAATAAACTTATTATTTTATTTAATTACAGAATTTCTAGCTTCGCAAAATATATCATAAAATAACAATATTGAATTATTTAAATTAATTGTATAGTCCGATTGTCTGTGGGTAGTAGAATACTCTGTCTGCACCTTTCCAGAGAGTTTAAGACCCCTATCCGACAAACGACGCCATCTGTTGGGTGACCCGTAATGGTTGAGGACGGGATCTTGGTCGCTGAGTAGTCCATGATTCGGCAGTTAGTGTTCATATGAACTGTTCACTCCGCTTTGGCTTTAACTGGTGAGGACGGTTGGTCGCAGAGCTTCCAATCAATCGTTTGCTTATATCAAAACCTAGCAAGTGACTGTCGCAAAACTGTCTTCAAATTGCTTTTGTAGCAAATAAACAGTTTTTTTTTAATCTGAAGGTGCTAGAAAGTGGTAGTAATAGATTAATCACGTTGGCAATAACAAGACTTTGAGTGTTCTATCAACGGAATTAAAAAATTATACAAGATAATCATGTCCTCTGGTCCTTTAAATGAAATTTAATTCCAAATCATGAATAATTTAGAAAGTTTACTTGCTTTATTCAGGCAATCATATAATATTCAGGTCATTTGGCTGGATGCGTAGAATATACTGATTGTATCTCTGCAGAGGGGTTAGAACTCCCCCCAACGTGTTGTAGTATATTGACCTCCAACCCAGCCAAACATGCCCTTCCAAAGACGGCGGAAGTACATATTTCATTGACATGGGGGAGCTTGGCTGACAATATGGGACAGGGTTAAAATCCCACGGTACAGTCACAGACTGACGCACCGGAAGAGAGTGACCTGTGAACTGTATAACAGTTATTTCCGCTCGATGACGATCAAACATGCCATTCCAAAGACGGCGGAAGTGCATATTCCGATGGCCAGTTATAGGGAGATATTGAGTAGGCGTGAACTGTTATATAACTGAGTGCACAGGAAATTCAATCAGTTTTGGAGACCAGATCAGTTGGAGACAAGATGCGGTAGAGAAAGCCACCACCCAGCAGAGAGCTGGGCCCCCGGGCCTCCAGTTGAGCAACCCTGGAGAACGGGAAAGAAACGCTGATGGCTATAAGAGTGGGGGTAAATATGTTGCCGTTCTGTTCGGTCTCCAACTCCCTCTCACACACAACCCTTTTAAATAAAGTGAGAGGTATATTTTTCTAAAAGACTGTGTCGCTCGTGATCATTGTGTCGTAGTTATGAATCTGCATATGAGTATACAACAGAGTGTCCTGTGTATGACATTAAACCAGGTGCCCGTGGTGTAATGGTTAACGTCGTAGGATATGGACACGGTGACACGAGTTCAAATCCTGGACCTGACTGATTGCATTTCACATAGCACTAATACCCTTGGGAAAGGTATGAATCCAAAATATTCTCCCTCCAGCTATTGGTAAATAGTAGGGCAGACTAGGTTCTTCAGCCTTGGTGAGGCAACTAGTCTAGGAAAAGGAAAACTCTGAATTCAAACCTGTTAAACTCCGCTTAAAAATTGATCTTGTGTCATATCCTGCCCGAGCGAAGGGGTTGGTAAATATGATTAAACCATCTGGTAGCGAGGCTCCAGCCTTGGAGATTTAGGGAATGTGGAGTACCCCTTCATTGCCATTGCACACAGGTTCTCTCTGATCCGGAGTGGTAGTACATGATAGGGTCCTAATGGTCAAATAGTACAAACAGTGTGCAAACAATTGACTGATGTTAAATTGTGATTGTTATATAGAAATACTGGAAACCATTTACCCGTGAGCAAAAAAGAGTTCAGGCCCATTTTAAAATGTTATCAACAAAATGTGTTTACAAATCATACATATATTCAATATATATGTGTAAACAGGATTTGGCATTAGATAACTTACAAAGTTGAGATACCATAAAATCCAGCCAAAGCAAACCATATATATTTAGTATATATGTATAAAGAGGATTTGGCATTAAATTACCTACAATGGTTGATATGCCATAAACCCAACCAAACCAAATGATATATATTTAATATGTATCTATAAAGACGATTTGACATTAAATAACCTACATTGGTTGATGATATAAACCCCAACCAAACCATATTAATATGTTTTAATTGAACGATACCGGACACAACTTTCTCTAACAGTGTTTTGGCAAGTGCAGATTCTTGAATAATCATTGAACATTACTTTCATGCAATTGTCCACACACCATGGTTGTTTCTCTTTAGCCCACTTTTACGTGATTTTCTTCTGTTTGTGTTAGTGCAAGTTTCGTTTCTCTTTTCTCCATGTAAATCCCATTTTATTCAACCGATTTTTTACAATACTGTGACGAGAATTTGTTTTTCATTTCTCTTTTCTATTTTTAAAGCATATTGCTTTGAATTTTCAATACTGATGATTCCATGTCTTTTGAGATCTACAAGTATTTTTTTTCCTTTTTTTTAACTATCCTAATTTCTTATTTATTTTCGCCAAAATTTAGACATAGCTAATTGGAAACAGGCAACATCTTTTGACACAATCCAGTGTGGATTACTTTCTTGAATGATTTTTGCGATTCTTTCCATTGCTTAAATTGGCTGTTCTTTTGCTGGAGCCATATTTCTATTCCATTCAGTATGCCCGGTTGTTGAGGTCTACAAAAACTGTCTTTTAACTGTAAACTGATTTGCATATTACGGCTTCTACTGGGCTTTGTTTCAGAAACATAAATTACAAGATCATTCCATAATGTTTCTTCAACGTTTGGTTATTCCATAATATTTTCCTCTGGATAGCTTGGAAAATATACCTTTAATTAAATTAATTGGATTTGAATTGTGTAAGGAATATTTTATAAACCCAAAAAGTTCATCCTTTCAGGAAAAATATGTTGTGTCTCATCTGACATTTGTTTATTTACTGTTACATAAACAAATGATCACTCGAAACAGTTCTATTTCAAACAATTCAGTTTAGCATAAGTAAACGGTTTAGTTCTATTTGATACCTTTAATTAAACGGTTTAGTTCTATTTGATACCTTTAATTAAAGTAATTGGATTTGAATTGTGTAAGGAATATTTTATAAATCCAAAAAGTTCATCCTTTAAGGAAAAATATGTTGTGTCTCATCTGACATTTGTTTATTTACTGTTACATAAACAAATGATCATTCGAAACAGTTCTATTTCAAACAATTCAGTTTAGCATAAGTAAACGGTTTAGTTCTATTTGATGCATAGATAGGACCCAATCAGGTGCTATCACATCGGGCTAGAGTGGACCTGGGAGTGATAGCAATGAAGGGGTACTCCACATTCACTAAAACTTTATCATTACAGGAGACTTACCATTGAATTGCTTAATGTCATACCCAGAAGACACGTTAAGAAGGACTTACTCCTCTGCAGAGAAGCAGTCAGTGTATTCTACAGCTCCAGTCGATTGGGCTCCCAGTTGTTTTGAATTCCGTAGATGGATTCTCTTAAAAGTCGGTAGTTTCCAATAAATGAATTTTAAAACGCAATTTTACCAATAAAATCCTTCATAATAAACTGCTAGTGTCGCTGCCAAAATGTGTATCGATAGTATCAGTATCTTAGATATTTCAGGGTGAATTTTAAAACTATTTCTTTTGGAAATACTCTGTATTGGTATGTTTAAGATAACTATTCACTACAGTGGAGTTAATTCTATTCAGACTGATATGTTGATAATGCAGTCACAACGTTACAACAGATAAATCTCCTATCCAAGGAAAGTGAACCCAGCATATTCTCGTGATACGTGAGATAAGAGATAAGAGTCACTGAGCTGAAGCATGTCTGATCTTATAAGATGAATTTAACGTCTTTTTTTTTTTATTATCGTTATTCCTTTGCAATATACTTGCGTGTCGGCGTCTCCAGATCTGCGTGACTTCAGCTCTTGTTTCCCCATACATTTCTCACGTTTATATTTCATTCCATTTTACTAGCAACTCGAAATTCTAGCGGTTTCCATTGTTAGTTATATTGGGGAAAATGTTACAGTTTTCTTTTGCTTATGTTTTTTTTTTCGTTGACGTTGCATTGTCAGGCTTTTATGTTTCAATGTACGTTTTATATGCAGAATCAGATATATAAAACCCAAAACGTTTACGTCTACACGATAGTGCTCATAAATAAATATATTTCTACAAATTTCTATGAATAAAAGGGTAAATTTCCTCTCGAGCAAAGCTAAAGGATTTTATTATTTCTTGCGGATAATCATGCAATATTATTAGGTATTATATATTACCGAAGCCAACAGTATTGAAACTTAAATAAAGTCGCAAAACTTCTGTTACGAAAAATAAAACGGAATAAATATATATAAAGGGTTTGCTCATTTTTTGAGTTTGATAATGAATAACATCAAATAATATCCGTTTTTATTTTTAATATTTCACCAGAAATTATAAATTCGTGCATGATTAGTTTCGAATGAAATAATTTTGTCATTCTAGTAGATTATAGAAAATAAATGAACAAACTTTTAGAGGAAACTGTAGAGTTTAATACAACAAGCAAAAGATTTACAGACCAAGCAAGAATGATCCTAAAAAAAGGTTTGTTTTTGTCTGGTAGGGTTTTATTGCATATCAACAATTGTCGGTTATTAATGTCAAATCCTGTTTATACATATATAGTAAATATATACAATTTGTTTATTTGGGTTTTAAGGCATATTAACCTTTGTAGGTAATTTAATGCCAAATCCATTTTATACAAATAAACAGTTCTATTTCAAACTATTCAGTTTAGCATAAGTATAGTTTCAATGTCAAAAACAGTTCTATTTCAAACAATTCAGTTTAGCATAAGTACACACTTTAAATGTCAATACCGTCCTATTTCAAGCAATTCAGTTTAGAATAAGTACACAGTTTAGTTCAATTTGACTCATAGATAGGACCCTATTATTTCCTATCACTCCGGGCCGAAGTGGTCCTGGAAGCGTTGGCAATGACGGGGTACTCCGCATTCCCTGAAGCTTCTGCATTACTGGAACCTCACCATCAGATTGTTTAGTGTCATATCCAGGACACTTGTTAGTGGGGTCTTACCCCTCTGCAGAAAAGCAGTCGGTGTATTCTACAGCCTCAGCCAGTTGGGCAATAGGATTTTTAAACACATTTTGTGGTCTATATTTTTAAATGAACCTGTGATCACTTTTGGTACACAGTTAAATGGTTTCAAGTATTTTTATTTACTACTTATCATTTGACTGCACACGTCTAAATTGTCTCAAGTATGGCTAAATAACAGTTACAATTTAACATCAATCAATTGTTTGCGCTCAGTTTGTAGGTAATTTTATTTTTAAATGATTTACAACGAATTAGTTTGCACACTGGTATTGCTAGTGTTTCTACATACGTGGTTAAATGGTTTCCATTTATGTCAACACAAATAATCCTATTCAATATTAATAATTTATTTTCACACAATGAAGTGGTTACAAGTATTGCTATTTAACACTAATTATTCTGTTAAGCACTATTCATTCATTTGCACACAGTCAAATGGGTCCCGGTATTTCTATGTAATACCAATATTTCAATTTAAGCCTACAGTTAGAATCTTAAGTATTGCTATAAACGCAAATAATTTTATTCAACATTACGCATTCGTTTGCACACCGCTAAATGATTCCAAGTATTGCTATGTATCACTAAAAATTCAATTAAACATCAGTTATTTCTTTACACACAGTTAAATGATCAAACAGTTCCATTTCTAACAATTCAATTTAGTATAAGTCATTTGCTTGCTCAAAGTTTAAATGTCAAACATTCCTATTTGACTCATAGATAGGACCCTATCAGGTGCTACCACCCCGGGCTAGAACGGACCTGGGAGCGATGGCAACGGAGGTTTACTCTGCATTTTCCAAATCTCCAGCATTACAAGAGGCTTACCATTAAATTTTTTTATGTCACATCCCGGACATAACACATGGGGAGTGTCTTACTCTCCTTCAGAGATGCTGTCAGTTTATTTTGTAGCCCCAGCAGACTGGGCAATCTAAAGAAAGGATTAAATACAAGAAATATGTGGACAATTAAGTCGTGAATAAAATGCTTAGAAACATAAAATTTTGAAAAATATTACATTACGAAACTCAGATGCAGAACCACAAAAACAATAATAAGACAAGGGAAAAGAAACATTTTGGAGAAGATGAAAAAAAACTTATAATTGAAAGGGAGGAAGTATTATCATAACTAAGGAATTAAGACTGAAAAAAGTCAAGTTAGAGAAAGATGAATTTAAAAAAAATTCTCAACGGGAACTGAACGATCTAATTTATTCAAGAGCAAAGATAGTATATTACAAACTTCGTATCTCTCAAAGGAACCTAAATAGAAATAAAGTAAAAAACAAAACAAAACAAAAAAAACAAAAAAAAAAACGCTGGATAAGAAAGGAAACAAAAATAATAAAGGCACTGCAAGGACACAGAAAAGTACTAAGGAAAGGAAAAACCTAAAATAAAAAACTCAAAAAACACAATAGAATGAAACAACGAAGGAAAGACAATAACAACAGAAAATACGACTGAAAAGAATAAACCCCCAAAATATTGGCTAAAGAAGGGAGACTTGGAAGATGCTACGATATGGTCTAAAAATACAAGCCATTCGAAAATAAACCCCAAAAATATTGGCCAAAGACGTGAGAATAGGAAGATGCCACAGCAGGGTCCAAAAATACAAGCCATTCTAAAATAACGAAAGGAAATTCTGCCATGGATAAAAAATATCATTTCTTGGCTTCACCGAAAACTTTCTCCTATCCACTCGTAATAAGTCATAGACTAAGAATTTTAAACGACAGAGACTAATTTCGCTGTTTATGCTCTCGAAAATACTCCAAAAATAAATTGGTTGATTTTGACGTCATGTCAACCCGTCTAGGATTATGTTTGTCCTAGAGGTAAGGGAATCGCATTCATTGTGAGTTGATATTTAAATTGTGTTTTTATGTGACCCTGATTGAAATAAACATATGACATTGCAGATTGTGATGAGTGTTTACATTGTTCCAGCGTATGTATGTATGTGTGTGAGATTGTCTGAATGTATGACTGTATGTGTTCCTATTTTTATGTATATCTGTATGTGTGTGTGTCTATATGTGTGTGTGTCTGTATGTATATTTGTACGTGTGTGTATTTCTATGTATATGTATCTGTATGTGTGTGTGTCTGTATGCATATTTGTACATGTGTGTATTTGTATGTGTGTGTGTCTGTATGTGTGTGTGTCTGTATGCATATTTGTACATGTGTGTATTTGTATGTGTGTGTCTGTATGTGTGTGTGTCTGTATGCATATTTGTACGTGTGTGTATTTGTATGTATATGTATCTGTATGTGTGCGTGTCTGTATGCATATTTGTACATGTGTGTATTTGTATGTGTGTGTGTCTGTATGTGTGTGTGTGTCTGTATGCATATTTGTACATGTGTGTATTTGTATGTGTGTGTGTCTGTATGTGTGTGTGTCTGTATGCATATTTGTACGTGTGTGTATTTGTATGTATATGTATCTGTATGTGTGTGTGTCTGTATGTGTGTGTGTCTGTATGTATATTTGTACGTGTGTGTATTTGTATGTATATGTATCTGTATGTGTGCGTCTGTATGTGTGTGTGTCTGTATGTGTGTGTGTCTGGATCAGGGATGTGCAACATTTTTTGTCGGTGGGACATATAACCAAATTCAAACATTCAAGCGAACCACATCAAAAATTCGTTCTTTTTTTATTTATATAATAAATTCAAAAATTATCACAATGCAACAATACATTTATTAAACATACAGGGTAAATTTTTAATCAATGTTTAGACACCCCAAGGCGCCTCTGGTGGTGTAATGGTTAGCAAGCTCGGCTAGTAAACCTACATGAGTGAGTTCGAGTCTCATTGGGTTCCCCTTTCATATGGCCTTGTGCCACATCTAAGCAAAAAGCTTAGTAAATTTCCAATGTTTAGACACCCAGTTCAAAAACTGTGCATACTAATATTGCACTATTCCTCAAAGACTTGGAAAGAGGGCTGAAAGAGTTGGAAATAGGAGGACAAATCGAGACCATCCAAACTACAGCATTTTTATGATCAGCCAGAATACTAAGAAGATTCCCAGAGACTTTCAATTACTCTCTCTACTGAACGAAGATTAGCTAATGCTAGTGTGAAAAACTCGAAAATAGTGAAATAATAAAGTGACGTTTATACTAATTATAAATGGTGCTCAAGGTACAGTCACCAAGATATTGATACAAGTTCTGGAGGACTTAGAAATAACGCGACGAGTGTAGATTTTCCAAACTACGGCATTATTGAGATCACCCAAAATACTAAGAAGAGTCCTAGAGACTTGAGGAAACTTGCTGTCACTGAAGCTTCAGTGAAAGACAATCAGCTAACGCTGACTGAAAAACTCTCAAGGAGTAAAATAATAGAAAAGGTCGATCACCAAATGTACATGGACGACATCAAACTGTACGACAATAATGAAAATGAATTGGAAAACCTAAAAAGACAGTAAGAATATACAGTCTGGATATAGGTATGGAATATGGAATGGAAAAATGAGCCATGCTAATAATGAGAAGCGTGAAACAACACATGACGGAAGTACTTAAACTATCAAAGCAAGAAAAAATCAGAATACTTGGAGAAAAGGAAAATTACAAGTACTTGAAAATATTAGAAGTGGAAACCATCAAACAAGTTGAGATGAAAGAAAAAATCAAAAAAGAGTATCTCAAGAAAACAGAAAAGCAACTCGAAACAAAACTATGTTGCAGAAATCTCTGCAAAGGGATAAACGCCAAGGCTGTCTCCATCGTAAGATACTCGGGACCATTCATTGATGTGGACAAGGGAAGAAGTCAAACAAATGGACTAGAGAACAAGAAAACTCATGCCGATGCATTAGGAGTTACATCCCAGAGATGACATAGACAGAGTGTAAGTGTCAAGAAAAGAAAGAGGAAGAGGACTTGTCAAGCATTAAAGATAACGTCGATAAATTGATACAACGATTAGAAGACTATATTGAAAAATGCTGAGGAAGGCTTATTACTGCGACCAGAAACAAAACGGACAGCACAAGCATCAACAGAACAAAAATAATTAGAAAACAAAAATGGGAAGAAAAACAATTGTATGGACATTTCAAGTGATAGACAAACGAAATCTCACACAAGAATAATTGAACATGGCTAAGAAAGGGAAACCGTAAGAGAGAAACTGAATCTCTTCTGATGGCAGCACAAAACAATGCGATAAGGACAAACTATGTTAAAGCAAAAATAGACAAGACTCAACAAAACCGCAGATACGGATTATACAGTGATAGAGATAAAACGATCAATCACAAATCCAGTAAATTAGCACAAAAAGAGTATAAGACTAGACACGACTGGATGGAAAAGGTGATCCACTGGGAACTATGCAAAAAGTTTAAATTCAACCTTACGAATAAATGGTATATGTACAACCCAGAATTTGTCCTGGAAAATGAGACGCACAAACTACTCTTGGATTTTGAGATATAAACGGATCCCGTAATCTCGGCCAGACAACCAGACCAAGTGATAGTCAACAAAAAAAGAGAAGTTGCCGGATAGTAGACTTTGCCATTTTGATTAACCACTTGGTAAAACTGAAAGAAAACGAAAAGAAACATAAGCATCAAAACCTTGCCAGAGAACTAAAAAAAACCCAAAAAACTATGGAATATGAGAGTGACAGTGATACCAATTGTAAATGGTATGTTCGGTACAGTCACAAAGGATTGATAAAGGGACTGGAAGACTCGGAAATAAGAGGACGAGTGGAAACTCTCCAAACTACAGCATCGTTGAGATCGGCCAGAGTACTAAGAAGAGTCCTGGAGACTTCAGGAAACTTGTTGTTTCTCAAAGTCCAGTGAGAAACTATCAGTTAACGCTGATGTAAAAAACACTTAAAAGAATTGAATATTATTGCTGCCACGCACTCAAATGAAAAATCACCAGCAAACGCCGATGGGAAAAACTCACAAGAAATAATAATAATAATGATAATCGGCCAGAAGACCAGACCAAATAATAATCAACAAAAAAAAAAAAAAAAAAAAAAAAAAAAGAGAACGTGCAAAATTGTCGACTTTACTGTCCCGGCTGACCACAGAATAAAACTAAAAGAATGTGAAAAGAAGGATAAGTACCTCGACCTTGCTAGGGAATTGAAAAAACTATGGACCATGAAGGTGACAATTATACCAATTGTAATTGGTGCATTTGGAACAGTAACTAAAGGATTACTAAAGGGACTAGAGGACTTGGAAGTTGCCGGACGAGTGGAGACCATCCAAACTACTACATTATTGAGAACGGACAGAATACTGAGAAGAGTCCTGGATACTTGAGGAGACTTGCTGTTACTCAAACTCCAGTGAAAGACCATCAGCTAACGCTGATGTGAAAACCTCTAATGAGTAAATAATAATTACTAAAAAACTGTGGAACATGCTGATGACGGTGACACCTATTGTAATTGATGCACTTGGAACTATCTCCAAAGGATTGGAAAGGGGATCGGAACAGTTGGAAATCAGAAGAAGAATCGAGACTATTCAGACTACAACACTGTTGAGATCGGCCTGAATACTGAGAAGAGTCCTGGAGACGCCAGTGAAACACGACCAGCTAATCTTACTGTGGATAAACTTGCAAGGAGTAAAATAATAATAATAATAATAATAATAATAATAATAATAATAATAATAATAATTAGAAGAAGAAGAAGAAGAAGAAGAAGAAGAAGAAGAAGAAGAACTTGCAAAACTGTAGACTTTATTGTCCGGGTTGACCATAGAGTAAAATTGAAAGAAAATGAAAAGAAGGATAAATACCTTGACCTTGCTAGGGAATTGAAAAAACTGTGTACCACTGAAAGTGACGATTATACTAATTGTAATTGGTGTTCTTGGTACAGTCACCGAAGGATTAAAAAAGGGACTGGAGGATTTGGAAATAAGAGGACGAGTAGAGACCATCCAAACTACTACAGTATTGAGAACGGCCAGAATACTGAGAAGAGTTCTGGAGACTTGAGGAGACTGGCTGTCTCTCAAACTTCAGTGAAAGACCAGTGAAAAACTCTCATGGAATAAGTAATAATGAAAAGAAAAAGGCAGAAGATATTTCAATATTTGAATTTAATTCAGACGAGATGCAAGAAATAATGCAAAAGGTAAAATCTTTGAGAACATGTCATTTGGCTTTCTATTTCATACCAACTAGCAACATCATTGAACTGAAACGATCTGATTTTTGCTGGAGTAAAGGTGGTCTTTGACAAACTTAGTGTCTTACAAAGGAACCCAAATAGAAAAAGAGAATACTGGAAACTACTACATAATGTAACCCAGAACTACCATCACGACCACAATTTTAGCACAGGATAAAAGAAACATTGTGGATATGATAAGAAGAGAATCGTGACTGAAGAGAAGGAAGTTTTACAATTACTAAGGAATCAAGATTGGAAAAAAAGTCAAGTTAGAAGCAGAAAAGGTGAATAAACTATTTAAAAATATCCCAATGGATAACATCACTTGAACGATTTAATTTATCTGAGAATTAATTTTTTAATTATTGCGGACTTTTTGTCCTCATCTTGGTAGTTTTTTTGTTGTTTCTTTTCACTACGTTCCGGCCAAATTTCACCTCTGGCCTTCTTCAGGTGATAAACCGTGACCTCGGATAGGAATGCTGAGTCTTGTAACCGTATCCCCAGTAATTACTGCCTTCCATAGTTGTTGTCTATCGCACCACGTTTTTGACCGGGTAAACCTCTGGCCGGCTTTGGTAGGAATTGAAACCGCTATCTTCTGACAATGCTCACCTTGAACCGTAGAGACTCAACGCCTCTATCCGCTGCGGCACGGGCCCCGAAAAAAAATTAATTCTCAGATTAAGAACCCTCATCTCAAAAGGATTCTCAATAAAGACGATTTATGCCGTGGCTAAAATAGTCAGTGACAAACTTGATATGTCATTAAGAAACTCAAAAAGAAAAAAAAAAACAAACAAAAAAACAAAAGCTGGAAGGGAAATGTGACCAGAAGAACAAATAAAAGGAATATGTGCACATGCAAAAGTACTAAGGAAAGGACCACCCCACCTCACCCGAAAAACAATAAAAGGCCCCCCCCAATAAAAACAAACAAAACAAGAACAATGAAATGATACAAATGAGAAAATACAACAGTAGCAGAGAAGACAGACACTACAACAGGAACAAGGGCCCCTCAGGTGGTGTAATGGTTAGCAAGGTAGACTAGAAAACCTACACGAGTGAGTTCGATTCTCATTGGGTGCCCCATTCGTGTGGCCATGTGCTACATCTAAGCAAAAAGCTTAGTAAATTAACACTACAACAGGAACAAGGGCCCCTCAGGTGGTGTAATGGTTAGCAAGGTAGACTAGAAAACCTACACGAGTGAGTTCGATTCTCATTGGGTGCCCCATTCGTGTGGCCTTGTGCTACATCTAAGCAAAAAGCTTAGTAAATTAACACTACAACAGGAACCAGGGCCCCTCGGGTGGTGTAATGGTTAGCAAGGTAGACTAGAAAACCTACACGAGTGAGTTCGATTCTCATTGGGTGCCCCATTCATGTGGCCTTGTGCTACATCTTAGCAAGAAGCTTTGTAAATTAACACTACAACAGGAACAAGGGCCCCTCAGGTGGTGTAATGGTTAGCAAGGTAGACTAGAAAACCTACACGAGTGAGTTCGATTCTCATTGGGTGCCCCATTCGTGTGGCCTTGTGCTACATCTAAGCAAAAAGCTTAGTAAATTAACACTACAACAGGAACAAGGGCCCCTCAGGTGGTGTAATGGTTAGCAAGGTAGACTAGAAAACCTACACGAGTGAGTTCGATTCTCATTGGGTGCCCCATTCGTGTGGCCTTGTGCTACATCTAAGCAAAAAGCTTAGTAAATTAACACTACAACAGGAACAAATAAACCAAAAAAAGAAGAAAGACTTAAAACATACCGGAACAGGATCAAACAATACAAGCAAAACAGGAACTCTCCAAAATGAAAAAAAGAATTACCAACAAATTAATTGAGAAAGCCTAAAAAAAACTGAGCAAACGGCACAAAACATTTCTGAATCAAAGTTTGGGAGCAAAAATAACAGAATAGAAAAGCTGAATGGCTAAACGATATAAAAATCGAATCCCAAGAAATCAAGGAAAGCTCAGAAGCTGAAATAAATCTGGATTCGCTTAAAGAAATGCTCAAGAAAGTAGTAAATTGGAAGTCACTTAGATACAATGGGATATATAGGTTCTGGATCAAAAGATTCACAACGATCCATGATGGATTAAATCAACAACTCCGAAAATGCCTACCAGAAACAAGAATTCCTGAATGGATGATGAAAAGGAAAATAGAAACTAATGGAGAATCTGGTCCAATCCCTGAATAAACCCGATACACTTTGGTGCCACCTAGCTACGACCATGTTTCCAGATAGCCAGTGTCAAAAACCAAATTAACCTTTACCACATCACTCAAACCTATATCTCTTTCCCCCTGGTTATTTACCTTTTCTATCTCTTGTCTTTCGACCCTCCCCTCCATTCATACCTTTTTACATTCTCCATTTGTTTATATTTTTTCCTCGTTTGCTAAAATGTAGAAAAACTCTAAAAATATTTAATCGGATGAAATTCTTTCGCTAATAAAGAACGGAATATTACCACTAAACCCATTGTAATTGTTTGATTTATCCACTTTTTCACTTAGCTTTTCATATACATATATATATATATATATATATATATATATATATATATATATATATATATATATATATATATAAACAAAATGTGTTTCGAAACATATTTAATATATCGGTATAAAGAGGATTAGGCATTAAATAACCAACAATGGTCGGTACGCCATAAAACCCCACCAAACCAAACCAAATAAAATTACCTACAAATTATTCACTCACAAACGATATATGTATAACCATTTAACAAGTGGATGATGCTTCATTAAATTGTGTTGCATAGTAATAATGGAAATCATTTATCTGTGTTCGAACAAATAATTATAAGTAAATAGAATTCTTCTTGTTAGAAATATTTGAAACTGTTTAACTGTGAGCAAAAAAGAAAAAGAAAAAATAGAGTTCATTTAAAAAAGTTATCTACTAAATGTGTTTACAAATCATATATATCTAATAAATATGTATAAAGAGGATTTGGCATTAAATAACCTACAATGGTTGATATGCCATAAAACCAAACTAAACCAAATCATATATATTTAATATATATGTATAAAGAGGATTTGGTATTAAATTACCTACAATGGTTGATATGCCATAAAATCCAACCAAACCAAATCATATATTTATTATATATATGTCTAAAGAGGATTTGATATTAAATAAGTTACAATGGTTGATGTAGCATCAAACTCAACCCAACGAAATCATATATATATATATATATATATATGTATGTATACATATAAAGAGGATTTGGCATTAAATAAACCACAAGGATTGATATGCTGTAAAACCCAACCAAACCAAATCATATATATTTAACAAATATGTATAAAGAGGATTTGGCATTAAATAACCTACAACGGTTGATATATAAAAATCCAACCCAACCCGACCCAACCTAACTAAACCAATCATTGGATGAATTGTTACTAAACCTTGCATAAATTATTGTCTGTAAAATAAGTAATATTTCAATCCCATATACGCAGTATGAACGGAATTCTCCCTGAACGAGAATTGATTGTTAAACGAAATCTTCTATTCTCCTGGCAACTGGCTTGAAGACACCTGATCCGTATCCACCCCCATCCTCGTCTATGAAAATAATTATATCGCTCCCTCTAATTGTTTAGATGACTTTTGTATTACTTATGTTTCTTCCTAGGAAATGACGACCACCCTGGGTACTTGTGTTCCGTTATCGACTTCTCAGCAATTCCGAAACTGCAGTTAAAATGTTTTCAATTTTTATTGTTGTAGAATATGAGTTATTGATTTTGAAGCAAAGCTGATCATTTAGAGGCACCCAGCTGGGAATCATGGCGAAACAAATCGTTCCTGTCAATGTGTGACTTAAGAATTTGTAAGAATATTGGGAAAGTTGGAGTTTGAAATCAACTGGCGCTTGAAGGCGTCAAGGAAGTGAGTAGATTAATATATATATATATATATATATATATATATATAAGAGAGAGAGAGAGAGAGAGAGAGAGAGATGAAACAGCTGAATTAAGTTGTGTCATCGCCATAAAAGTTTTGAGATTGAAGAAAAGCAATAAAAACTTTGCTAATTTTTAGCTTATCTATCTATCTATCTATCTTAGTGCGATCAAATCTATCTAAATCGGTTTGTTCATATGTATGTATGTGTGTATGTATGTAAAGAAACATATATGACTGGTCGGTTACAGAGCTACTGGTACTATGTAACCCAGTACCATTTGTTTCATTGTTAGGTTATCATCATCAAAACCGGTATTCGTATGGTACAAGCGTTGGGCACGATGATAATGCGATGTACAAATTTTCCCTTACGATTTTTTAATCTACTAGTCTTTCTCTCGAAAAACTGCATTGACGATGGAGGTCTGGCAACGTGTGCAGATTGACCATTTGGAAGCGTGAAGTTGTATATTTATACATGGGCAACAAGAGTCTTATCCTAATCTTGTGTCCTCACTTGACAGGGACTAACCCCGGGGGAAACACTTGGGTCTGAGCTCCCCCAGATGGAAGAATGATGATTGTCGAGGTGTTTATTTGTTTTGTTGTTTAATGGTATATCAACCTTCTTAGGTTATTCAATGACAAAAGTATCCTTCTAGAAGGACAGTAGTGGTACTATTTAATCTCTAGCTGGAAGGATATGGGGGGTTCATACCTTTCCCAAGGGTATTTGTCCGAAAGTGACTGTAATAGAACGACTAGAGTTCGAACCCGCTTACTAGGATTCTTTAACCATTGTACCACGAGGATACCTCTTGTGAAGGTGAGAGATTGTTTTGGATGACAAACATCTGTGAAAGTTAATGTAGTCACCATGTATTTATGAATAAATATATGCTTCAAATCTATCTATCTATCTATCTATGCGTAGGAGTAAGAGCCCATCAAAGAATGGCCTTGATAGAATGGCCTAAACAATTTGATGGTGAGGCTCCAGTAATGCTAGAGCTTTGGCTAATATGGAGTATCTCTTCATTGCCATCAGCCCCAGGTACACTGACCCGTATTGGTGGCACCTAAAAGGGTTCTATCTATGGGTCAAATAGAAGCATTTCTTTAACAATTCAAACGTGCCCCCCAACGAGTGTACTGATATGACTCTAAACTAACGGATGATGAGCCTACAGTTCTGGAGCTTTTGGGAATATGGAGTGCCTCTTCATTGTCATTGCTAACAGGTCTACTTTGACTCGGAGTGGTAGTACCTGATAGGGCCCTATATATGTGTCAAATAGAACTGTTTGACATTTAAACAGTGCGCAAACAAATGACTCATGCTCAATTGAATAGTTAGAAATAGAACTGTTTATCATTTAACAGTGCTTAAACTAATGACTGATATTTAATTGAATTGTTAGTGATACATAACAATGCTTGAAAATATTTAATGATGTGTAAATGAATGAGTAATGTTGAATAGAATAGTTAGTGTTAAATAGCAATAATTGTAACTACTTTACAGTGTATAAACAATTGATTAATATTGAATAGAGTTATTAGTGTTTGATAGCAATAATTGGAACCATGTAAAAAGAATAGCGATACTTGTGTGAAAACAAATAAGTTCTGATTTAAAAATGAAATTACCTGCAAAATATTCACTTGCAAATCAGGTATGTATATTCATTTAAATGTGCACAAAGAAATAATTAATAGTAAATAAAATTATTCATGTTAGATAGAAATGCTTGAAATGTTATCTACAAAATGTTTTCAAATTATATTTAATATATATGTGTGTGTACGTATGTGTTGGTTTAAGAACGGGATTTGGCATTAAATTCCCTACAATGGTTGATATGCCATAAAGCCAACCAAACCAAATCATATATATTTAGTATATATATTTAGTATATATATTTAACATATATTTATTAAGAGAAACTGGCATTAAATAACCTACAATGGTTGATATGCCATAAAACCCAACCAAACCAAATCGTATATATTTAGTATATATATATAAAGAGGATTTGGCATTAAATAAGTTACATTGGTTGATATACCATAAACCCCAAACCAAACAAATCCTATATATATATATATATATATATATATAAAGAAGATTTGGCATTAAATAACCCTAAAGGATAAAACCCAACCCAACCAAATTATATATATTTAATGTGTATGTATAAAGAGGATTTGGCATTAAATAACCTACAACGGTTGATATGCCATAAAAACCAAATAAAGCAAACTTGTCAATACTAATTTAATTGATAATTGATAGGTTTTATCCTGTTTTTATATTTTGCTGTCAGAAATGTTTTGATATTGCACCGTATTTTTGTGAATTGAGCGCTATGGATCAAAAACGCTTTTATCAGTAAATTTGAGTCACACACACACACACACACACACACACACACATATATATATATATATATATATATATATATATATATATATATATATATATATATAAAATTTAAAAATCGAAACTGATCAATCGAAACCAATTGTGCCTTAAGTTACTAAAATATTTCAAAACTTTTGACGCATCCTATTATTTTTGTGTGATAGTATATTCATATTAGACCAATACTTGAGTGATTTCTTTCTATTTTGATCTGTTTTCGATGCTGTAGTTCGTTTAAGTGAAGAGCTTCTGGCTTTAAAATCCGGAAGGAGAAGAAATTAGCTGACCTGGAGACTTGCAGGAAGTTTCATTAATAACAGGTCTTAAAGATTTACTGCGACTTTCACAAATTGTCTGCGTTCCGGTATGACAATCGTGCAAAGCCTTAAATGCACTCAAATTATCTGGCATAGGTTTTGCATATTTACTTGTCTTCGCTTCGATACGAATTTAATTTTAGTTTGACAATTCCGTTGGCCGTTGTACCAAGCGATATTTGAAGCATCAAATTTCAGCACATGAACATGTATGCACACTTAGAGGTTACTGACTTTGGCTCACGGTATTTTCGTCCCTGAGAGGATCGAAGTTAACAGGGGATGAACTTGCTCGGTATTTATATAGGTAACAATCTGTTAATAGCAAGCACCATAGGCAAACCTGAAGTTATGTAGATTTTTGGGATCGTGCGTAGTGTAATTATCAGATAATTAGATTACCAGACCATTATAAAAGAGTTCGATTTTTAATGGGCTCTCCAAATTTCTGTTCTTTGTTCATTATTTATCTATCTATCTATCTGTATTTCTATGTATATTTACAAATAGCAGGAGGGAGAATAATTGGATTCATACCTTCTCTTAAGGGTATAGGCGCTATAGAAAATGTAATCCTTTTCGTCCAGGATTTGAACACGTGTCGCCGTGTTCATTTCCAACTATTCCAAGTAGAGTTTAACAAATTTGTATTCAGAATTTTCTCTCTCTTTGACCGGTTTTCATACCAAGGTTAAAGAACCCTGCCTACCCAACCATTTACTCACTGAAAGAGGGAGAATAGTTGGATTTTTAGCTTTCCCAAGGTTTTAAGCACTATGTCAAATGCAAACAGCTTCGTCCAAGACTTGGAATTCGGGTCACCCTGTCCATTCTGTAGGATAGTAACACTTACACAACAAGCACTTTCATATATATATATATATATATATATATATATATATACCCCTCCGCTCGGGCAGGATATGACACAAGGTCAATTTTTAAGCGGAGTTTAACAGGTTTGAATTCAGAGTTTTCCTTTTCCTAGACTAGTTGCCTTACCAAGGCTGAAGAACCTAGTCTGCCCTACTATTTACCCATAGCTGGAGGGAGGATAATTGGATTCATACCTTTCCCAAGGGTATTAGTGCTATGTGAAATGCAATATATATATATATATATATTTAGAGAGAGAGAGAGAGAGAGTGAGAGAGAGAGAGTGAGAGAGAGAGAGTGAGAGAGAGAGAGAGTGAGAGAGAGAGTGAGAGAGAGAGAGTGAGAGAGAGAGTGAGAGAGAGAGAGAGTGAGAGAGAGAGAGAGAGAGTGAGAGAGAGAGAGAGAGAGAGAGTGCGTTAATTTATCGGCGAAACACGAGCAGCCATTAATATACATTTTTTATCAATCTATCTACCAATCCACTCCTACAATGATAAAATTTTCACATATTCATAATCTGAGATATACAGATCCACAAGTAATCACTCATATGGGTTTATATGTTTCTTGATCTTTGTCAGCTATTTAAATCACCATGGCTGGCAATTTCTTTTCATAGTCTCCCGGAGGACAAATCGAAAGTTACTTGGCAGTGCCCAGCTCCCCTTGAAGTAATATGTACAATGTTCTCATCGTTGGGGGCGTTAATTCAGATTTTTTTCCTTCCTCTTAACAGGTTTGCCTTTATACAAAGCTATGCAGCCTAGTTATCCCTGCAGATGATGGGAAGAGTGATGGATTTATGCCTTTCTCAAAGGAAACGCAATTAATCGTTCTGTCCGGATATCTTTTAAGCTAGCTGACACTTTTGAAAACACTTATCTGTTGAAGGGTTACACTATATGAGCCAGGTTGTTTATATTTAAAAAGTATTTCAAAATAGAAATCGGAATGTAGAAGCTGTGTGAGCCCCATGTCAAGCCAGTAGCTCCACTCCTTAACCACTCCAAAATACATATTCACACAAAAAACAAACAAACAACAACAACAAAAAGAAAAACAAACAAACAAACAGACAAAAAACAAACGAAAAATGAAACGTAGTTTTTCTTCAAGCAGCAGTCATGTCGATATTGCTATATGGATGCACAACATGGACGCTAACAAAACGTATAGAGAAAAGGCTTGACGGCAATTACACAAGAATGCTGCGAGCAATATGGAACAAGTCCTGAAAGCAGCACCCAACAAAAAACAGCTGTACGGCCACCTACCACCCATCACAAAAACTATCCAAGTAAGACGAACCAGATATGCGAGACACTGCCGGAGAAGTGGGGTCAAACTCATAAGCGAAATACTCAAGTGGACCTGTTCACATGGACGAGCAAAGACAGGATGACCAGCTAGAACCTATATATACTCGATGCCGATACAGGATGTAGTCTTGGAGACCTACCGGGAGCGATGGACGATAGAGACAGGTGGCAAGAGAGGGTCAGGGAGATCCGTGCTGGCGGCGTGACATGATGATGATGATGATTTCCAACCCAAATCCCAATATTATGAATCATCGTGAGTAACATTGTTGGTTTTATACTGTAATGGAAACAAAAACCCATTCATTTTTAATGACTCATATTCTGTCACTGAGAATATTCAGACTATTGACCTCATTTTCATTGTTACACATACAATGCTTTGGCCGATATGTTCTTCAGTCTGCTTCTGTATCAATCAAGATGCGGTCAATAGTCGGAATATTTCAAGTGATAAAGATTAAATCAAGCTTCAGCTTAGAAATTTAGACACGACTCATATTCTAGTTATTTAGCAGCCAAGTCGGCTTTGATTACGGGTCTTAGGTTTTACATACATCGTAATGATCCGACTTTATATCTTGATATAAATATACACATGAAAAACATAATCTATTCTTCTTCAATTTAGAATAATTTCTTATGCTAAAACTAAGTGACCATAACATTAGTATGGTTTGAAGGGGTTCAAGTTCATTCTATCAAATGGTGTAATGGTTAAAGCACTGGACTGTGGAATCGTAGAAAGAGGGTTCAAACTCCAGACGCGCTATTTCGTTCACTTTAGGACAAAGTATGAACCCCTATACCCTCCAGACTATGGGTTTAATAGTACCACCACTTTTCTTCTTGAAGGATGACTTTGGCATAAAATAACCTACAAAGGTTGATATGCCATAAAATAAAGAAACCAAACCAATCTATCAAACTTTATAGGTTTCTTTGTTTAATGCCATATCATTCTCTGAGAGCCATTTGATGCAAAACCATCCTTGAAGTAGAGCAGTAAGGGTACTATTTAACCAATAGCTTGGGTGAGGATAAGAAGGAACATCCGATTACTCAAGAGTATTAATCTGAAACTGAACATAACAGCAGTTGTGGAGTTTCATTGATTGATTGGATTTTATCACATATCAACCTTTGTAGGTCATTTAAAGCCAAGTCAATTTTTATGCAAATAGTACTATTTCAAACAAATCAGTACACCATGAGTACACAGTTTAATAGTCAAAAACATTTCTATTTCAAGCTATTAATTTATTCAAACAGTTCTAATTCAGCTTATCAAGATAAGTATTAGTACAGATTATTTTACTCACAGTTAAATGTCAAAACAGTTCTATATTAAACAATTCAGTTTTGTGTCAGTAGAATTTCAATGTCAAAAACAGTTCCATTTTAAACAATTCAGTTTAGCATAAGCACTCGGTTTAAATGTAAGTACATTTTAATTGTCAAAAACAGTTCTTTTTCCGCCAATTCAGTTTAGTCAAACAGTTCTAATTCAAACAATTCAGTTTAGCATTAGTATGCAGTTAATTCTATTTAACCCATAGATAGGGCTCTATCAGGTACTGCCAATGCGGGCCAAAGTGGACCTGGGAGCAATGGCAATGAAGGGGTGCTTCGCATTCCCTAAAGCTACAGCATCGCTGGAACCTCACCACCAGATTGTTTAGTGTCATATAAAGGACACTCATTGGGAGGTATCTTACCCATCTGCAGAGGTGCAGTCGGTGTATTCTACAGCCCTAGCCGACTGGGCAATCGTGGAGTTTGAATTCACCACAATATAGTCAAGCATGTTTGCTTCTATGCTGAAGAGAGACGTTTTTAGATATCGTAAAAAAAAGACAAGAGAAGAAAGCTCTTTAGCATAAAATATCAACCAAATAAACATGAATGTATAAATGTGTAGGGTGAAACCACGTGGTGCAGCGGTTAACATTCTGGACTGCAACATCATGAAAAATAAATTCGAACTCCATTTGTGCTATTGCGTTCACTTTCGAACTAATACCCTTAGGAAAGGTTTGAACCCACTAACCTCCCACCTATGAGTTAAATAGTATCACTGCTGTTTTTCTACAAGGACGGCTTTGGTATTAAATGCCCCACAAAGGTTTATAAGCCATTAAGACAGATAAACCTATTACAGAAGTGTGGCACGATGTTAGGCATTCGTTGTGTGGGTGTGGGTGAGTGCCAGTCAGAGGATCCCTTTGTCTATTTTGGCGTGAAACCCACACAAAGGGCTTGCGCGCTAGATCTCTCACGAGACCGAAGAGAACGAGGGAAGGAAGGTTCCAGATTTGAACAGAAGAAGCCAGTCGGTAGAACAGGGCATTCGGCAGAAGAGAGCAGGAGCTAGGGCCTCTGGACCAAGCGGCCGGGTTGGCTAACGTGAGAAGATGAGTCAGCGTTCTTGGTGGCTTTGTGGGAATTTTGCTCGAACATACGATCGCGATAGTTCACAGAACCACAGAATGCTAGGAAAGTGTCACAAACTTCTCCCTTCTTGAGCTTGGAGCTAAACCAAGTCCATGTTTGTTCTTTTTTCTTCCACCCTCTTGGTTGTGTATGCTGTGTTTTTTTGTATCCGAAAAGATATGTGCAATACCCATGGCCGGAGATTAGAGAAACTACTAGACGATTGGATGGCTATGAGCGGTTTAGGAGGTTGAGATAGTGGGGACTAGCCTGCGGTGTATTGTCGCAGAATGGTTTATTACCAGCTTTGTAAAGGCCTGGGGAGGAGAGAACTATGTGTCGTTGGCTGTTCAATTATGATCTTTGATCTATTGTTTTATATCTTCTTAGTGCCCGTCCCAAAAGTCCGCGTAGTGATTTGGCTTACTTTCGGACAAATATCCTTTGGAAAGGTATGAGCACCCTTATCCCCCCCAGCTATGGGTTTAATAGTCCCACTACTGTTCTTCTACAAGGATGGTCTGGCATTGGAGAGCTCACAGAGATTGATATAGCACTAAACAAAGAAACCATGAAAGCATCAAATTTGATAGAATAAAAACAAAAACAAGGATAACTTTGGTATTAAATAACCCGTGAAAGTTAAAATGTCATTAAAACAAAGCTACCAAACCATTCCAAAATAATAATTTTAAATAGTTGATATCAAATACAGCATCAAATTGCCCTGATAGTACAGATCCATCTGACTCTTTCTCGCAATTCGTCCCTATCGTTCAATGCTCTTGGCAGGTCCTGTAGATGCACAGAACTAATAGATGGAAGTCTTTGCATGTCGGCCAACAGTGTTGGGTTCAGGTGTGGGAGCCCACATGAGAATGTCGTTTTTGAGTTCGATCCTTCTTCTCCAGCAATGCTCTGTATGTCTGCCTCGTCTTGATTGGATGGTTTGTGAGATGGGTGGCGAGTGACCGTCTAGCTGCTGTGTTTGTGTAATGAATGTATAAAAGAACTAAAATATTTCTTTAAAATATATCCAATATAATTACAAGGATATTGTTTTCATAGAAATATAAACAAGTTTTAATCAAAGGGAAAATCTTTGTTTCTTTAAATAGCAAACAGTTTACACAAATCTCCCGTCGATTTGGTTTGATTTTATGACATATCAACCATTGTAGGTTATCTAATGCCAAATCCATTTTTATAAGTATAAACAACTCTATTTCAAACTATTCAATTTAGCATAAGTGCAGTTTTTTGTTTACAGTTAAATGTAAAAACAGTTCTATTTCAAATAATTTAGTTTAGCAGGTCAACAAAATTAAATGGTTCGAAGTATGGCAATGTATCACTAACAATTCAATTAAACATCAGTCATTTGTTTACACAGTTAAATGATCAAACAATTCTATTTAAACAATTCAGTTTAATTTAAGAAAATGTTTTTGCTTACACACAATTAAATGTAAAAAAAACAGTTAATTCTAAACTATTCAGTTTAGCGAAATTACACTGCTTAGTTCTATTTGACCCATAGATAGGACCCTATCAGGTGCTGCCACTCCGGGATTGAGTGGACCTGGGAGTGATGGCAATAAAAGAGTACTCCGCATTCCCCAAAGCTCCAGCATTATTGGTGCCTCACCATCAAATTGTTTTGTTTTATAACTAGGACATTCGTTAGGGGTCTTACCCCTCTGCAGAGAAGCAGTCGAGTGGAGATTGTCCTGTCGGAGTAATACCAGCGAGAAAGGCAAGAACTTCCTTATGTCACTCATAAAAGGCAGTCCAGTAAGCTGGGACAATAGAATACGCCACCTGCATCTCTGCAGTGAGGTATAACTCTCCCCCAGCCGAACGACCGTCCAGGATTTAGCATGAGACTCCATCTGATGGCGAGGCTTTAGTCCTGGAGCTTTGAGGAATGTGGAGTATCCCTTCATTGTCATTACTTCCAGGTCCACTCTGATCCGGAGTGGTAGTACCTGTTAGGGTCCCATCTATGGGTCAAATAGTAGTTTAACAATTTAACTGTATACAAGCAAATCATTTATGTTTAATTGAACTGTTAGTGTTAGCGATACTTGAAACCATTCAACTGCAATTTAACGAATAAGTAATGCTGAATAGAATTATTAGTACTAAATAACAATAATTGAAACCATTTAACTGTGTGCAAACAAATGAAGCCTGGCTTGTTTGAAATATTTCTTAGAAACTATTCTTTTACAAAAAATGTATTAAATACATATATGTATAAACAGGATTTGACATTAAATAACCTATAAGGGATGATATGCCGTAAACCTAACCAACCAATTAACCAACCTACCAATTCAGATATATGAGTTAAGTTGTATCGACATCGTTCATCGATCAGAATGGTTTTGGCAATCGGTAACCCACGCAGGTTGATATGCCATTAAGTAAAGAAAGTAAAACCGAGTTTATACGTGAATAAGTCTTAGGTAGCGGCTCATACTACTCAAGTAAATTGATATACTCGAACCTAAAGTCGGACTGAGCTCTTTTGCATTGGTATATGACAACCAGTCTAAGAGAAGGAAAACTCAATTTGATTTTGTATCAGTCATGTATGTGCATACAGTTATAACAATTGCATCTGACCCATAGATGGAATCCTTACAGATATTACCACTCATGATCAGAGTGGACCTGGGAGTAATGGCAATTTGGAGTGCCTCACATTCTCAGAAGCTCAATGATTGTAGTCTCACCATTAGATGAAGTTTAGTGTCATATCCAGAACACCAATTATATTTGACCCATAGATAGGACCCTAACAGATATTTCCACTCCGGTCAGAGTGGACCTGGGCGTAATGGCAATTAGGCGTACTTCACATTCTCAAAAGCCCCAAGATTGTAGTCTCCCCTTTAGTGTGGTTTAGTGTCATATCCAGGACACTAGTTCCATTAGCAAAATCGTTAAACAGTTTTATTTGACCAATTAATAGGACCATAATAGGTATTACGACACCGGGTCAGGGTGGGAGATACAGTGTAGTTCTCTTGTTTATTAACCTTTTTGATAATTCAAGTCGGCAATTTCCGTAAGTTTCCAAACTGTCTTTCATAGGAAACTAAAAGGAAATGCCTTGCATTTAGGACTTCTCAAATTTTAAACCCAGAAAAACACGTCCGTATACCATCTGACTTTTCTCAGGTAAACAGTACAGTCGTAGTCACACTCGAAAATTGACATCTGATCCAGGTCGGTTTCTTTGTCTTTAATAGCATATCAACCTGCGTGGGTTATTTAATGCCAAAGCCATCCTTGCAGAAGAACAGCAGAGATATTATTCAAACCTTAGTTGGGGGAATAACAGAGTTCATACCTTTCCCTATGGAATTTGTCCGAAACTGAATGTAATAGCACGACTGGATTTCGAACTCACTTATTTCAAATTCTTAGTCTAGCACGTTAGCAATAACGCCTCGAGGAATCCCTCCCATTTGATCCGAAGTGATGAAAGAATTGGACAAAAACACAATTACAGTTAAGTTCCAATATGTATTTATGTTTTAATAATTCAGGCCGGTCATCACAGAGAGTTTCTAAACCGTCCCTCCTAGAGAAAAGGAAAGTATTTGTATCTTTTGAAGTTCAATATCAAAGCTCTTACAAAGGATCTTCTAAAACATTAATTCTCCCCCACAAAGAAATAGAAAAAACAAAAAAACAAAACAAAAACAAATAACAACAACAACAACAACAACAACACCAAAGCAAGAAACAAAAACGCTCTGTATTACTTCAGAAATCCAACTGCTAAAACTCGTCGGTTCGAAATACGAAAAAGGTTACCGCCTGTGAACTACAAATGAAGAAGGCAGTAGAGGGCAGCGGTCGAAACGTTGTGACTATAATAATCACGACGAGGACACTGGTTCAAATACATAGTTGAATTTACTCTAATGATATGCATAGATAAATATTTTTGCCCAGTCGGATTAGTAGCACCCGATAGGGTCTTATGTATGGGTAAAATAAAACTAAACTGGGTACGTATGCTAAACTGAATTGTTTGAAATAGAACTGTTTTTTTACATTTAACTGGGCGTAAACAAAAAACTATACCTATACTGAATAGTTTGAAATATAACTGTCTATATGTAAAAAGTGGATTTGGCATTAATAACCGACAATGGTTGATGTGCCATAAAACCAAACCAAACCAATCCAAACCAAATAAAACCAAGAAAAATATCTATTTTATCAGCTCCTCTGGTAAAAAAAAACAAAACAACTGGCTATAGAATTCGAAGCTGTAATATATTTTCTTTTCTAGGGTGCCCTTTCTATTGTAGGGATTTAGAATGCGCTGACAATATTCCCAGCAGAAGGGTGAGACCCCCACAGAAAGAAATATCCTGGGGTTGACACTCCTGTTCTGAAACTTTGGGGAATGCCCTTTTATTGCAATTATTCCCTGGTCCACTCTGACCAGGAATGGTAGTACTTGCTTGGGTCTCATGTATGGGTCAAGTAGATCTGTTTAAGAATTTAGTCCAATTTGTTTTGACAGTATGACCCCCCATCAAAAAAACAAAAACAAAATAAAACCAAACAAAACCCCAAAAAACAACTACACAAAAAATCTAGATATAAGCTTACATTGAACGTGATTCCCTAACCTCTGGGCATAAAATAAACCTAGACAGGTTAAAATGACGCTAAAATCAATTCCTTTTCTTGGGTGTCTGTTATTTTCTATTAAATTTCATCTTTCGTGTAGGTTATTTTCGGAGAATTTCAGGTGTTTCTTTCGAAGATTAAAGACAGTTTTAAAACCATGTTTTTGGCGCCCAGCGTAATAAGATTATTTGCGCAGAGGAGAAGGAGAACAAGAAGAGGAACAAGGCAAAGCTGGCTTTCATCTTATATTGACAGTTGCTGAAAAGACCAGCTTCGATATTAGATTAGCAGTTTCAAATCATCCAATAAAGGCAATTCTTTAGAATTTGAACTACTTAAAACGAGGCTGTAACCTATTTAGCCCCAAACAGACCGCTTAGATGTTACATTTTGAACATAATCTGGGTTTAAAAAAAAAACAAATAAACAAAAAACAAAAAACATACAAAAACAAACAACTAAATAAAATAAAGTAAATAAAAATCCTGTTTCGAAAAGGCTTTCCTAATCTATCCTTCTTTCTGAGATTTTTTTATAAAGATGAGATTCTTCTTGTTTAATAATTAAGTTAAATTCGGTCATGTGTTTTAAGGTCTTTGTTAATGACTGTCTTACTGTCTCTTGTATTAAAGATAAACAAACAAACAAACAAACAAACATAACGTTTGTAAGATTCCAGCGTTTTTAAAACATTTAGAAGAGAAAATTGACTTTAAATAAAGCATGTAAAAAAAAAAGAAAAAGAAAGAAAACAAAACAAACAAAAAGACCTGAGAATTAATTTTTATTTATTGCGGGCTTTTTGTCCTCATCTTGGTAGTTTTTGTCTTGTTTCTTCTTTCACTACGTTTAGACAACAACGATTGAAGGCAGTAATTACTGGGGATACGGTTACAAGACTCAGCATTTCTATCCGAGGTCGCTGTAAATCACTTGACGAAGGCCAGAGGTGAAATTTGGCCGAAACGTTGTGAAAGAAGAAACAACACAAAAACTACCAAGATGAGGACAAAAAGCCCGCAATAAATAAAAATTAATTCTCAGATTAAGAAGCCTCATCTCAAAATGATTCCAATTAAAGACAAAAACAAAAAGACCCCCACTAAAAAACAAAACAAAAACAAAAACAGTGACTTAAATAAAATAGAAACCTGAAAAAAAAAACATGAAATTTTGAAACAAAAAACAAAACAAAAAGAAATTTCCCGGATGACATTTTAATGAAAATATAGATACAGGACGCGCTGATTATTTTGGCCATTGGGAAGCAAATCAAATGATAGGTTTATCTGTACTATTTTCGTCGTGAGTATTTTTTGGTTGTTTTATTTTACGGTGTATTCCCTCATTTAACGCACCATTAAATTTCAAACAATTCAGTTTAGTATAAGTATAGTTTTTGTTTACACACAGTTAAATGACTAAATAGTTCTATTTCAAGCAATTCAGTTCAGCGTAAGTACACAGTTTAATTCTATTTGACCCATAGATATGACCCTATCAGGTACTACCAATCCGGGCCAGAGTGGACCTGGAAGCGATGGCAATAAAGGAGTACTCCGCATTCCTCAAAACGCCAGAGTTACTGGAGCCTCACCATAAAATTGTTTTGTGTCATATGCAGGACACTCGTTAGGGTGGGATCTTACCCCTCTGCTGAGAAGCAGTCGGTGTATTCTACAGCCCTAGCCGACTGGGCAATGTGAGTATTTTGTACATGGGTCTTCATGTCATCCTGTTAACAGAATTGAAAATACGATTACTGCGCCCTCAAAAACTTACTGTAACTGGCATTAGCATCATTTTCTCCTCCTCCTCCTCCTCCTCCTTCTTCTTCTTCTTCTTCTTCTTCTTCTTCTTTTGAAGTCCCGTCGGAAAAGCTTAGAATACCGTGGCTTTATCCCATAAAGACGGGTAAGACACACTCCTCCCTAAAAAATGGGATGACCTGAGTAGGACACAAAACAACATCTGATTGTGAGGCATCGGTTTTAAAGCTCTGGTAAGTGTGGAGTAACCCTACTCACAGGTCCATTGTCATGCAGGAATAGGGTTGCGAGGTTTCCTCGTTTTAATGGCATATCAACCTTCGCGGGTTACTTAAGGTCAAAGTCATATTTGTAGAAGAAAATTGGCACTGTCTATAGAGCTGATTCGTTAATGGGTTGCTCCGTTATCACCCAGGGTAGCTGCTTGTACAACTAAAAAGATCGATTTTGGTGATATTTCAAAGCTGCCGAAATGGAAAACGACACCCGAGTGCCAACCAGAAATTTCCGTGGCTTAATGGCTGAAGGTTCGGACTGCAGCCTTGTAGAAAGCGAGTTCGAACTCCAGTCGCTCTATTCGTTCACTTACGGAATAATACCTTTGGGAAAGGTACGAACCCCATTATCTCTCCTGCGCTGTTTTTCTATAAAGAATGGCTTTGGCATTAAATAACCCAAGAATATTAATATGCCATTAAAACAAAAAACAAAGAATCAATTGGTATGACACTAAATTGCATGTAGTGGTGAGGCTCCTGTTCTAGAGATCTAGAAAAGTGCACAGTACTTCTTCATCGCTATTACTCCGAGGTCCACTCGGACCTGCACTAGAAGTACTTGTTAAGTTCCCATTTATTGGTCGAATAGATCTATTTGAAAAATATTCGTATTCATTGGGAATACTTGATGTCATATAACTGTAAATTATTAGCTTTAACAATACTTATTTGAACGTATAATTGTTTAGGTACTTAAAACCATATAATTATACGCAAACAAATTATTATAAGATGAAAATAAATACTTGAAACCATATAATTATACACAAACAAATTATTACTATAAGATGAAAATAATTACCTGAAACCATATAATTATATGCAAACAAATGATTATTATAAGATGAAAATAATTACTTGAAACCATATAATTATATGGAAACAAATGATTATTATGAGATGAAAATAATTACTTGAAACCATATAATTATATGCAAACAAATGATTATTATAAGATAAAAATAATTACTTGAAACCATATAACTACACTGGTTTACAAAAATAAAATTTTGATCTGAGGCAAGAATGGGGATAGGTGTTTTTTGTTAATTTGGGTGTGCTGAATTCAAATTTATAAATAGTTTTGCTCTATCACCTCTAGTTTTCTGGCTTTTAAATAGTCTCATTTTAGTATAAACAGAGAATATATGTGCATATTTCAAGAGTTGTAGCAGCTTATAACAGATAAAACAGGATAGATAAAGAACACTGATTGAATCAATATACTTGGATGACACAATTACACAATTCATAATTCCACAGACAGTCAAAAGTGTGTTTTCTGAGAAGATCTGGTGTATTTTGCCCCTGGGATGTCACGCAAGAGCATCTAGCGGAAGTCTCCCATCATGCCGGGGTTCCATTTGCCTTGATAGTTGCTCTCCATCTTCGTAATGTTTTGGTGGAATCTTTCTCCATGCTCATCACTCACTGCTCCAAGGCTTGGCGAGAAGAAGTTGAGGTGGGAATGGAGAAAATGAATCTTGAGTGACATTCGGCAACCCATATCCTCGTAAGACTTTAGCAACTTCTCAATACAGGCTTGGTAATCTGGTACGCGTGTTTTACCAAGGAAGCCACTACAGACTGACTTGAATGCTTCCCATGCTCTCAGTTACTTTAAGTTAAGAAGCTCCTCAAAATCAGTATCCTTCAGCACTTCTCGGATCTGAGGCTCGACAAAGATGCCCTCTTTGAGCTTAGCAGAACTAAGACCTGGGAACACAGTAGACAAGAGTTGGAAGGCAGCACCATTTTTGTGCAACGCCTTCACGAAATTCTTCATCAAACCAAGCTTGATGTGAAGAGGAGGAAGAAGCCCCTTATTCATGTCCACCAGAGGATTCTCCTTGAGGCTGTGTTCGCCAGGAACAAAAGTGCTTCTAGACCCCCTGTCTTTCTTCTTGTAATGCTGGGATACAGCTGGACTATCCCAGAGATAGAGAAAACAATAGTATTTTGTGAAGCCCGCTTGCATACCCATAAGGAGACCAATGACATTGAGGTCCCCATAAAGACTCCATTGGTACTCGCTGTACTTAATAGCTTCTAAAAGAAGCTCCATATTGTCATAGGACTCCTTTAGATGGACAGAGTGTGCAATGGGAATGCTGGGATATTTATTCCCGTTGTGCAGAAGAACACCGTTGAAAATTTGATGGAAGAGTCTATGAAAAGACTCCAGTCTGAAGGATTATGGGGCAAACCAAGGGGCGTAAACAAGCCAGGTATGTTTGTGCATTAGCACAACTTGTTTTCCATGTCGAAAAAGGAAGCAAGGTCTTTGTTCCGATTCCTGAAACTGGTGATCCTTACATCTTCCTGGACAAGGTTTCACTGCTTAAGCCGATAAGCCAAGAAATCTGACTGCTGTTTTGGCAGATATAAATCACGAGCAAGATCATTCAGGTCTTCTTGCGTGATCCAGTGTGGCCCATTGCCACTTGTTCCTGAATATGTAGACTCAATATCTTCCAAAGATATTGACTTGGCAGAATCCTCCCTTGAAGGCATTTCTTCATCTGAAAAGGAAAGAAGATCCTTATTTACTGGAGGTGTGGGTACAGGAAGATCATCTGAATGGGGAACAGGTCTCATAGCAGAACGAAGGTTGGGATATTTGATCTTTTTCCAAGAAGATGCATTGAAACCAGTTATATTAGTTAAACAAAAATAACAATCATCTGCGTGGTTTCGCGGCTCTCTCCAAACCATCGGGACTGCAAAGTTGAAAGCAAAGTTGAAAACTAAATGTGCATTTGAAAATGTAATACTAATATTTAGTAATCCAAAAGATGTGTAACACGATAGTTGAGGGACACCAACCTCCTGCGCCGCCAGCGAGACAACCTCTTCCAATGACTGTCAGGGTGTTGATTGAGACCTGCTGCCTTAACTGTCAAAATCCGTCTTGACATATAACTATATATATATATAATGTAATGCTATCATTTACATTTAGTGCATAATAACTAAAAAATAAGCCCTAAGTCTCGCAATATTAGAATTAACACTGAATTCATATACGCCTTTATGTACCGTATATGCACAAAATGCACACTATGCATATGTAAAAAACTAGAGGTAATGAGTAAAAACGGATTTTAAATTTGAATTCAGCACCCTCAAATTAGGTAAAAACGGGTATTATTGTGCTTGCCTCAATTTCTTTGTAAACCAGTGTTATTAGTCTTTGATAGGAATATTGTTGTGTTGAAATTGTTTATATTAGATAAGAATATTTGATATTATACAAGCCTAAGCAAACTCCGCAAAAAATGCATCCCGCCATCAAAAAATCCTCCCAAAACAAAAAACAAAATGCAACAAATACACAAACTTTTAAAGAACGTCAAAAAAAATCTAAGTCTACTATGAACCCAATCCCCTAACATCTTGGCATCAAAACGGTTGACATGGCAATAAAATCAATCAATCATTTAATCAATCAATCTACATACAATTAACGTGATTCCCTAACCTTAGGTTAGATGGTTTGACGTGCCGTTAAAAGAAATCAAACACTCAATATACAATTAACGTGATTCCATAATATTTATAAAATAACCCTAGACGGGTTGACATGCCGGTAAAATCAATCAATCAATCAATCAAATACTAAAATGGTTACTTTCATTTCAACAGAAATAGAAGAAAATGTAGTTGTATGTTTGGCCTTTCTTAAAACCTTTATTTATACCTATTTCAGCTTGCTTTTTATTCTAACGTCAAATGTAACGTTAAATGTAACGTTAAATCTAACGAATTTTTGTCTTATTTTCATTTAGTTCTTGGATGGTTTCATCACGATCGATTATTTTGTTACGATGACACATTTTGAGGGGTTCAATGAAAATTTAAAAAAAAAAGAGAAAAGAAAAAAAAGCGATACCAACCCTTCTTCATTTGCTAATAATGTTAGCAGCTATTTCCAGTGAGTTGTCCTCGTGGTGTAATGGTTAAAGCGATGGCCTGCTTTGTAAATTGGCATATTAACCTTTGTAGGTTATTTAGTAAGCGAGTTCGTACTCCAGTCGCGCTATTACGTTCCCTTTCGGGCAAATACCCTTGAGAAAGCTATGAACCCCCTTATCCTCCCAGCTATGGGTTAAATAGTATCATAACTGTTCTTCTAGGAGAATGGCTTTGGCATTAAATAACCTACAAATGTTGATATGCCATAAAACAAAGAAATCAAAACCTATGTTTCCCGTGTCATAGTTTTTTAAAGGTCACTTAGGGTTTAAACAAATTTTAAGTTCAAGGAAGGGAAAAAATAATTCTAAATGTTAGTGTCGAAGAATGAGTGAACAGTGTCAGTGAATAGGTTTCGATTCGAGTTCTTTGTTTAATCGCATATCAACCTTTCTGGGTTATTTAATGCTGAAAGTATTCTTGAAGAACGATAGTGGTGGTACTATTTAACTCATTGCTGGCGGCTGCGATACGGGAGTTTATAGCTTTCTCAATGATAGGTTGGTTTGGTTTGCTTGGTTTTATGGCATATCAACCTTTGTAGGTTATTTAACGCCAAATCCATTTTTATGTAAATAATCTGTTCTCTTGAAAACAGTTCAGTTTAGAATAAGTACACAGTTTAATTGTCAAAAACATTTCCATTTCAAACTATTTAAGCAGTTATATGTAATAATTCAGTTAAGTGTAAATACACTTTTAATGTCGAAAAACAGTTCTATTTGAAATAATTCAGTTAAGCATAAGCACGCAGTTTAAGTAGGGTTTAATTGTCAAAAACGTTTCTATTTCAAGCTATTCAGTTTACTCAATTCATTTTAGCATTTTAGTATGCTGTTAGTTCTATTTAACCCATAGATAGGGCCCTATCAGGTGCTACCACTCCGGGCCAGATTGGACCTGGGAGCGATGGCAATGAAGGGGTACTCCGCATTCACCAAAGCTCCAGCCCTGATGGAACCTCACCATCAGATTGTTTAGTGTCATATCCAGGACACTCGTTGGGGGGGGGGTCTTACCCCTCTGCAGAGAAGCAGTCAGTGTTTTCTACAGCTCCAGTCGACTGGGAAATCCTCAATGATAGTAATTCGAAAATGAACGTAATATATCGAAGTTCAACAAACTAGCCACCACATCGGCAAAAGAAACTGAAGAGAGTAGAAAATATTGTTTATCGATAGATAAAAAAGACACATTAAATTGAGTAGAAAGAAAGATGCTAAAAGGAGAAAATAAACGGAAAAGAGGACAAAAATTGAGAGAGAGAGAGAGGGAGAGGGAGAGAGAGAGCAAGAGAGAGAGAGAGAGAGAGAGAGCGAAAGAGAGAGTGAAAGAGAGAGAGAGAGAGAGAGAGAGAGAGGGAGAGAGACAGCAAGAGAGAGAGAGAGAGCGAAAGAGAGAGTGAAAGAGAGAGAAAGAGAGAGAGAGGGAGAGAGACAACAAGAGAGAGAGAGAGAGAGAGAGAGCGAAAGAGAGAGAGAGAGAGGGAGAGAGACAGCAAGAGAGAGAGAGCGAAAGAGAGAGAGAGAGAGAGCGAAAGAGAGAGTGAAAGAGAGAGAAAGAGAGAGAGAGAGAGGGAGAGAGACAGCAAGAGAGAGAGAGAGCGAAAGAGAGAGAGAGAGAGAGGGAGAGAGACAGCAAAGAGAGAGAGAGAGTGAAAGAGAGAGAGAGCCAAAGAGAGAGTGAAAGAGAGAGAGAGGGAGAGAGACAGCAAGAGAGAGAGAGGGAGAGAGAGCAAAAGAGAGAGAGAGAGCGAAAGAGAGAGTGAAAGAGAGAGAAAGAGAGAGAGAGGGAGAGAGACAGCAAGAGAGAGAGAGAGAGAGCGAAAGAGAGAGAGAGAGGGAGAGAGAGTGAAAGAGAGAGAAAGAGAGAGAGAGGGAGAGAGACAACAAGAGAGAGAGAGAGAGCGAAAGAGAGAGAGAGAGGGAGAGAGACAGCAAGAGAGAGAGAGAGAGCGATAGAGAGAGAGAGAGAGAGCGAAAGAGAGAGTGAAAGAGAGAGAAAGAGAGAGAGAGAGAGGGAGAGAGACAGCAAGAGAGAGAGAGAGAGCGAAAGAGAGAGAGAGAGGGAGAGAGACAGCAAGAGAGAGAGAGAGAGTGAAAGAGAGAGAGAGCCAAAGAGAGAGTGAAAGAGAGAGAGAGGGAGAGAGACAGCAAGAGAGAGAGAGGGAGAGAGAGCAAAAGAGAGAGAGAGTGAGCGAAAGAGAGAGTGAAAGAGAGAGAAAGAGAGAGAGAGGGAGAGAGACAGCAAGAGAGAGAGAGAGAGCGAAAGAGAGAGAGAGAGCGAAAGAGAGAGTGAAAGAGAGAGAAAGAGAGAGAGAGGGAGAGAGACAGCAAGAGAGAGAGAGAGAGCGAAAGAGAGAGAGAGAGAGAGTGATAGAGCGAAAGAGAGAGAGAGAGAGTGTGAAAGAGAGAGGGTGAAAGAGGGGGAGGGAGTAAATATTAAGACAAAGAAGAGAAAGGAAAGAAAGTGAGGAAGAAAGCAAAGAAACGGTTAAGAGGAGGAGAGACTAAAACCATGTAAAATCAGTTTTGTAACTAACTGATAATATAACGCTGTCTGCATCCGCTCTGAAATTAATTTTGGTTTGGTTTATATAGCATATCAACCATTGTTGGTTATTTAATGTCGAATCTGGTTTATTCATATATATTCAAAACATAATTTGTAAACATAAGTTAAGAAACTTAAATAGTTCCAAATTCACTTGCAACTCAATTAAACATCAAACTTTTGTTTACACACAGTTAAATGTAAAACAGTTCTATGTCAAACAATTCAAGTTAGCATAAATCAACAAAGCTAAATTGTTCCAAGTATTGCTCTGTATCACTAACAATTCAATTAAACGTCAGTCATTTATTTTGTGATACTACAGTATAGTTAGTTTATCAATCCTGTCAGCATCCGCACCGTGTATGAAAGATACACAGACAAGGAATGACACAATCCATTTGGAACTTCTTCTGACGGTCGGGGTGATCCGTTGGAACAATTAACAATCATTTATCGTTCGATGTTCAGACTGCATACAGTAGCAAGAGAGAGAGAGAGAGAGAGAGAGAGAGAGAGAGAGAGAGAGAGAGAGAGAGAGAGAGAATCTGTAAGGTTCTGTGAACAGGAGCAGAGACACCCCCACCCTAGCCCGACAGAACTCTCTGAATGCAAACTTCTCACTGACAACTGACCGACTGGCTAACTGACTACTTTTTCAAAATTTGCTAATTTTTAGATATTTAAAGTCAGGATATCGGTAGGGTGATATCATCTTGCTATATTATTGCGTCATCTCTCTAGAGTCCAAAATTCACTGTTTTTATTTCTTAGATTTCCGCTCAAAGATTAACAGCTAACTGAAAAGCTCGTGGCCTAACCAAACTAAAATAATAAACCATCACGGGCGCTGTGCCACGATTTACACACAGTTAAATGATCAGTTCTTTTTTAAACAATTCAATTTAGTATGTCATTTGTTTGCATTCAGTTTAAATGTCAAACAGTTCTATTTGACCCATAGATAGGACCTTGCCACGTGCAACCACTCCAAGTATGAGTGGACATGGGAGCGTTGGCAATGAAGGGGTACTCCGTATTCCCCAAAGCTCCAGCATTACTAGAACCTCATGATCAGATTGTTTAGTGTCATATCTAGGACACTCGTAAAGGGGGTCTTACCCTTCTGCAGAGATGCAGTCGGTGTATACCACAGCATATCCAGCTGACTTGGCCATGAAACTAGTTTTACTCATTAAAATTTTTGATAAAACGGATATAAGACTGAATTACAAATGAGACTTTCACTTCTTCTAAACAGAAGTTGCCTAGTTGGCTGGGGCTGTAGAATAAACCGACTGCTTCGCTGCAGGGTGTCCTGGATATGACACTAAAATAATCTAATGTTGAAGCTTCAGTAATGCTGGAGATTTGAGGAATGCAGAGTATCCCATCATTGCCATCGCTCCCAGGTCCACTCTGGCCCGAAGTGGTCGCACCTTATAAGGTCCTATCTATGAGTCAAATAGAACTAACCTGTGTTATCATCATCATCATGTCGCACCACCAGCACTGATCTCCTTGACCCTCTACCGCCACCCATCACTATCGTCCATTGCTCCCGGTAGGTCTTCAAGGGTACGTCCTGTACCTACACAAAGCTGTTGTATATAGTTTCTAGCTGGTCGTCCTGCCTTTGCTCGTCCATGTGAAGGTGTCCACAGGATTATGTCACTTATGAGTTCGTCCCTATTTCTTCAGCAGTGTCCTGCATGTTTGGTTCGTCTAGCTTGGATAGTTTTCGCGATGGGTGGTTGGTGGCCGTACAGCTGCTGCTTTGTGGGGTGCTGCCTCCAGAATTTGTTCAATATTGCTCGCAGCATTCTTGTGTAATTGCCGTCAAGCCTTTTCTCCATACGTTTAGTTAGCGTCCATGTAGTGGATCCATATAGCAGTATCGACTCGACCGCTGCTTGGAAAAACCTCTTTTTTATCAGTCAGGTCTACCTTCCATATGACCGATAGCCTATAGATAGCTGTCCATGCCTTTGCTAGTCGCATGTTGATATCTGTCTCGGTTGATGAGACACTGCTTCCTAAGTAGGTGAACTTGTCAACTAGTTTCAGAGAACTACCATTTAGTGTGAAGATGTCACCTCTTTGATTAAAGCACATGTATTCCGTCTTGTCTGCGTAGACATGGAGGCCTATTCCAACAGCTGCTCATTCAAGACTATGTAGCAGGGTTTACTTTCAAACTAACCTGTGTACTTATGCAAAATTGAATTGATTGAGATGGGATTGTTTGGACATTTAAACGGTGTACTTATGCTAAATTGAATTGCTTGGAATAGAATTGTTTTGACATTTAAACTGCGTACTTATGCAAAACTGAATTGTTCGAAATATAACATTTTGGCATTAAAACTGGGTACTTATGCTAAACTGAATCGTTTGAAATGGAACTGTTTTTATAAACTAAACTGAATTGTTTGAAATAGAACTGTTTTAACATTTAACTGACTGTAAATAAAAACTATACTTATACTAAACTGAATTATTTGAAATATAATTGTTTATATGTATGATAATGGATTCGGTGTTAAATAACCTACAATGAATTATATGCCATAAAACCCAACCAATCAAACAAAAAACATCTAAATAGAAGCGTCAATATGATGATAAACCACTGTTACACCAGGAAACTATAATGTTCGTAAGTCGTCTTGTCAGTAAAATTAGCAAGATAACAAATGAGAGTGCTGAAGTACGGAGAGAACTTGCTATCTCTTGATCCCTTGACAGTAACATTCAATGACGACCAAATATAGCGGTAATCAAATAAGCGTGCTTAAATCTGCGAGTAAGTATATTCTAGAATATTCTCTGGTTTTTCGATTTTCAATGTCGAGTTGAAAATGTCCCCACTTTAAAATAGAAACGCCAGAATTGGTTAGACGTTGTTTTTCCTGTGCGATAAAAATACACAACTAACATTATGTACTTACCGTTACAAGCGAAAATAATGAAACTATTAAGTTCTGTAATTTTACATACAGTCAATTTTTTTTACATATTATTCGCATTTTCTTTTAACATACTGTCAGCAGTATACATTCTGTGAGCTATTTATCTTTACCAATTATGGGAGTTTGTTTTTGCGCTGATCTATCTATCTATCTAGTTTTACCTATACATATATATGTATATATAACTACATTAGTAATGTGATTAGATGCAAAATAAATTAAAACAATTCAATCTCCAGCATTTTATCAAACTTGTATTTGTGAACAGTCTATGTTACAATAAGTTGTATATTGGCTAGTGGCTCGTACCATGTGACTTCCGGTATCGCAGAGGTATAAAAGACGTCGCGTTTCTTAAGCACGGTGGGGTTCTGCAAGATCTCGGTCAGTCGTAAGACCAACATCGGACGTAACACCCACAGCGCAAGACTTATAAAATTTGTTGGACTGTACCACTTCAGTTTATAAATGATTAACTCTTTATTTTACTGTGTATCTCTTCCTTACCACGATACAACACAATATATATATATATATATATATATATATATATATATATATATGATTGAAATATGTGGAATTTTGGATAGATCAAACACTTAACTCAAATTTAGATGTGTGATATTTCGTTCAGCTTTATTTCATCTCATAATTCTTCAGACAGAGTTTTCAGAGTTTTTCTATTAAAAAGCATGTGAGGAGAAATGATAAGATTGTGGATGAGGTATAGTTGTATCAGGAAAGCTGGGGGTGGGGATTTAAAGTCAAATGAATTAGGTTTCATTAAAGATTTTTTGTTTTGAAAGTGGAGATTGATTTCAGGGAGCTGATAAGAAAAAGTAGGGAAGGGTTTGCATGGAAGGGCTTTTGGCATAACTTGTTTCATGGAAAGATATTGACTATAATGTGATGTCGCAGAAAATTGTCTATATTGTGGTGTCTAGGTTGTAATTGAGGTGAGGAAGTGTTAAGAGGTAAAGTGGTAAGGAAAAAGCAAAGGAAAGGATTCTCTAAAGTATTGAGGCACAGAATGAAAAAAATTTGTTTTTTTTCTATCCGTTTTCCATTTTGATTTTGTTTTCCTTGAGTATGATGTTCGCCAGGTATTGTAATATCTTGTAAAAACCTGGACGTTGTTTTATATGGTTTGTTTTGAAAATGACATCAAATTCTAGTAGTTTTTTTGAGTTTTTTGTAGTGTATAGATTTGATTAGGGTGGCTTGGGAAAACTCTAATATGTGTTTAAACTCTAACATGTAGGAGATAAGGGCGTTTCGATCGTCATTTGTTTTAATTGATCGTTTGTGTTCATAAATTCTCTACTAGTCTAGGAGAAGGAAAACTCTGAATTCAAACCTGTTAAACTCCGCTTAAAAATTAACCTTGTGTCATATCCTGCCCGAGCGGAGGGGTTAGTAAATATGAATAAATTCTCTTTTCTAGATTGCGTTGAGTTTCGCCGATGTAATGTTTGCTGCATTCTTTGCATGGGATGGTGTATATGCCTGCATGAGAGATGATTTCGTTGTTGGTTCGTTTTGCGATGTTTGTGAAGTTAAACATCACAAAACGGACCAAAAACGAAACCACCTCTCACGTAGGTTAGTACATGAACAGATTGCTGGTGCAGCTATGTGGTAGTCTGCAGACAACACAAGGGTTAGACGTGTCGAATCGGTGAAGCAAGCCAGTCGACATGCCGTTAGTCTAATCGGTAGCTAACCTTGGGTTTAGTCAGCGCTACTTGAGAGCCAGCTGATGTACTCGTCATCAGTCCAAATGATGTCCACCACTCCTGGACTGGTGTCGTCAGAACGCAAGGCTAGCGGTTCGTAGGCCGGGTAATACAGACTGAGTTGCTTGCTATCACTGCATTGGGCTGATTGTTCCGTCACTTTGGGTGTTACTGTAGGGAGATGGCTGGTTCTCTAGGCAAAACTGGCGAGAAAGACTTTCTGTCGTAGAATGAAACTGGTCATTATACGACTAAGTGAAGGTAGTAAATATCAAATGCTATATACAGCAGTAGGAAAATATCTCAGAGTGATTCGCAGAATTAATAGTCTCGGAAATAGTTTACGATTTGTGATGGAAAAATCTGTTCGTGTTATCGAAGTTCTGATACCTCCGAATCCCGTCGTGAGTGGTTAGTTACTCTGATAAGCTAAAAATCAAAGCTTCTGGTTACAGCCGTGATTTTATAAAGGTTTTGGTTGATGAGTTTTTGTGCGGTAGAATTTGGTAATGAATAATACCTAATGATATCCGTTTTGGTTGTCTAAAGTTTAAATAGGAATAATATAATACTGGTATCTTTGGTTTAGAAGAAAATTAACTTTCTTTCAATCAAAAATAGTGCTGATATATTTCCACAATAAGCCATCAACTATTTATAAAGATAAATCTCTTAAAGACAATTTCAATTTTGCCTTGCCCAGTCGGCTGGCGCTGTAGAATACACTGACTACTTCTCTACAGAGGGGTAAGAACCCCCCCACGAGTGTCCTGGATATGACACTAAACAATCTGATGGTGAGGTTTCAGCAATGCTGGAGCTCTGGGGAATGCAGAGTACCCCTTTATTACTATCGCTCCCAGGTCCAATCTGGCCCGGAGTGGTAGCACCTAATAGGGCCCTATCTATGGGTTAAATAGAACTAACAGCATTCTTATGCTAAACTGAATTGTTTGAGTAAACTGAATAGCTTGAAATAGAAACGTTTTTGACAATTAAACCGTACTTACACTTAAACTGTATGCTTATGCTTAGCTGAATTATTTCAAATAGAACTGTTTTTCGACATTAAAACTGTATTTACACTTAACTGAATTATTATACATAACCGCTTAAATAGTTTGAAATGGAAATGTTTTTGACAATTAAACTGTGTACTTATGCTAAACTGAATTGTTTGAAATAGAACAGATTATTTACATAAAAATGGATTTGGCGTTAAATAACCTACAAAGGTTGATATGCCATAAAACCCACTAAACCAAACCAAACCAAACCATCAATTTTGCCGTTAACAGAACGAGGTATAGTAGCAGAACAAAACCATGAAAATAGAATATGTATAAGTGGGAGAGTGTGACAAAGTTTCTGATTTTGTAACAGTGAGCTGTAAAGGGTTAAAGAATTGATCGATGACAAGTAAAGTAAAAGGGTTGTCCATTAATTTGATTGTCCCGGAAGTGGCCAGGGTGTTTTTCCTTGTGTTGCTGCTCCTAATTGCTTTCAGGCTAGAAGGGAGGGATTGTCGTTGTCATTTACTAAGATTAGCTTTGTTTGTTAACACAGGCCTTAGGCTACTTACAATATCTGACCTTTGTAAGAGGTCAAACTTTTAAATACTGAACAGTATCACCGTCGTTTATTTTTTAGTTATTTAACAGTATAAATGAAAACGCACCTTTATTGAGAAATTGTGTGGAAATTAGAAATTAACGAGCTAATAAAGTTTAGATGAAACAAATAATAAAATGCGAAAATGAAAGCAAGGTTGGATCCTCGTGGTGTAATGGGTAAAGTGTTGAACTGCGGCTTCGAAGTAAGCGAGTTCGAACTCCAGTCACGTTATTACATTCACTTTCGGACTAATTATCTTTGGAAAAGTATTAATCCCCTTATACCCCACTGCTTTGGGTTAAATAGTATCTCTTCTGCATGGATGGCTTTGGTATTAAATAACCCACGAAGTTTGCAACTAAATATAGAATCAAACGACTACGATTCGTTTATTTCATTATAGATGTGTTGAAGTTTTAATTAAAAACGGGGGGCTGTGGTTAACGTGCTGAATTGCAAATGTGTCGAGTGTTTGCCAATGGTCTGGGAGCCCGGGGATCCTCATAGAGACCGTTCACGAAGTTGTTTTGATTTTCTTTTATTTCAGATTTTGTGTGTGTGAATGCTCCATTGGAGTTGATTGTCCCAGAAGATTTTTGGTTATTTTCTTCCTCAACATCAGCCGAATGAACTGTCCGGCTTTTCAAATCTTTTGCCGATTTCCTTGTCGATCATAGCATCAGACATAATGGTGCACCCCTGGTAGGTGAACTGATGAACAACCTTCAACTCGGTCACGCTAATGGTGATGCGGAAAGGGTGGTACTCTACCTTACCTTCTCGCCCAAAGAGCAGGAAGTGAAACATTATCGGTAAAGATGAAGTGTTGGATCAGTTGCTCTCCGTGTAGGTCTGTAATTGTCGGTGATTAAACAGGCTGCCATCAAGACGCTATCTGATGTAGACTCCATCGCGATGATCAAGATCTTTCGTGGCCTGTTCAAGCATCATGCTCATGAAGATGGTGAAGAGAGTCGGTATCAGAACTCAACTCTGCTTCACTCTGTTAAAAAAATGTAAACTGTATATATGGTACAATAAAATAAAAGCAGAAAAAATTGTTTACAAATATACGCCATTAAGTCCGGTTTACGTCAAAAAACAAGATTATTTTAGGTTCTTTGTTTTTTTTAATGGTATATCAACCTACGCAGGGTATTTAATGTCAAAGCCATCCTTTTATAAGAACAGCACTGATGCTATTCAACCCATAACTGGGAGGGTAAGGAGGTTCATTCCTTTCCCGAGGGTTATTGTCCGAAAATGAACGTAATAATACCACTAGAGTTTGGACTCATTTACGATGATCCACCTTTTGGAATCAATTAATAAATTATGGCGGGATATAACAATAATTTTAATTATTGTGTTCATCAGTATTTAAAAAAAATATAATTAAAATGAGTTTTCACTATTCTTTAAGATTTAGTGGTAATTATATTTGTGACGTTACCCCCTTCGGCCCCCACGTTACATCAACTTCTTCAACCATTTCTCTTTACGGCCGGTGATCAACTAGTGGTTCCGACAGGGGTATCGCACATTTCTTTACGCTACAAGAATACAATCGAGGGAGTGGGAGAAACAAAGAACAAACGAACAATATGCTTGGGTTAATTCAAACGCAAGAACGGAGTTATGCAACACTGCATTTCCTGTGTGCATGTGTAGACTAACGCTAGCGTGGATTCTAGCGAAAATTCTACAACGCTACTAGGAATGCCAACCTATCCTGACCGGTCTTCCTCACTGTGGCTGGACCCTATCTCATGCCGACTGGTCTCTCTGCGGTCCCGTCTCGACTGCCTCTGTCCGTCGTCCCTCGCCAACAGCTAACTTCCCAGTCCCATTGTCTCACTCTCTGACTGGCGTTCCCTTCCTACTTCCGGTCACGCCGAGATCTCAAGTCCAAAACCCTTTGTCTGGTCTCGCGCCAAAACAGACAAAGGAATCGTCTGCTTGGCGGACCACCTACATAGTGTTACATATTATTGAGCGAGTTTTTTTAAATCGATAATATTCATAGAAATTAATGAACGATAAAATAATCTGAAAAAAATTTAAAATGCAACAAAAACAAATTAGAAATGTTTTTCGGTCGTTCAACGGCTACATTGCCTAATTGTTATAAAAACGACAATTTTTATGTAACAAAATCAACTGGAAGCACACACACACACACACACACGCACACACATACACACACACACACACAAACACACACACACACACACATATATATATATATATATAACATAAAATCTAAAATGAATTGGTCCACAACTAAAATTGAAATTTGGCGTTTAACATTATTATTTTACTGCTTTGAATTTTTCACATAGCATTAGCGGATGGTTTTTCACTGAAGTTTGAGTGAAAGTCTCTTCCAGTCTCCAGGACTCTTCTAAGTATTCTGGTCGATCTTAATAGTGCTGTCGTTTGGATGGTCTCCACCCGTGTTCTTATTTCCGATTCTCACAACTCCTTTATCAATCCTTTGGTGACTGTTCCAAGTGCACCAATTACAATTGGTATCACCGTCACCTTTATGTTCTTTTGTTTTTTTTCAGTTGCCGAGCAAGGTCTAGGTTCTTATCTCTCTTTTTACTTTCCTTCAATTTTATCCTGTGGTCTGCTGGGACGGCAAAGTTCACTATTCGGCAAATTCTCTGTTTTTGCTGACTATTATTTAGTCTAGTCGTCTGGCCGAGATTAGGTGATCCGTTAGTATCTCAAAATCACAGAGAATTTTGTGCGCCTCGTTCTCCAAAACAGATTCTGGGTTGTGCATATAACATTTATTCTTATGGTCAAATTTAAACTTCTTGCATAATTCCCAGTCGATCACCTTCCCTAACCACTTGTGTCTACTTTTATACTCTTTGCGCTAATTTATTCCATTCGCTTTATTATTATTATCTTATATAATTGTGCGCTACACCTGTTTTGGACTTTTACGTCCTGTTCAGGCGATTTGACTCGTAAGTTCTGATTGCGTTTTTTTTATCCTATTTACCCAACCCCTCCGCTCGGGCAGGATATGACACAAGGTCAGTTTTTAAGCGGAGTTTAACAGGTTTGAATTCAGAGTTTTCCTTCTCCTAGACTAGTTGCCTCACCAAGGCTGAAGAACCTAGTCTGCCCTACTATTTACCCATAGCTGGAGGGAGAATAATTGGATTCATACCTTTCCCAAGGGTATTAGTGCTATGTAAAATGCAATCAGTCTCGTCCAGGATTTGAACTCGTGTCGCCGTGTTCATTTCCTACGGCGATTACGATTACACCACGGGCACCTCCCGATTGCTTTCTTTTTATAGTAAAGATTGTTTTGATAAGTTGTTTTAATTTTGTTTAATTTCAGTTTTATGTCTGTGAGTTTCCCATTGGAATTGATTGTCGGTAAAGATTTTTGGTTGTTTTCTCTCTGTCTTCCTTTGTTCTTTTTCTTCTTTTCACCTCTCGTCAGCGTAAATGTTTCTTTGTGTGTGTGTGCGTTTCTATACGTTTTGTGTGTGTGTGTGTGTGTGTGTATGCATGGACGCATACCTCTATGTACACTTACATATACATAAACTTGTTCACATATTTTCAAGGATGTTGAATGGATTTTTGTTCTTCTTCGTTCTTTCCTTTTCTTTTACCCCTAGTCTATGTAAATGGTTTTAATTATATATATATATATATATATATATACATATATATATATATATATATATATATATATATATTGATAGAGATATCTAAACAGGTTTGGTTGAAAACTGCTGATTGTTTCTTTTTTAAAATCTTCAAGTGAAGACATCCAATACTTCTGACTAGTCTTCTTATGTCTGGGTCAAGTTAGTAAAGAAAGTACCCTATATAAGCCCAAGCGCTTTCGACCATTCTGCAGGTCATCTTCGGAGCTTATGTTAGATAGTTTGTTGCTGTGAGTTTTATTCATATTTATTTGGAGAGCTTTGTTTTTTTGTTTCTTTATTATAGATGGGGTCGGCTCATTCTGTTAGGATGGGTGTTTAGTAATTGGATACGTTTAATGTGTTTATACTCGTGGCGAATGCTATTTTGTTTATAGTAGGCTTTTTATTTTTCATAGTTATTGCTTCGAGGATTTGTAAACGGTTTTTATTGTTATTTTTATGTATGATTTTTGTATTGTTAATTAGGATCTTTCTTATATCCATGATTTGAGTTTGTCAGTGTCTTTGCTAAGCTTTGTCATTATATGCTGTTTTATGGCACTTATGTCGGATAGGTTGTTGGTAAAGCGACGAGAGAGTGTGGTTGTTGTATGGCCAATGTAGGTACTTGATGTTATGTTATTTTCCGAGATAGAGATAAATATAGATATAGATCCTCTGTGTGTGTGTGTGTGTGTGTGAGTGTGTGTGAGTGTGTGTGCGTGAGTGTGTGTGTGTGTGTGTGTGTTGCCATCATTTTCTAAAATTGCTTTAAGCACTCTTCCAGAGAATTCTTTCTCGTATCTCTGGAAAAAAACATTTTCTTTCGTAAATTCGTCCCCCTTTTGTTCTTCCTCCTACTTTATTTATGAATGTACATGACTCGGCACCTACTGAAGTCGGAAGCACTTGGGAAAAATTCGGTGCCTTTTTGAATTCATTCCATTCTGAAGTCAGACTCATATGAAGAGTTGAACGGGTCAAAGATAAAATTGGCAAAAAGTATCTGCTCTATTTAATCAACACATACACTCACACACACATACACATATACAGACAAATATATATACATACATATATATATATATATACAAACATATATACATATGCAAACGTACATATATTTGTACAAGCTTTCAATAATAGTTGCACACACACACACACACACACACACACACATATATATATATATATATATATATAGCCCCTCTACACGAGCAGGAAGTAAAACAAGGTCAATTTTAAGCGGAGTTTAACAGGTTTGAATTCAGTGTTTTTTTTTTGCTCTTAGACTGGTTGTCATACTAAGGTCAAAGAGCCCGGATTGCCTTACTATTTACTCATAGCTAGAAGAAGAATAGTCTGATTGATACCTTTCCCACTCGTATAAACTTTATTGGAAATAAAGATAACCACGTCCAGGTTTTGATCTCGGGACGCTGTGTCCATTTTCTAAGCCGATAGCCATTACATTACGAGCATCTCTATCACATCTTGTGCGTAAACGGAATATATGTTTGTAATATATATATTTGTGTGTATAAATTAAACATACGCATACAGATATATATATATATATATATATATCTGTATGCGTATGTTTGATTTACACACACACACACACACACACACACACACACATATATATATATATATATATATTACAAACATATATTCCGTTTACGCGCAAGATGTGATGGAGATGCTCGTAATGTAATGGCTATCGACGTAGAATATATATATATATATGTCTTTACATGCATACATACATACATACATACATATATATATATATATATATATATATATATGTTTGTTTATGTAAATATATGAGTGTTTGTGCGTGTGTTTGTATATAAAACAGTTGGTGACCTTCATCAAGGGTAACCAGAATGTTCCCTTTTCCCTAGCTACTACACCGAGGTGTAGGTGAGGGCGCTACTCCATTCCCTGGATTGCTCCACTTTACCCTTGATCCTCATCATATAGTGCTGAGTGCTAAGCAAGCCGGCATCAAGTACTATTTTTGAGTTTTTGGTATGATTCAACCTGGGATTGAAACCCAGTCTCCCGGACCATTGGCGAACACTCCACTTATTAGGCCGGATTGTATATATATATATATATGTATATATATATATATATATATACAAACAGACACACACATATATATGTATAAATATGAAACGTTTGGTAACCTAAAAAATAAACTGATTGATCAATATGTGGAGTTTTCCTGAAGATTTGGGTGTTATATTCCTCGTGTAATTAATTTGTGTGAATTATTAAATTATCAGGATGTAATTAGAATCAATCACCAAAATTTAAAGATCAAGGTGACATATTAATTACTTATTTGATTACATGAACGAAGTGTGGTAGAAAAGTAAGCTCGTTGTTTTCTTTTTTTCAGAAACTATAATGAATTTAAGCGCCTCGTATGATAGTATATCATTCTTGGTGGGTTCAATTCTTACAGGTTGCTCTATACTTCTGCCCTCTTGACAATACTAGACCAAACTTTTTAATAAGTGTCGATGAATACTAACGGGCCAATTTTTTTTTCATATGGATGGATTTAATCGTACACCTCTGCTTTCTTGGTTTGGTTTGGTTTGTTTGTTTAATGGCATATCAACCTTTGTAGGTTATTTAATGCCAAAGCCATTCTCCTTGAAGAACAGTAGTGGTACTATTTAACCCATAGCTGGGAGGATAAGGGGTCCATACCTTTCCCAAGGGTATCTGCTTTCTTGTTAAAAAATGTTGGCGAAACACAATATTCTTACCCCAATTTATCGTATACAGATTGATTGCTGTTTTATGATATATCAACCCTCTTGGATTATTTAATACCAAATCCTGTTTATATATATATAAGTATATATATAATTTTTACGAAATAAATCCGACAGTATGACAATATACAAATATGAAAAAAAAAAACCCCAACAAAAAACCAAACCAAATCAAACCAAAACAAAACAAAAACACGAAGTCCAAAAACCGAAACGTTTGATGTTGGCAAATAATCTAAAATATAAATAAAATCAACCTCTGAATATTTTGCGTTTTTTCCTTTTTGCATATTTTCATATATATAATTTGTAATGAATAGTGTGTTGGTAACTATTTTTAAACGAATTATTAAATCTCATTTGTTTTCATACAGTTAAATGGTTTCAAGTATTGCAATTTAACACTAGTAATTCTATTTATCTTGGATTCCTATGTAATCTAAATAATTTGCGCACAGCTGCATGTTTTCAAATATTTAATGATAATAATCTCTTATATAATTAAGGAAATGATTTTTTTATATTAATCATTTTTCGTTAATCATATTCTATTTGGACTAGTGTAGAGAGTGTTCGCTAATGGTCCGGGTTCAATCCCAGGTCATGTCATACCAAAGACTTTAAAAATGGTATTTGATACCTCGCTCAATTCTCAGCAATATAAGGTACGCACCAAGGGTAAAGTGGAGCAATCCAGGGAAAGGAGTAGCCGCCCCCCTACATCTCTGTGTAGTAGCTATCGAAAAGGGAGCCTTTGGGTCGCCCTCGACTATGGTTGCTAATTTACTTACTATTTAGTTTGGTAAGGCTTTGAACTACTCGGGTCTCTTAGTCCAGGTGCATTGTCAGATGGTGCAGTCTTACGCCCGCGCGGAAAGGATACGACAATCATCAAATGGCATAATAAATCCAAAGACAGGAAATGGGGCTAGATTGTGGATGACATCATGCCGAAGAGAGATGTTCCTGAGAATTTGAGCATTTTGAAAAGACCATAGTTGAGTTTTCTACCGTTGAAGTTAGCGGTTGAGTTTTCGGATCTCGACCGGCCGAGATGAATTGAGATCTTAAACACCACAAGATGCGCTGTGTGTTGGGGATGAAGTCAGCATAGAATGGTTAGCATAGACTTTTAAGAATTGTGTCTCTCTCCTCGTTTTCGCCAAGGACAGAAGTCAGAAATTAATAAACACGTTCGTATCTGAAACGACTGAGTCAGCATTTATTCGTATTACAGTTGTTATTGATATTTTTATGGCTATACAAGAAATTCTTGCTAAGATCATCATCATCATCATCATCGCGCTGGTAGCACGGATATCCCTGACCCTCTCTCGCCACTCCTCCCTATTCGTTTATCGCCCTAGGTAGGTCTTCAGGACAACATCCTGTATCCTCACATAGCTGCTGAATGTACGTTCGAGCTGGTCGTCCTGCTTTTGCGCGACCATGTGTGGGGATCCATAAGATTACATCTCTTATGAGTTCGTCCCTACTTCTCCAGCAGTGTCCTGCATGTCTGGTTCGTCTAACTTGGATAGTTTTCGTGATAGGGGGTAGGTGGCCGTACAGTTGGTGTCTTGTGGGGTGTTGCTGCCAGGACTTGTTCAGGATTGCACGCAGCATTCTTGTGTAATTGCCATCTAGCTTCTTCTCCAGTCGTTTTGTTAGCGTCCATGTAGTGCATCCATATAGCAGTATCGATGTGACCGCTGCCTGGAAGAAACTGCGTTTCATTTCATCGGTTAGGTCTGATTTCCATATAATCGATAGCCTATGACTCTTATATTTCAGTGACAGAACGAGCAGCTTGTTCTCTATTAATTATAACTAAAAATGAAATATACGAAATTTTAAAAAATTATTTGTGTATATTGACGAAAGACTATAGAATTTTTACCTGCAATATTATGCTCAATACGAACACACACCCATATATATATATATATAGAAACAGTGCAATTAGAATGAAACTCAAACCTGGTTAAGTTGTCATTTAAAATTTTTTTCGCCGGAGAATATTATTATACTCCGTGTCTCGTCAGATGACTTTTTATATGTTAGACTTGAGATTGCGGAACAGCAAATGTGGTATTACAGTTCATATGTGTACGAAAAAAAAACAAAAACAAAACCAAAAACAAGAATAAAAAATAAATAAGTAAATGAAATTTAAATTCACAGGTGAGGGCAAAGGGGGTCAAAACAATAGGCGTTAGAAATATTAAGAAATTCTTATAGTTTTGACCCCTTTGCCTTCGCCTGAGAATTAAAATTTTATCTATTTATTTTTTTTCTCGTACTAGTGGAAACTAAAAATGACTACGGAAAACTGGTGGTCCGAAAATCGTGTACGCATGTACGGAGTGAGCAGAAGCGGATATTTCTGACCCCGACACGACAGGCAGAAGTGAGGGTACAGCTTGTGTCCTTTTGGGGAGTTGACGGCGAGAAGTAATAAGGTAAAGACATGCAGTTAAACACCAGTCTCGAAGATTTCAGGAGACGAAAGTTTACGAGCCCCGACTATAGGGTTGCGTTCAAAAGAGGGCATTAACCTAAGACGCGACCCAGTAGACGAGCATGTTAGAACCAGGAAAAAATTCAAGGCCTGTGTCTGCTCATCTTTTTCTCACTAGGATATGTTGCTTCTCTTTGTCTAGCAAACGCGGTTGTATCAGTTCTATATCATCTTTCTTTCTCCCGGCGGCCACCTACCAGTGTAGTAGTAAATAAACCTTTTGGTAGTTTATCAGGGTTTCTTGCGTGCGTCCACTGTTACCACGGTGGGGTCAAAACAGGGTCTAAATTCTCTTCGGTACCGCAACGGTAAACCTCTCTGCAAGAGCAGGATATGACACAAGGTCAATTTTTAAGTGGAGCTTTACAGGTTTGAATTCATTTTTCTTCTCTGAGTTCGGTTGTCACACCAAAGTCAAAAAGATCAGTCTGCGCTGCTATTTACTCATTACTGGAAAGAGACTGGCTGGATTCGTACCTTTTCCAAGAGTATTAGTAAAATGTGAAATATAAAAAGCTTCGCCCAGGATGCGAACTCGATTTGCGCGTCCATTTCTAATGATAGTAACTATTACACTACAAAAACGTCGTATATATAAACTCAAGAAATATTAACTAATTATAAGGAAGAATTTATTGCCTGCATTCTTCAACAAATCTTTCTTTCTATGTGTATGTGTTTGAGAGAGAGGTTATATGAACTTTGTAGATTAATGATGTAAAACTATATATTCTTTATGTGAAATGTTCACTTTTAAACATTGTTTCTTTCCTTGTCAATGCACTTAATAAAATCATCACAGTTAATTACACAGATAGTAAATTATACTGCAAAAAATCTCATATCAAAATTCAGTTCATTCTTACAGGAATTTCCATTTATGGTCAATAGGTCAATCAGTATTGTCCTATTTTTAGAATATTTTCTAATTATTTTCACTTTGGTTCTTGGGAAGGGTTTTTCTTTGTGTGTGTGTTTGTGTGTGTGGGTGCGTGTGGGTTCGTGTGTGGGTGTGTTTGTGTGGGTGTGTTTGTGTGTGTTTACGTGTATGTGTGTTTTTTTTGTATGTGTGTGTGTGTGTGTGTGTGTGTGTGTGTGTGCTTGTGTTTGTGTGTTTGTGTGTATGTGTTTGCGTCTGTGTCAGTGTGTTTGTGTGTATGTTTGTGTGAGTGAACGTGTGTGTGTGTGTTTTTATGAGTGTATGTGTATTTGTTTGTATGTGTGTCTGTGTTTGTGTGTGTTTGTAGACGATGTTTCTTTCCTTTGTAGTATGGAGTCTTTCAAACGAACACAGATATTTGATTTTTTTTTCCGGACAAAAATAACTAAATAAAATTATAATGAAATGGTTATTATTAACGACCATCAATGATTTTTTTTTATTCAATCAAACTGTATGCGTATTTCGACAAGAACTTGAATGAGGCAGTTCGTATTTTGAAAATGACTATCCTGACTTTCTCTAAGGGAGGTCACTCGTGACCGAAAAGTTTTGATGTAATTATTTAAAAGAGAAAAGGCTTGAACTGTTTCAACTGGGAATATTTTGGAAAGAGTATACAAATGACAGTTTCTATTAGCTGGAAAAAAGCCACCAATTGTCGTAATTTTATTGCACTTTTACGTTCAAAATAAGACACGTAGAATCAGCAGCTGCTTTGGCAAGGGAGATAAGACATGTAAGAACAAAAATAAAAGGTGGGGGGAATGTTGAAGCTTCTGATAATATTAGCAAACACTGTTTGTGAGAAAGGCAGGTGTGACGGGGGATATTGGCGTGTTATATGGAAAGCTTGATCAACCGTAGGATAAACTCGAATAGAGTGTGAAAACAAGATAAAGATAAATACTATAATTATCAACGACGGATAATCACCAGAAAACCCGGACTTTACTTCCTCAGACAGCGCGAAAACAGAATACAAAGAAGAAAGCAAACAAAACTAATTACCCAGATTGCCTTCACAAAAAGAAGTAAAGAAAGAACACTGAAACACTTCGTGTGGTGTAATGGTTAACAAGCTAGGCTAGCAGTTCATTGTTACTAAGTTCCATTTTCAGTGGGTGCTCCGTACTTTTCCGCACCGTTACCGAGATATAGAATATGCTGAATGGATCCCCTGCAGAGTTATATGAACCCTTTCCTCCCCAAAAAGATTGTTTTGGGTATAATACAAAACTCCACTTTATGGTGAGGGTCCTAACTCTGGGGAGTGCGGGAATCATCCTCGTGGACCTTACTCTCCGGTCCACACTGAATCAGATTTGTAATACTTGCTAAAGTCCCCTGCTGAGGTACACCCCTAAAAAGGAGTGTTCTCGGTATGACGCTATACTCCATCTTGTGGTGAGGCTGGGATTCTCTTGGTCTGGAAAGTGCAGAGTCATTCTCGTTGACATTACTCCCAAATCAACACTGTCGTAGATTTGTAGTAGCTGCTCGAGTTCCTTGCCAAGGTAACCCCATCTCCAAAAAGGGGTGTTGTAGGCATGACACTAAACTCTATCTTATGGTGTGGCTCCGTTTCTCTAGCTCTTGGGTGTGTGGAGTCATTCTCGTTGACATTACTCCCAGGTCCTCACGGACTCAGATTTGTTGTACCTGCTTGAGTACTCTGCCGAGGTAACCCCCTACCCACAAAAGGAGTGTCCTAGGTATGACACTGAACTCCACTTTATGATAAGGCTCCGAATCTCTAGTTCTGGGGAGTGCAGAGTTATTCTCGTTGATATTACTTCCAGGTCCACACTGACTTAGATTTTTACCACCAGCTCGAGTTCCCTTCAAAATAAAACTCACAAAAAAGGAGTGTCCTAGGCAATGATTAAACTCTATTTTATGGTAAGGCTTTAATTCTGGAGCTTTGGATCGTATGAAGTCACACATTTTTGGCCATTACTCCCAGGTCCACACTGACCAGGAGTAGAATTATCTTTTCGAGGCTTTTGCTGAGGAGTAAGACTGCCTAAAGAAGAGATGTACAAGGTATGACTAAATTGCATCAAGCCATTTGATTGCCCAGTCGGCTGGGGCTATAGAATAGACCGACTGCTTTTTTGAAGACGGGTGAGACCCTACCCCAACGAGTGTTCGGTATATAACACTAAACGATCTGATGGTAAGGCTCCAGTAATGCTGGAACTTTGGAGGAATGCAGAGTACCCCTTTATTGCCATCTCTCCCAGGTCCACTCTGGCCTAGAGTGGTAGCACCTGATCGGGTCCAATCTATGGGTCAAATAGAAATAAACTGTGTACTTATGCTAAACTGAACTGCTTGAAATAGGATTGTTTTGACATTTAAACGGCGTACTTATGGTAAACTGAATTGTTTGTAATAGAACTGTTTTTGGCATTGAAAATGTACTCATGAATTCAAAACAAACACACACACACACACACACACACACACAAACGCATACTCACACACAAACACAAACACACACACACACACACACAAAATTTAATACGGAATTCTTTTGAAATAAATCTGTTTTGACATTTAACAGAGGGTAAACAAAATTTATTCTTATACGAAACCGAATTGTTTGAATCAGAACCTTTTGACAAAACTGAATTGCTTAAAATAGAACTGTTTTTGACTATTAAACCGTGTATTTATGCTAAACTGAATTGTTTGAAATAAAGATGGATTTGGTATTAAATAACCTACAAAGGTTGATATGTCATAAAACAAACAAACAACCAAAAAAGTTATTTGATTACAATTTGGACTACAGAGGAGTACAAAATCACTTCTTCATCGCCATTATTTGCAGGCTCCTTCCGACCGGAAGTTGTATTATCTATTAGGGTCCCACTTTTGGGTTAAATTGATATATTTGAAAATGATGAGTATTGGAGAGGAGTACCTGAGACCATATCATCATCATCATCATCATCATATCGTGCTGGTAGCACGGATATCGCTGACCCTCTCTCGCCACTCCTCCCTATCGTTCATCGCCCTAGGTAGGTCTTCAGGACAACATCCTGTATCCTCACATAGCTGATGAATGTACGTTCGAGCTGGTCGCCCTGCTTTTGCGCGGCCATGTGTGGGGATCCATAAGAGTACATCTCTTATGAGTTCATCTCTGCTTACTTGCATCTATAACCTCTTCCATACCCGATAAGCTTTCTATGAAGCCACAAACATAAAAGAACTATTTGAATCTTCTGATCCTACCAACATAATCAACTACGTGAGAAATATCGGCCTCCTATCAAAGATATAGGTCCATGGATCTCCCTTACAACTGAAAAGCTCGCTTCAACAATGCGAACGAACGAACTCTGGCTCGTTTAAAATGTTACCCACAATCTACTTGCTTACAATAGATATAGACTTTTTTTTGGTTTCTTTGTTTAATGGCATATCAACTCTTTGTAGGTTATTTAATGCCAAAGCCATTTTCATAGAGGAGCAGTTGTGGTACTATCTAACCCAGAGCTGGGAGGATAAGGGGTTCATACCTTTGTCCGAAAGTGAACGTAATTGCGCGATTGGGGTACGAACTCGCTTATTACGATTCTGCAGTCTGTCGCTTTAACCATTACACCACGCATAATATACGCATGAACAGGATATGGTGCTAAATAACCTACAAAAGTTGATATACCATAAGACCCAAACAACCAACCAACCAACCAACCTTGCATCTTTGATTATTTACAAAGAATTATTATTATTATCATTATTGGTTACTTGAAGTCATATAATTGCTTGCAAATTGTTGGTGGTAGATAAGAATATTTAAAGAGGTAAGACTCATCGATAAAAAGAATCCTGGATATGATACTCAACTACAACTGATGGGGAGGTTCCAGTTCTGGAGTTTTGCGGAATATGGAGTTACCAGCAACTGGAGTTGGCATAAAATAACTTAACAAGGGTTGATATGACAGAAAACTAACCAGTAACCAACCAGTGATATAAATGCAAAAATAGAGTCCCGACCAAAATAAAACAAACTGAAAATAACTGATCTCAGCATAAAATAATCCCACAAAGATTGCCATGTACTCAAGCCAGCCAGCCAACCAATCATATAATTGCAAAAAAAAAACCCAAACAAACAACTCCCTAGGGGTAGACTGTTAACCTTGATAGGGTACAAGTGTAAAATTATAGTATTTCATTTTTATCGGCTGTTGGGATTGAACTTGCAAACTCCAGATGACGTCACTCAGAAGTATCTTCCACCCAAATGTCTTATCCACTGCACCATGTGTCTTTGACAGACAATTCAGAGGGAATTTTTGGGACTTATAAAGATAATGTCACCATCACCCTTTCTTTTTATTAACTTTATATTCTAAGTTATGATAATTAATCTTCATATCAGAAATTTACTCACAAAAAAATCAACCAATCCAATAAATGCCAAAAAAATAAAAGAATAAAAAATGCAAGCCCCCTCCCCTGCGAACAAACAAACAAACAAACAAACAACGCAAAAACAAAAACAAAGCCAACCAAACCAAAATAAAGAAAACAAACGAAAAACCTGACCTCAGCATAAAATAACCCCAGAAGGGTTGACATGGCATAAAAACCAACAACTCAGCAACCAACCAACCAAACAACCATTGTGTTAGTTTTAAACTTTTCTTCATACAACAATCCAATCATTGCAGGATGGGGGTGGGGGTGCAATTTATGCGTCATAAACAGAAGTTTGTTAAATGAATTCATTAATATTTTTTTCAACATTATGATTGTTTTCCTCGATGAAAGTTAATGACTTGTGGACACCAGAAAGACACTTTTCAAAAATGATAATCCAGACATTCCAATGCTTCATTGAAATTCGATGCATCCTCCACTGTAAAAAAAAAAAATTCTCTTCAGCACAAAGTAAAATGTTTAAAGCTGATTTTCAATTAAAATCTTTTGCTTAAATATGTCTATGAAGCTCAATCGGCTGGGGCTGTAGAATACACCAACTGCATCTCTGCAGAGAAAAAAGACCCGCCTAACGAGTGGCCTGGATAAGACATTAAACAATCTAATGTTGAGGCTCCTGTTCTGGAGCTATGGGGAATGTGGAATTTTCCTTCATTGCCTTTGCTCCCAGTTCCACGTTGACCCGAAGCGGTAGGACCTGATAGGGTCCTATCTATGGGTCATATCGAACCGTTGGATATTTAAACTGTGTGCAAACAACTGACTGTCTAATAGAATTGTTAGTTATACATAGCAATACTTCAAATAATTTAATTGTGTACAAATGAACGATAATTATTAAATAGAATTATTAGTATTAAATTATTAGTATTAAATTATTAGTATTAAATAGCAATAATTTAAATTCTTTAACTAAGCGTCTAAATTGAATTATTGGTATTATATAGCAGTACAATGGTCCGGAAGGCCTGGGTTCAATCCCAGGTTGCGTCATACCAAAGACTTTAAAAATTGTACTTGATACCTCCTTGCTTAACACTCAGCAATATAAGGTACGTATCGAGGGTAAAGTGGAGCAATCCAGGGAAAGTAGTAGCGCCCTCCCCTACACCTCGGTGTGGTAGCTATCGAAAAGGGAGCCTTCTGGTCGCCCTTGACTACGGTTGCCAACTTTTTACTTGCTTGGAACCATTATATGGCGCGTAAATGAATGACTTATGTTAAATTGAATTGTTAGAAATAGAGCTGTTTGACCATTTAAATGCACGCAAACAAATAACTAAGATTTAATTGAGTTGTTAGTAATACATGACAATAATTGGAATCATTTAACTGTGTGCAAATGAATAAATCATGTTGAAAAGAATTAGTGTTAGATAGCAATACTTGTAAGCACTTCACTGTCTGCGAATAAATGATTAATATTGAATAGAATTATGAGTGTTAAATAGCAAAAATTGGAACCATTTAACTGTATAGAAATAATAGCAATACTGGTGTATAAACAAATAAGTTCTAACTTGTTTAAAAATGAAATTACCTACAGACTATTCACTTACAAATCATATATGTTTATTCATTTAAATGTGAGCAAAAAATGACTGAAGTTAAATTGTTACTGTAACATAGCAATACTTGAAACCATTTAACTGTGGGCAAAAAATCAGCTCAGGTTCATTTAAAAACGTTAACAAACAAAATATGTTTACCAATCACATATAATCAATACAAATGCATGAACATGATTTCGTATTATATAACTTACAATAGTTGATATGACATAAAACCAAATCAAACCAAACCAAATTAAATCAAACCCGACGTCTAATGATGAAAAATGTGGATTACATAAAAATAATTTTTCAAACTAATAATAAATAAATATATATTTGGTGTTGAATGTTAATCATGTGTAGCGAACGTTTCAGATCGAAATTAAGCAACTGATTCTATAAGATGAATTACTTTTTGATACGTACTGGTAAAATATAACAAATAAACCATGAGTCCTTTGTAGTCTATTTACTTTCGGGTTTTTACAAAACGAGTCCAAATTAAAACTCATAGAATGCGGAATATTAAAAAGACAAAAAATAAATGTGCAGTGTATCGCACCATAGTTCTATTAATCTTCATGCACGGGGGAGAAACTTGGTTGGTATACAAAACCGATGCCCAACGACTTCACGTCTATATGATGCGTTATTTGCACAAAATACTAAATGTCTAATGGTAGCAGGATATCCCAAATGAATTCATCCAAAAGAAATTTAAATTCTCCGGGATGTACTTGCCAAGTCAGCTGGGGCTGTAGAATACACCGACTGCACCTCTGCAGACGGGTAAGATACCCCTCAATGAGTGTCCTGGATATAACACAAAACAATCTGATGGCGTGGTTCCTGTGAGGCTGGAAGTTTGGGGAATGCAGAGTACCTCTTTATTGCCATCGCTTCCTGGTCCACTCTTTGCCGGAGTGGCAGCACCTGATAGGGCCCTATCTATGGGTTAAATAGAACTAACGACATACTTATACTAAACTGAATTGTTTGAAATAGCAAGGTTTTTGACAATTAAACCGTACTTACATTTAAACTGCGTACTTACACTAAACTGAATTATTTGAAATAGAACTGTTTTGACATTCAACTATGCGTAAACAAAGTCTGTACTTATACTAAACTGAATAAGCTGAATTAGAACTGCTTGACTAAACTGAGTAGCTTGAAATAGAAATGTTTTTCACAATTAAACTGTACTTACACTCAAACTGCGTACTTATCCTAAACTGAATTATTTGAAATAGAACAATTTTCATAAAAATGGATTTGGCGTCAAATAACCTACAAAGGTTGATATTCCATAAAACCCAAACGACCAGCCAACCAAGCAGGATGTACAATAAACTTGCCAAACACAACCTGAGAAGGGCTGGACTTTTATAAGACTTGAAGACAGCAAACTGTTAAAACTGATTCTGTACTCACAACTAAGAGAAGGGTCGCGTAAAACAGCAAGGCCAAAAATCAGTTATAAGACAGTCCAGTTGGCTGAGGCTATAGGATACACCAACTGAATCTCTGCAGAGGGGTAAGACTACCGCCTTACCAACGACTGTCCTGGATAAGATATTAAACAATCAGATGGTGAGGCTCCAGAAATGCTGAAGTTTGGAGAATGCAGAGTAATCCTTCATTGCCATCACTCCCAGGCCCACTCTGGCCCGAAGTGATAGCACTTGATAAGGTCCTATCAATGGGTCAAATATAACTGCTTGTCATTTAAACTGTGTCAAATGAATGACTTTTACAAAATTGAATTGTAAGAAAAAGAACTGTTTGACCATTTAACTGTGTGTAAGCAAATGATGGATGTTTAATTGAATTGTTATTTAGAACCATTTAACTTTGACTCATATTAAATTATATTGTTAGAAATGGGACTGTTTGATCATTGTTTAACTGTGTGTATCTTCAAAATGTGTTTTTACCGAGTCGGTTGGGGCTGTAGAATACACCCACTGCACCTCTGCAGAGGGGTAAGACCCCCATGAATGTCCTAGATATGATACTAAACAATCTGATGGTGAGGCTCTAGTGATGCTGGAGCTTTGGGGAATGCAGAGCACTCCTTCATTGCCATTGCTCCCAGGTTCACTCTGGCTCGGAATGGTAGTACTTGATAGGGCTTTATTTAGGGGTTAAATATAACAAACTACATATTTACGCTAAGCAGAATTGTTTGAAATGGAACTGTTTTTGACATTGAAACTGTACTTACACTAAACTGAATTGTTTAATATAGAACTTCTGTATTCATACTAAACTGAATTAACTGGATTAGAACTGTCTGAATAAATTGAATAGATTGGAATAGAAATGTTTTTTGAGAATTAAACTGTGTACTCATGCTAAACAATTGTTTGAAATTAAACTATTTGCATAAAAATAGATTTGTCATTAAATAACCTACAAAGGTTGATATGCCATAAAACCCAACTAACCAACCAACCAAAATGTGTTTACAAATCATATATTTTGTATATATGTAAAAACAGGATTTAGCTTTAAATAGCTAACAATGGTTAATATGCCATAGAACTAAACCAAACCAATCAGACATAAGAACGTAATCAAAAGAAAATTGGGTTATAAACATTCCTTTAGGCAATTGGTAGTACTTGTCGAAAAATCGAAAAAAACTGGAGAAAAAATCAACAGGGTGTCATCATTTGATGCGATGTACAGCTCGCAGTAGTAAAATACTTGAATGACAAAAATGAATATAAATGTTTAATACAGCTACATCTTTTGATTTTAAGGGCCTAGATTCCTCGTATAAATTGTTATGGTCCTCTCTTTGCTCTTTACAGTAGATTCGTTTTTAATCATAGATTCATTTGTATTCTTACATGAATTAATACTTATTGACCCACCCTCCTATTTTTAGAATCTTCTTTTGGGTTATCGGGAAGTGTGTTTTTTTTTTTTTTTGTCGACAATTTTTCTTTCCTTTGTAGTATGGAGTCTTTCAAACGAACACAGACATTCAATTTTTTTGTCAGACTGAAATGATTGAATAAATTATGTTGAAACGGTTATTATTAACGACCATCAATAAGGTTTTTATTCAATCAAACTGTATGCGTATTTCGACAAGAACTAGAAAGAAACAGATCGTACTTTGAAAACGAATAAGCTGACTTCCTGTAAGGGAGGTCACTCGTGACCGAAAAGTTCAAATGTAATTCTAAAAAGAAAAAGAAAAAATATTAAAAGAAGATAAAAGAAAAAAGAACTAATTAAAAACTAATTAAAAACGACACTTTTTCCGTTTAAATTCGTGTAAACGTGATGATAACTATAATGTACTGGTTGTTGATGATGATATATGAGAGGGAATGAATCTTTGTAAACATTTTCAATCATCATCATCTTCCTCATTATCGTCATCATAAACTTTTTCTTGATAACGATACAATTCTGCAGATCTTAGAATGAGTTGGCTGTATCCTCGCCCCGAAAAAAGAGGATTATGGCTGTGACACTAAACTACATTTACATTGACGAAACTCGAACAGGTACTAACACAACGGGTCAGAGTGGTACTGGGAGTAATTGCAATGATGAGATACTCTACACTCCCCAGATCTCCAGAACACTATCCTCCCGAGGAGATGCAGTTCTGTGTCAGACACAGGATATACAATTGGTTGAAGGAGAATGGTAAAATAATTGCGACTAGTGGAATATTGATTTCTGTTACAAAATTTATTTTCCTTATGAAGCATTGCAATGACAACAAAACAACAACAAAAGCAATCACACACACACACACACACACACACACACACACACACACACACACACACACACACACACACACATATATATATATATATATATATATATATATATATATATATATATACGTTGGGTATTTCAGAAAAGGTTAATCTAATAGTTTGACCAATTCTTGTTCAAATGATCACAAATTTTAACTGCATTAATTTGAAATTCTGTTTAATGTTTAAACGCCTTTTCTTTTCCAGTGAATGGCATTTCATAAATCTAAAAAGAAACATTAAACATAGAATGTGGCTTTTAGACAATTAATATTTGAGATAATTTTAACGAGAATTAGTGAATTTATTAGATTACGAAATGTTACGATATTTCTGAAATACCCAGCATATTTAAATTTACTAATAAATAAGATGATGAATGTGCACAAGAAAAAAAAACGTTTTGATGCAAGTTTCAATATAGGGAACAAAATGTAGCAAGAAGGAAAAAAAAACACATTCTAAAAGAGTTATATAGATTTGCGATTATCGGAATATTGGTTTCTATGATAAAATTGATTCAATTATGAAGTTTTGCACTGTCAACCTAACAACACAAACACCCCCATATATATATATATATATATATATATATATATATATATATATATGTTATTTATCGAACTTAACAAGAAATGAAAATAAATTAAAAAAAAAGTTAAATTACCGTATTTATAACTGACGGAAGAATTTTAAAAATAAAATAAATAGGTAAATAAAAAAACGGAAATTCAATAAAACGAGGAGGTAACTCTTCAACTCTCTCCCTCCCCCTTCCCCCCGTGTCTATTCTGGTTTATTTATTTATCCATTAGATCCGAAGAAGTCCTGTTATATTTTTCTTCGTGTTTTTGGTTCACACCAGAAACGAAAAACAGGATGGAAATAAATTTATAATCCTAAAATAACCGGTCTTTGGTTTTTTCTTTAAAGAAAGTATTGCTCTGAAAAATTAATTACATTGAGCTCTCTACCAGGAAAATTTAAATGTTCAGCTGTTAAATGATTTTCTTGTCCTGAAGGAATTACTCCCAACTCTGGTTTATTTGTTTTGTTTTGTTTTGTTTTACGGCATATCAACCACAAGGGGTCATTTAATGCCGGCCAACTCTGGTTTAACTGGACCGAATACTACTACTATATATATGAATATGGATATATATGACTATGTATATGTTTATGCATATGTGCATATAAATGGGTATATGTAAATATGTGTGTATATGTAGGTGTACACACAAAAACACACACAACCATATGTGTGTGTGTGTGTATATGTGTGTATATATCTAAACCGTATTTTCTCTTTTAATCATTAAATAGAACATGCCCTTTATATTTGAATATTTTATCCGTTCAAGTTTTTGTAATAGTCGTTTGATTTTTATATGAAATGAATTTAGGAAGGCACCGTATGTTTCCCAAGTACTTTCAGTCCCAACAGTGAATAATGAAATGACAAACACTATGACGAGTCATATGAATTTGTATAAAGAGTAGGAGGAAGAACAATGGGGAGGGGAATTTACGGAAGAAAAGAATGTTTCCAAAGGAAGAATTGGCAGGGAATGTACAATGGGCATTTTAGAATAGGGCTACTATATTCGAAGTTGATCTTTATATAGAGAGCTTTTTGAGATTTTTGAGCGTTTGGTTGTTTTATTCTTTGTGTAATATGGACACAAATAGTACAAATCTTTTGCGAAAAATGGGAGTGGCAGTTAAGGTTAGAGCCGAAAGTAAGGTCTTGATTTGTCACTGTCTCCGTAACTAACTGAGTGACAAGATACTCTCATGGAGTGTGACCAAATAAGGTATATTTTTCAGCATAATCCCCTTTGCAGTCCACAAACCTCTTCCGTCGGTGTTGCATTGTTTGAATTTCATTGGCCAAATTTCATCAAAAGCATATATGACATCATTATATGTACTTTTCAGCCGATTAACTTTTCTACCCAATCCCATATATATATATATATATATATTGTGATTGCTACATAATGGCAGGTGATAACCATCTTTACCCGAATATTGCAAATGAAAAATCCAGGCTTAGATTTTGTTAATGGGATCCACTCGTGGAATATCATATTTTATGTATCTTCAAGTGTCTTTTTTGACTCTAAGACTTGATTTCCACACTTTACACGAAACAACACATATATTACCTTGAGGACCAGTTGGAATCGAAAGTTTATAAGTTTCTAAATAATTCAAGATAAATGGGATTTGGCATGGTTTAGATATCTTGCTTTTGATAACAGATGACGATAACAAAAATTCGTTATATATATATATATATATATATATAAATATATAAAACGAATTTTGTTATCGTCATCTGTTATCAGATGATAACTTGCTTTTGATAATCTTGCTTTTGATAACAGATGACAATAGCAAAAATTTGTTTTATTTATATATATATATATATATATACATAAAACAAATTTTTGTTATCGTCATCTGTTATCAAAAGCAAGATATCTAAACCATGCCAAACCCCATTTATCTTGAATTATATATATCTTGAATATATATATATATATATATAAGTATTAAAGTTGGCAACCGAATTTGTGGGTGACCTGAAGGCTCTGTTTTCATTAGGTACTGTACCGATGTGTAAAGAAGGCCAATACTTATTTTTCTTGGATTGCTCCGCTTTACCCTTCATCCGTACATTATAATGCTGAGTGTTAAACAAGGCGGCATCAAGTACTATTTTTGATTCTTTCGTATGACACGATCTGAGATTGAACATGGATATCCCGTTGACGAACACGCTGCCCTCTAAGGCAATATATATATATATATATATATATATATTCAACTCGTTATCAGAGTCCTGTAATCTGGAGCTGTAGAATATGCTGACTGTAATTCTGCAGTGAAGTAAGACCACCCGCAACGAGTGTCCTGGACATGACACCAAAATGAATCTGATGATGTGGCTCCAGACTGGAGCTTTGGGGATTGTAGAACCATTCCATTTCCAATACTCCCCGGTCCACTCTGAACCGAATTGGTTGTACCTACTAGGGTTCCTCGATGGTCAAAAAGAACTATTTAATCTTTTTCTACATTTGAAATCATTTAATTGTGCGCAAACAATTGATTGATATTAAGCTGAATTATTGGTATTTGATGGAAATACTTGAAGCCATTTAAATGTCTGCTGAAAATAGATAGCATTACTTGAAACTGTGTGCAAACAAATGCACTCGCTAAGAATAATGTCACTAACAAATTATTTTCTTGAATACCACACACACACACACACACACAAATATATATATATATATATATATATATATATATATATACATATATATATATATAAAGAAGATTTAGTATTAAGTCACTAAAAGGGTTGATATGACAAAGAAACCAAACTAAAGCAAACTAAACCAAACCAACACATTATCACAAGAAGGATGAGACACAAGGTGAATTTTAAGTGGATTTTAACAGGTTTGAATTCAGAGTTTTCTTTGACTGGTCGCCATGTTGCATTTGACTCTTGACAAAGCCGGATGTTCCAGCTGTGTAAGCAAAATGATTACAAGGTGCACTTGTGTAAACAAGCAGAAGCGGCTCACGTGAATCAGAGCCGGAAGAACAATGCGTAGGTGTAAAGAAATTATATATACCAGTCTCAAAAAGATTCGGTCAGTCACGGAGAGCGGCCGCCGAGCGCCGCCCAACTGAGTGGGGGGGGGGGCAGCTCACAGCAGTAACTGTCAGTCATCAGTCTTCAGTCAAATCTTCAGTCTGGAGTTTTGAGTGTAGAAACGGTCAGTCACAGAGAGTGGCCGGCTGGAGTCCGATGGGGCAACTGTCTACAACGGCCTCCAGTTGAGTACGTTTCGTTAAAGAACAGAAGATGTCCTAAATGAAGCTACGAGTATAGCACGATGCCGCTAAGAAGAAGATAAGGGTCAATATAGCAGTGTACAAGTGTCTAAGTCTTCAGATCCTCCGTCTGTCTCTCTCACACTTAAAGTCGACTTCATACCTTTACAAAAGTAATAAAGAGAGAGATATTTTTATAAATAAGTGTTATGCCTATTCTTCCGTCTTCATTATGGTCCATCATACTTCATTGTGATGGCATACAGCAGCCATACCAAAATTAAAGAGCCAAGTCTGACCTACTATTAACAAATTATTAGAGGGAGAATCGTTGGATTCATACCTTTCCAAGGTTATTAGCGCAATGTGGAAAGCAAATAGTCTCATCAGGGATTTGAACTCGGGTCACCGTATTCATTTCCTACAACGTTTAACATTACACTTCGAGGGCCTCTTTCTATATGTGTGTGTGTGTGTGTGTTTGTGTTTGTGTGTGTGTGTTATTGTTATAAAAAGCTACAAAAATAAGACGTAAGAAAATCAAGATAAAAATGAAATAATGGCAATGTTTCATTTAAGAAATTCATATAACTTAAGATCATATATATATTTCTTGCTATATTCATATTCATATTACATATAATGAAGTCCACACGGCGTAATAATAAACATATTGGCCTGCGATATCGAAATTCAAACTCCAGTCGTGCGATTGTACACTTTCGAACTTGGGAAAGGCATAAACCTTCTTATCCTTCGAACTATCGATTACATACTACTACTAGTGTTCTTCTACAACCATGGCTTTGTCAGTAAATAACCCACGAACGTTGATATGCCATTTAAAAAAGAAACCAAACCAAATCCTTTATTGCCCCGTCGGTTGGGACTGTAGACTACATCGACTGAGTCTCTCCAGAGAGGTAAGACTTCTCCAACAAATGTCCTGGATATGACAATAAACAATCTAATGATGACGCTTCAGTAATGCAGGAACTTTGGGGAATAATGAGTACTCTTTTATTGCATTTTCTACCAAGTCCACTCTGGCCCATAGTGGTAGCACCTGATTGGGTCCTATCTATGGGTTAAATAGAACTAAACTGTGTACTTATGCTGAAATGAATTGCTTGAAATAAAACGGTTTTCCATTTAACTGTATAAAAAAAAGGTGTATACTTTTTCAAAACTGAATTGTTAGAAATAGAACTGTTTGGACATATGACTTCGTGTAACCAAAACTGTACTTATACTAAACCGAATAGTTTGAAACATTTATCAAAATGATTTAATTCGGCGTAAATTGACTTGAAAAGGGTTAATACGCCGTAAAACCAACCAACCAACCAAACCATATATATTTCTGCTCATCCTCAGTATGTACATAACACTTGCTATCATAGTGTAACCAAATTTAATTGAATATTACTATTTCACTTATTCGCCTAGAGCCTTCGAGCCAGATTTGATCAAACCTGATATTCATACTCGACGTCAAGCTAAAGGGCTCCTAAGGTTCTCTTCAATTTCAATCAATGAGAACCAGTTATCGAAATCATTCCTTTGAAATATCATGAGGAAGTCCTTCGAATAATTGGGTTGAAATCTTCTTAGAAATACCATCATAATCTACTGAACTGATACACAGCTTCATACAAGGTTGTCATCAAATGACTGAATCTGAAGATTGTGGTTCGGAAAATCTATGGCAGACTGTCGCCCTATTTTTCTATTATTAGATCATCTAAAAAGTGTCACTGGCTTCATACAAGCCTTCACCTATCCATTTTCCTCAAAAGATATCATGATTGCATCATTCCAAGAGGAACAAGAATACACACACGCACACACACACACACGCACACACACACACATACAACTATATATATATATATATATATGCACTATTTTTTTTCTTTTTTGTTGTTGGTCGAACAAGACAAAAAAAGTAAATATTTAAAAATGTGTACATCCACTAAGAGATTTATATTTTTTTAAGAATGATTTATTTCGTTCTTATATACGCGTATGTTTCCAGTTTGTTGTTTTCGTCAAAGAACAATGGGGAACCCAACGAGTGAGTTCGAGTCTCATTGAGTTCCCATTGTAATATGGCCTTGCGTCTCATTGTTCTCTGACGATAACAACAGGCTGGAAACATACAAGTACGTAAGAACGAAATCAATTATTCTTAAAAATATACAAATATCTCAGTGGACCTATTCCTTTTTAATTATATATATATATATATATATATGTGTGTGTGTGTGTGTGTGTGTGCGGAGGTGTGTGTATATATATATATATATATATCCATTTATTCTCCCTTTAGAAATAGGTAAATTATAGGGCATACTATGCTCTTTAATTTGGTATGTCAACTACTTTAGGAGAAGGAAAACGCTGAATTTAATCCAGTTAAAGTACGCTTAAAATTGACCTTTTGTCTCGTTATGCTTGCACGGAGGGGTTCGGTACATATAAATATGAGTGTGAGTGTTAGCGAGTGTATGTATGTGTGTATGTGTGTATGTGTATGTATGTATGTGTATGTGTGTATGTGTGTGTGTGTATGTGTGTGTGTATGTGTGTTGAGTGCATATTTATAAACACCAAATAAGAATGTAAATTTGAGGGAAAAGAGAAACAACGACAGAAAGATAAGCGAAAAAAGTCAATATAGACTTTTCTTTTTTTCTTTTGATATTTGCATATGAAGTTCCTGTCATGAAAATTAGAACATTTTTTCTTCGTTCTCTTCTTTCTTGTTCCTATATTATCATTTTTTTCTTTTTCATTTTGTCTTGCTGTGTCTCTTTTTTTTTAAAAAATCTTATATCATGTTTTAGAATTCATTTTTCAAACACTTGGAATGAAGCAGGCATGGAAAGCTTCTATTTAGAGACAGACATCACATTAAAAAGCGAAATACGTCAAGAAAAATTTGCCGACAAGATAGAAAATCAGAAAGAGTAAAACAAAAACAAAAACAAAAAAAAGAAAAAAAAAAGAAGAAAAAAAGAAGTAATTGGTGAGTCAATCCGAATTTAACCTGAAGAAAATTCAGCGTAGGAACACACCATGAATTACTTGTTAAAAATGTATATGATGCAGTCGTGATGACTTTTTCTGAGTATGGCCTAGTCGGCTGGGGCTGTAGAATACACTGTCTACATCACTGCAGAGAAAAACGACCCCCTGCCCAATAACTGTCCTGGATATGACACTAAACAATCTGATGGTGACGCTAAAGTAATGCTGGAGATTTGGAAAATGCAGAGTACCCATTTATTGTATCACTCCCTGGTCTACTCTGACCCGGAATGGTAGCACCTGATAGGGTCCTATCGATAGGTCAAATAGAAGTAAACTGTGTAATAAACTGATAATTTGAAAGAGAACTGTTTATATGAATAAAAATGGATTTGGCATTAAATTATCTACGATGGTTGATATGCTATAAAGTCCAACCAAACAAAATCATATTTATCTAATATATATGTATAAACAGGATTTGGCATTAAGTAACCTACAATGGTTGATATGCCATAAAATCCAACCAAACCAAATCCTATATATTTAATACATATGTATTAAGAGGATTTGGCATTAAATAACCTACTATGGTCGATATGCCATAAAACCTAACCAAAACCAAACCAAACCAAACCAAACCAATTCTTCTGGGTGTTGAAGTAGCGTTTTTGGCGTTACGGTTATAGTCGTTAGAAAATGAACTCAGAGAACCGAGTTCAAATCCTTGACGAAGCCGGTTCTGCGTTTCATTTCGCATAGGAAAGTCATGAAATCCCTACTTCTTCTGCCAGCCAAAGGTAAATAGTAGGGTAGACTGAGCTATTTAGCCCAGGTATGGCAACCAGTCTAGGAGAAAAAAAGCTCTGAATTCAAACCAACAGAACTCCACGTAATAATTGACCTTGTGTCATATCCTACTCACGGAGGTGGGGGGTTGGGTAAATATGTACTTTTGTGTGTTGAGTCAGGATTAGATTGAAGCCATTTAATGCTTTTAGCTTAGCTCAAACATGACAACCCCCTCGTTTACCCGCCCACCACCAATAAAAACTAGACGTAAAGTTACTGCTATTTATTTTGTAGCACAATAGGGTTGTATTGTTGAAATATCAACTCCAGTATGTTATACATATAAAATAAGTGAACTGCCCTGTCGGCACTGACTTGTAACCCATGCGGAGGAGCAAGCCCCTCGCCCCCGTTAAAAAAGTGAGTCCGAAGTATGATCCTAATCTGCATCTGATGGTGAGGCTGCAGTTCTGCAGATTTGGAGTTTGGGAAGTAACATTTTATTGCCATTACTCCCAGTTCGACTCTGATCCGAAGTGATAGTGCCTATTAGGGTCTTATTTATGCGTCAAATAGATCTTTTTAGAAATTATTCATATTCGATAAGACCCCGTACAAAAACTCTTAAGAAACAACTACACACAAACAAACAAAAAAGTAAATATGAACGAAATTCCTTGACTTGTAGGCATGAATTAACCCCAGACGGTTTAACATGCCGTCAAAATCAAATAGGAAGAGAGTCAACGAGACGAACTAAGACAATTCAAGCCGTTCAGAAATGTTCACTAATACGCATAAAATAAACTCGTTTTTCACTGGACACATGGTGTAACGGACATAAGCATTTGTTTGAAGTGTTTCTAAGTGAAATCATCTGGAGGTTACTGGTTCAATCCTGACTACAAGTAAATACTAAGGAATACTTACTATTGCTTAATATTTGTACTGATGGTTAATGGAATTATAACAATCTATCCTTGTGGATTGAATAAAGAATTCGTTTCGAAGTTCAAGGTAGGCTTCGTAATTCGACATGAAACATTTGTGGAAGGCTGAAGGATGCATCGGTCGAAACGTTATGAATATAAAAATAAAAGATGAAGGCAATAGTCCGAATACATTAAACGATAAATATAATCCAGCTTTTATGTCAGAAATTTTGACAAATAATTGGGTAATTTGCTCTAAAAAATAATTGAACAAAAGCTGTTCTGTTCATTTGATAGGAATTTTACTAAAAATAATCAAGGAACAAAACGGGATATCTTTCTTTATTTTTTAGGCTGTTTTACATTAGCCTTTGAGGTTTTATTCACGTATCATGTGATCTGTACAAGTCATTTCAGCGGCGTGCTTCGTGTTACAGTTATCGTCATAGCTAATGGCATCGGTGACCCGAGTTCAAATCCTGGACGAAACTGTGAACGCTTCACTTTGCGCAAACGCCCTTTGGAAAGGCATGAATCCATGTCTTCTTACTCCAGCTATGACTAAATAGAGAAGGAGACTAGGTTTTTTTAGTTTTATTAGTGCAACCAGTATAGGAGAAGGAAAACTGAATTTAAACCAGTTTCATTTTGCATAAAAATTTACCTTGTGTCGCTTCCTGCCTTTTCAGAGAGTCTTGGTAAATATATACTAGTAACGAGCCTATGTGAGCGATGGACGAAAGAGGGATAAGCCGATTGTTTTATTTAGCATTTGTTGGTTGTTAATAACTGTAATCTTAGCTTTCTGTAACTGTTACATTTTTTCATATCCTTTTGTTTACACCTCCTTTTTTAGGACGTTTAGCTATGACCATTGAGGAACAGACGGCGAGTCGATGAATTTTTTTTGTCCGGTTGGGCAAAAGTCCATCTCAATAACGTGAAATGTTTCTGTACGTATATGGAGATAAAAACATGTTTTTCAAGAGGTTCAAAGAAGGGCGCTGGAGGTGAAGGATGACTTTAGGTGCGGGAGGCCTTCAACAAGCAGGACTGCAGTCAACGTAAGCGTGGATTTGTCTATAGTTATTCAACTTATAGTAAGTAATGAATTTCTACTTAAATACATTTCAGTTTATTTTTTTGTGTGAAAATATACATTCTTTTCTTTCAAGAATGCATTTAATTTCTACACCGCTTATCTATCGTTTACATTAGTTTTAACATAAACCTGTTTCTACTATTACAAAAAATATCTTACTGGCTACTTAATTCATTTAGCATACAGACTTAAATTGTTGCATTGTTACATAAACATCCTTCTCCCACAAAACATGTCCTTTTCCTTTAAGCCAACAATTTCAGCTACGCTTTATTCCTAAAATCTTAACAATATCGATTAAAAATATCTACCCTCTTTCAAATATTATCTTTGTTTTCGAGAAAAAATTTTGTTCTTTTGTTTTTCAACAAAACTTTTACGTTGCCCAGTCGGCTGGGGCTGTAGAATACACCGACTGCTTATCTGCATAGGGGTAAAGCCTTCCCCAACGAATGTCCTTACATGACACTAAACAATCTGATGGTGAGGTTCCAGTGATGTTGGGGCTTTGGGGAATGCAGATAACCCCTTCATTGCCATTGCTCCCAGGTCCACTCTGGCCGGAATGGTAGTACCTGATAAGGCTCTATCTATGGGTTAAATAGAACTAAACTGCATATTTATGCTAAACTAAATTCTTTGAATTAGTACTTTTTTGATTAAACTGAATAGCTTGAAATAGAAACGTTCTTGAAAATTAAAATTAAACTGAATTCTTTGAAATAGAACTGATTATTTGGCGTTAAATAACCTAGGAAGGTTGATATGCCATAAAACCCAACCAACCAACCAACCAACCAACCAAACCTTTTATTCAATTCAAAGAAATAAAAATCTAAAAATCGTTGATTGGATTTTTTTTATTAATTCCTTTTTTTTCGTTTATTCACTTGAGGAATAGTGCTGAGCCTCCGGCAGTTCCTTCTCGGGAGGAATATCTCTGTTCTGTAATAATTCTCTGTTGACATGATTTTGTTCCATGTGGCTTTTTCTTTTTCCTAAGCTCAAGAGAGTCATCAAAGGGACTCACTTTAAAGTGGTAAATAACAGACTGATGAGAAATTAGACCGAATGATCGATACGATGGCAAATGTTTTAAAAATATAAGCCTAGGATTGTGAACACTTGGTTATATCATTATTTGATATGCGCACTTATATTCCAGCATGATAAACAGCTTAATTCATGAGGCATGTTTAGAATATTTAACTAAACATGGCGGGCAACATCAAGGTAAAGACTACTTTCTTTATTTACAGTACTGTATTGAGTTTGACTGTATGAAAGTAGTTTTGAAAGTATGAATAAATGCTTGTATATTTTTTTCTTTATGCCATTGGATGCTGAAGCGATATTTTTGTAGGTTAGTACAGCCAAAAGTTGAAGGTCGTTAATTACATGCAATATATGAAGACCCCCGCCACATTTTTGGGCTGAAAACTAAGGTTCGTTAATTACATAGGTTCTTTCATTATTCGAGTATGTACATTATAGGTAAATTTCAGGTTGGTTGGTTGGTTGGTTGGGTTTTATGGCATATCAACTTTTGTAGGTTATTTAACGCCAAATCCATTTTATGCAAATTGTCAGTTCTGTTTCAAATAATTCAGTTTAGCATGAGTACACAGTTTAATTGTCAAAAAACATTTTTATTTCAAACTATTCAGTTTATTCAAACAGTTCTAATTCAGCTAATTCAGTTTAGTATAACAGTTCTTTATTTAGTGTAAGTTCAGTTTCAATGTCAAAAACAGTTTCATTTCAAACAATTCAGGTTTGCATAAGTACACTGTATAAATGTAAGTATACAGTTTAATTGTCAAAACATTTCTATTTCAAGCATTTCAGTTTAGTCAAAGAGTTCTAATTTAAATAATTCAGTTTAGCATAAGTATGCCATTAGTTCTATTTAACCCATAGATAAGACCCCATATTAGGTGATACCATTCCGGGCCAGAGTGGACCTGGGAGCAATGGTAATGTAGGGGTGCTCCACATTCACCAAAGCTCCAGCATCACTGGAACCTCACCATCATATTGTTTAGTGTCATATCTTGGATACTCGTTGTGGGAGGGTGTCTTACCCCTCTGAGGTGCAGTCGGTGTATTCTACAGCCCCAGCCGACTGGACAAGTAAATTTTAGAAGAATCGGTCATTTTTTTGTTGTCTTTATCAAATTTTGTTGTTTAATACAAAAGCAGTCATTTCTTTCTGTTAGGTTTCTTTGCTTAATGGCACATCAACCTTTGTGGGTTATTTAATGACAAAGCCGTCCTTGTAGAAGAACTATAATGGTACTATTTAACCCTTAGTTCGTTGGTGGGGGGAGGGGGTAAAGTCGTTCATACTTTTCCCGAAGGTATTAATCCGAAAGTGAATGTAATAGCGTGACTGGAGTTCGAACTCGCTCACTATGGGTCCGCAGTTCAGAACGTTTACCGCAACGCCAAGGGGAGTTCTCCGCAGTTATTTCTGATTCACAATTTTCTGTAAAATAATAGAAAATATATTGCATTGAAAAATGAAAAATTCTTTGAAATTGACGTTTAACCTCACAGGATCTTGTTACTACGGCCAGCTGTCTCAGGACAAATCTAGCAGTATAGAGGGACAATCGTAGAATTATTGAATTAGTTATTTTTACTTTTCGCACGACTTTCCGGCTGATACATTCTATAGCCTTATTCGAGTGTGCTACTCATTTTCTTTCTTAACTTGGTTTCTTTCGCAGGTTATTTAATAACAAAGCCAGTCTTGTAGAAGAGCAGCGGTGACACTATGTAACCTTTAGATGGGGGACAAGGAGGATTCATGCCTTTCTCAAGAGGATTAGTTGGAAAGTGAACGTTGTAGCGTGATTGGAGTTCGAACTCGCCTACTGCGATCTTGTAGTTCAGTACACTAGCCACTACGCACCGAGAAGTCCTCCAATTCATTTTCACTAGGAGAAAGACTCTTGTCTTTTTCTTTAACAGTATGAATAAAAAACGGACTCAAAATAAAATTTTTTTCGTGGAATTCTTCTCGGATATTTTCATGGAAATCCTTATTTTTCTTGTTTTTGGTACGTAGATCACTGAGTTAATTTGATTTATATTTTTCTCTGAAATATCGATGAAGGCAGCATCCTTGATTTTTCTTTTTCTTTTTCTTTTTCTTTATAGCAGTCCCTGTTTATGATTTTGATTTCAACCACAAAAGTGTACTTGAGTTTTTTCTATCTTTATCTTTGATTACGCTTCTTCAAATATTGACTGAATATTTAATTTGTGTTCCAAATATGGTCCGATGCTAGTCACGGTACTTGATTAAAGCCTTAGTTGCATGACTACCAGACACGTTTCCATCTAGTTGGTTTATTAAATCCCTCTGTGCTGACGTTGTGTTTGAAAGATCCACAGATAGGGGATAACAAAATCTATCCGAAACTTTTACTGACGACCGGGGTGGTTCGTTGGAACAAGTTACCTGGTTGTTGGCGACTCAGACAAGAAAAACTCCCCGTTAACCATTAACAACTATTCATTGAAACACAATAGTGTAACAATATATATATATATATATTATGACGGCTTAACCGAGTTTGAGTCTCCATTTAATTGCACTATATATATTTATATATATATATATACTGCCGCTTTTTGTTGAGAGATAGACAAATGAGATATCTTGCTTGTGACGTCTTTCTATCTGACTGAATTTTTCGGAGAGTGAGGCTTTTGCTGGAGCGAATTCAGTTCTTGGTAAGATTTCTTTTTGTTGTGGCTTGTTAAGGACCAGAAAAAAGACACGGAAGAAGAGAAAGTTGGTGGAACAAGTGTATTGAATATACAGAACATATATACAAAATAGGAGTGTTACTATAGCAGATAGAAGTGTTCATTCGAAAACTGTCAGATTCGACTGCGTGGAGGAAGTCGATATTTGTTATACGTCCCACCAACCAAACGATCGTGGCACAAGGCCTTTTTGGTGGGTCTGAGCGCAGGGTCGTAGCCCAGACATGGGAGACGGCTCCAAAAATGCCTCAGGCCCTGTTGAGATTCTCCTAGGCGATAAACCTAGCCCCTTCAAGGAAGGTTAGAGCCTGGGGGAATGGCCCCCTGAGGCTCGAGGATGCACACCATGACCGATTACCACTGTTACCTGGTTACGTCCGACCAGATCCGTGTACCGACCAAAGCCGCCGACCGAAGTGTGTCCCAGCTCTGTGCTTCCCAAAGAATTGTGCATACGCTCCACTCTGCAGGGAAGAAGTCTCTCTGAGAGTAAAAAGCGTTAGTATTTATGAAGGAGGAAGAGTTTATTATCGTGTAGATAGGTCACTATAACGCTTTTCTAGTTTTCTTGTCTTTGGTATGGACTTTGGATCTCTTCTCTCTTCAAATCCTAAAAACAACAACTTTTACAGAGGATTCCCTAGGGAAGAAACATTCTCGAATAGCTAACCAATCACAGATCATTTCGTATTCTTCTCCTACTTTTTGACTGGTCAGCCTATCAAATGTGTTTATCTATATCTGTGGGAAGAGTATCCCTTCCACATATCAGATTTTTTTGGTCATCCAATCAAAACACGATATAGAGGCTTGGTTAAGTAAAGGTCTCAGCCAACAACTTGTGGGGGAATATCTCTTTTCAAATACCCGCCCCCTAAAAAAAAGAAAAATCAAAGATCTGATTAATCTATTTAAAGATTTGACTTTGTGACCTCAACAGATGCACAAGAGATGTCATGATTTAAAAACGCCCAATGAACCGACAAAACCCCAAGACTGCTTACTTTTTTTGACACTTTGAAATTTCGGTTTGTATTGACCTTCTAAATTGACCTTTGAATTTCTTTCAAAGTCGTTAAGTCTTTTTTATGTTATTATAAAATGAAAATTATATTTTCCTAAAAAAGAATGTATCATACTCTCCAAAAGCCTTTAGCACCAGTAAATATCTCAAATTGTCATCCTGATTTTCAAAAGACGAGTTATTTTCAAATGCATCGAGACTGAAGCTGTATTTATCACGACAGAAATGAACAATGTATGGAACTTTTTTCAAAATACGAGCTGTTAAAAAGGATCAAGCTGCTGTAGTATTTACCAAACTAGAAATGTACGTTAATTGACGGCGCGACATGATGATGATGATAGCATTCAATAAACTTAATCCATCGGTAGAAAAGCACTTCTGAAATTTCTCTTTTAATTTGGTAATGAAGCCTCAATACCGTATCTCTTTTGATGCTTTGCAAGTCTTCAAATGTTTTGGTGCCTTTCAAGTCTCCAAATCTTTTGATATCTTGCAAGTCTTTAAATATTTTGATGCCTTGCAAGTCTTTAAATCTTTTGATGCCTTAAAAGTCTTCAATTCTTTTGATGTCTTGCAAGTCTTCAAATCGTTTGAAGAAGAGGATTCTAAGAAAAACATATATATTACGAAAGTTCTGATTATCTTTGTGTTGGGTATCACCTACCTTTTCAGCATAATGAGCTGTTCCATCAGCCATATATGGCAGTAGCGGAGATCAGTCTGGGAAGAATAAGCCTACAAGTCAGACCAGAAGACCCGTTCCTATTGTTGAAGTATATCATTACTCTATCACTAATCCTATGTTCTTATTACTAACAGTCTCTCTCTCTCTCTCTTGTAAATACTCTTTCCTGTGAATATAACTATTTCCTCACATATCGTGGTTTGTCTTATTATTACAACTACTTGTGTTCACTAAACAGAACACAACACTTTGCAAGTAACAAAACACTGCAAGAACGTCATGGAGTAGCAATATATTTTATTCAAGGAATTGGCAAAAAGTACCGAAAGGACAGATTCCTTTGAGTCTCTTTCGCCATCCGACCCTGTCAGTTATCACACTTAGTAAGTCCTCTAGACGTGTCTGCATATAGCCGATGAACATTTCTGCAGCTCGACCAACATTGGTGTGTCCCTGTGTTGGTATTCATATGGTTGGCTTGTTAGTTTTGTGTTATGGTATATCAATCCTTGTATATTATTTAATGTCTGGATTTAGTTTACTTGTGTTTATGGCATATCAGTGTAGGATATATAATGTGAAATCCTCTTTATACATATATATTAGATATATAGGATTTGGTTTCGTTGGGTTTTATGGCATATCAACCATTGTAGGTTATTTAATGCCAAATCCTCTTTATAAATATATATCATATTTGATTTGGTTGAGTTTATGGCATATCAGCCGTTGTTGGTTATTTAGTGCCAAATCCTTTTTATACATTTATATTAAATATATATGATTTGGTTTGGTTGGGTTTTATGGCATATCAACCCTTGTAGGATATTTAATGCCAAATCTTTTTTCTACATATATGTATTAAATATTATTTGTAAACGAATAGTTTGTTGAAGGAGTCAGAGCTCATTTTTTGTACACGGTTAAATGGTCACAAGTATTGTAAATGTATAGATTTTTCTAATTGATTCATTGATGGAGGTACTACCACTCAGGATCAGAGTGGATCTGGGAGTAATGGCAATGTAGGGATACTTCACATTTTTGAAAGTTCCAGGACTGAATCCTCACCATCAGATTGAGTTTAGTGTTATCAGAACATTCCTTGAAGTGGGGTCTTATCTTACCGCTCTGCAAAGGTGCAGACGGCGTAATCTACTGCCCTAGCCGACTGGGCAGAGAGAGAGAGAGAGAGAGAGAGAGAGAGAGAGAGAGAGAGAGAGAGAGAGAGAGAGAGAGGAATAAGAGGAAATAAGAGGAATAAGAAAAAAAGAAATAGAGAGAAAAGAAACAGGCAGATATATATATAGAGAGAGAGGTGAATAAGGGGAGAGAGAGAGAAAGAGAGGGGGGAGAGAGAGTTGAATAGAGAGAGAGAGAGAAGGAGGGAGAGAGAGGAAGAGGGAGCAGATTTTGTCATATTCACATCAGTTCAGTTCAAAAGGTATTGCTAATCTTGTCACGGGAGATCCTTCTGAGAGATAAGTACTTACGCATAAAATTCACCACTTGAGCCGCCTCAAGTCACCGTGAATCACAATCTATGGCGCTTCATGTGGTATTAAATATTCTCAGTATTTCCAAATAAATAATTATTGTGTTCCTACTTTTCTTTCATTTTGACCGCTGTTTTTTTTTTGTTGTTGTCTCGAATTCGTTCATTTCTATACGGCTGTATTTAAAATCACTCTTAATGGTTGACCACTATTCCCGCTGGCACATTCAAAGACAAGACTCGCATATACGAGTGACCCTCTAAAAATAATCCCCCGTTTATTTTCACAGAAACTATTAAAGATGAAGGAAACACAAAATATACCGTTTTTATATGTAAAAGCAACAACAACAACAAACCCCAGCAGACGCACACATCCACACAAAACAAAAAACAGAAATAGCAACAAACTGCAATACTTTATGGAGTAAATAATTTTTGTACCAAACAAATAAAAAAACAAACCAAAACAAACCAAAACAAACAGGAAAACAAGAAAAACAAAATAAAACAAAAAAAAACTAGTAATTAACTACAAAATTAACTGAAATAAAAAATGTTTATAGCATACATAAGTTATAAAAACAAGAACCCCAAAATGTAGAACTTTGACTCTCATCAGAAAGCGATTTTTCAAGGTGAATAGTTTGAGCGACTTGTTCGTGAACGTCAACATGGATGATGTTCTGTCTTTTTGAAGAGAGACAGGGTTGCACCAAATAATATGATGAATTGAAACCATTTAATTAAGTGAAATTATTTGGCATTAAATAACCTACAAAGGTTGATATGCCATAAAAAAGACCAACCCCCAGAACGAGGAAAAAAAACCCAAAAAAACGAACAAGAAAAATAACCCAAACATTAAAAAAATATAACTAGAAACAAGCTGCAGAACTGAAGGGAGTAAATAATGTTTATACCAAAGAAGTAAAAACAAAAAAATAAATAATAGGCGACCGTAGTCGAGGATGACCCAAAGGCTCCCTTTACGATAGCTACTACACCAAGGTGTATGAGAGGCCACTACTTCTTTCCCTGGATTGCTCCACTTTACCCTTGATACGCACTGAGTGTTGAGCAAGACGGCATTAAGTACCATTTTTTGAGTCTTTGGTAAGACACGACCTGGGATTGAACCCCAGTCACCTGGGCCATTGGTGAACACTCTAACCATTATGACAATGGACTGGTGCAAATAAATAAATGAATTGATAATAACAATAATAATAAATAATTAAATGAATACAAAAAAATACCCCCTCGCCCCATCCCCACAAAAAAGTTAAAAGAAATTCGTAAGAGTTAAAATTTGCAATATAAAAGAATTTTGAAGGGATAAAATTTGATATGAAGTGAGTGACACAAAAGACAAATTTAATATTTTACTGGGTAATGCTTTTAGGGGACTTTAATGTGCAATATTAAAAGGTAAGTTCAAACAGTAAGGTCATACAGTACGTTTAAACAGTAAGTTCCGCAGCTTTCTACTTCGGATACAGATCCGAAAAGATAACACAGAAAATACAGTTTTTAAAAAGGAATTTTATACAAAAGAAAAGGATAGAAAAGATAAAGTGTTGCAAATTTTAGTGCAATTTGCTAGAACTCATCTGAGAGAGTGTCCGGGAAACAAAGTTCTTTGAATTTGAGTATTTTTCTTTTCTTTTTTTGTTTTATCATAACGTTTCAGAATTCATTTAATTTCGAATCTTCTTTAAGGTTCTTTTCAGCAGAATTCTCGGTTGAATTTTCTTTCAGTTGTTTAACTTGGTAGAATTTCAGTAGTCAACTTTCATTTAATTCTACTTTTATTTCTTGGGAAGGTTCTTGCTATCAAAGTTTTTCGGCTATTCAAGAAGCGAGTGATGAAACCCATCTGCTGGCTATTTTTCCTGCCCTCAGTTCGGTCCCCGAATTCGTACTGAGGGTCTGAATAGTAGTTCTCGACAAAAAGAGGTAGGTAGCTCTTTGGAGCCGTATTGTCTGCGATAACTTCTTCCTTTTCCCACTCAGGCAAAATCAAGGGGTCAGCTTGATTTTTTTCTTAGAAATAAATTTCGAAAACAAAAAATAAAACAGAAAAAATCAGAAACCAACTATATAAGTCAGTTGAGTAATGTTTATTTTAGGGACGTGAAAAACAACAAAAAAAAAAATACTTGGTTGAAAAGTTTAAGAAAAAGAGATCGAAAGAATTTATAGAAAAACTCATTGTCGATTTGATTTTTACGGGATAAAATTTTTTCGCACTTACCTGGTAGATTGCAATTAACCAAGCTTTCATCAGCGTGAAGGATGCGACACGAAGTTAATTTTTTTTAGCAGAATACGGCTTGTTTGAATACAGAATTTTCCTTCTCCTAGACTGGTTATCGTACTAAGATTAATTACCCCAGTCTGTTTTAGTATTTCGTCGTTGGGAATAGGAAGATATCAGTCCATGCCTTTCCTAAGAGTATTAGCTCGAATTAAAACTTACACAGCTTCGTCCAAGATTTGAACACGGACCACCGTGTCCGTTTTCAAAGATGATAACCGATAATATTTAACTTAGTGGATCTCTCTCTCTCTCTCTCTCTCTCTCTCTCTCTCGCACACATACACACTTACACAGAGACACACACACATATGTGGTTGAATAGACTTAGATATTCAAAATGGCGTTTGGAGTAAACTTGGGTTAGGATTCACCGAAGGAAGGTTTTGGTTGCAAATACTTTGTTTAATGGCATATCAACCTTCGTGGATTATTTAAAGTTAAAGCCATAATTGCAGAAGAACAGGTATGGTACTATTTAACACTTACTGAGGAATAAAAGGGTTCATGCCTTTCCCAAGAGTATTAGTTCTAAACTGAACATAATAGCACGACTGGAATTTCGAACTCACTTACTTCGATGTCACAGTCAAGCACGTTAGCCACTACAACACGGGAAATCTCACTACACACACACAGACACACACACACACACACACAGAGAGAGAGAGAGAGAGAGAGAGAGAGAGAGAGAGAGAGAACGTGCCATTTTCACAAAATAATCGTGAGGAAATAATAATAAGAAAACCTTTTCGAAGTTGTAAAGTGATTCGTTGTGTTCTATTTCTGACTTTCCTTCCACACAGACGATTATTATTATTACGTTGTAGCAGAACCAGAATTTCCTATAAAGTTTTCATTCTTCATCGAATCTTTTGGTTGTAAGGGTTAAATGATAAAACTGTAATTGAATATTTTAGTTGACTTACACTCCTTTTTCTTTGGGCTTAAAATATTTGCTTGGCGAACAATCTAAGATTTTCCTCGCGGACAAAATTTTTGTTTCGTTGAAAACGTATCTCTAATAATATTGAAATACAGTATCACTCATAAAAATTCGACATTCAAGACAAAAAAGAAATAATGTGTTAATTTTCTTCTTAAGTAAAAATGACAGGATTTTATTGTTTCCCAGGGAACATTTTTCAAACAATAAATACACCACATACAACTTTATTCAATTTTATTCTTCGTTATAAAAATGAAAAGTTGTTTTTTAAAATGGTTTTTAACGTTTTACAAGCATCTATGATAAGTACAAAGTTTTTTCATAGCCTGTTATACTTTGTACAATCTATCTATCTACCTATCTATCTAATAAATATATTCTTCGTTTTTTTCTCTAATGGAATACAGGGATCTTCCGCAAGAATCCACGAAACGTATTATATGTATCGTTTTTCACATTTATCTATGTCATTGTTTCGATAATAAATTACATCTGGTGGTGAAGCTCTAGTTCAAGAGTACAATAGAGTTTAGAGTCATATTAACTAAAAATGCCAGGATTTTGTCGTTTCTCTTGGAAAAAAATCACAACATATATATCGATACAATATTATTTTTGGTAATAAAAATGCGACTTTTTTTAGCAAGCATAATTTGTACAATCTATCTATGTATCTATCTATCTAAGTCAATTCATATTCATCTATCTGCTTCTATCTACGATGAGTATAGAGGTATTTTATAGTTTCTTGTGATTTGTACAATCTATCTATCCATCTATCTATCTATCTATCTATTTCAGTTCATATGTAACCATCTATCCATCTATATATGTATCGAAACCTGTTCTTTCTTTCTTTCTTTCTTTCTAAATCTATGTACGTATCTATCTATCTATCTATCTATCTATTTCAGTTCATATGTAACCATCTATCCATCTATATATGTATCGAAACCTGTTCTTTCTTTCTTTCTTTCTTTCTAAATCTATGTACGTATCTATCTATCTATCTATCTATCTATTTCAGTTCATATGTAACCATCTATCCATCTATATATGTATCGAAACCTGTTCTTTCTTTCTTTCTTTCTTTCTTTCTTTCTTTCTAAATCTATCTATCTATCTATCTATCTATTTCAGTTCATATGTAACCATCTATCCATCTATATATGTATCGAAACCTGTTCTTTCTTTCTTTCTTTCTTTCTTGCTTTCTTTCTTTCTTTCTAAATCTATCTACGTATCTATCTATCTTAGTTTGTAAGTATACATGTATGGCGTTACCCACCAAATGGATGTTGTAACATTACACAGCTCACACAGAAGTTTGTAACGCCTCCGTGTTCCAATGGACATTTTGGTGGTGCGGTCTCTTTTGTACAACTACAACTGAACATTGGATTTGTATCAGCGTGTGTCGAACGGGTGTAACGCTACGTCTTAATTGTCAGTTGGACCACATGATAACCTCCCCGTGAGAAAAAATGACGAACACACAAAAACCCCGTCTCGGTTCGGTAATACAAAGGTTTATTCGCTCCTAATCATGCTTGTTCGCTGGTTTCATTTTCATAGCTTTGGATCTGGTATGAGACCACTTTTCAAAGCTTACCCCAAACTAGGAGCTGCAACTTTCGGCAGTCTTTGTTATATAATCACGATGATCTCAATAACAACGGTACCACAAATACATGTTCAAATACACAATACAAATACACAATTCAGGTACGAAAGATTTTATTAACTTCTGACTTCGGCCCATAGCGACACAAGGAGAACGACACAATTCTTACTATACTAACCATACTATGCTGACCATACTATCTGACCCCACCCCAACGCACGGCGCATCTTGTGATGTTTAAGATCTCAATTCATCTCCGCTGGTCGAGACCCGAAAACTCAACTACATCTTTCAACGGTAGAAACTCAACTCGTTCCCCCAGGTTTATTATGACAATGGTGATTGTCATATCCATTGCGTGCGTGCGTAACTGCACACAATGACTTTGCACCTGAACTTAAGAGGCTCGAATAGTTCAAAGCTCAACCAAATTCAATGATAGAATATAATTAACAAAATATGATTAATTAAAAAAAAATCAGTCCTTAATTATATAATACCTTCACATCGTCGTGTCTGGTGTCTAACTGACTGTATTTGCCTTGTTGCATCCGGCCGCCAACTAACTACTTATTCTTTTTCTATTCTGTGCCACTGACCTAAAGGCGTTTTCATTTGAGTTTCCTTCAGCCAATCGAAACTCGTTGTAGATTCTCTACTGATACGTTTCTATTTTTAACCCGGGAGTCCCTATTTGTTTTACACATATTTCTGTCTGTTTCTCTTTATCTGTATATCTAATAAAAATATTTTGTTGATTTTTAAAAATTTTTGAACATTTTGCGAGTATCTACGATAAGAAGAGATGTATTTTATTTTATCTTTTGCACAATCTATCTATCTATCTATCTATTTATCTATCTATCTATCTATCTAAGTCTATTCGTATTCATCTATCTGCTTCTATCTACGATGAGTATAGAGGTATTTTATAGTTTCTTGTGATTTGTACAATCTATCTATCTATCTATCTATCTATCTATCTATCTATCTATCTATCTATCTAAGTCTATTCGTATTCATCTATCTGCTTTTATCTACGATTGAATGATAAAATATAATTAAGGAAAAATGATTAATTTAAAAAAATCAGTCCTTAATTATATATTACTTTCGCATCGTCGTGTCTAATGTCTAACTGACTGTATAAGCCTTGTCTTTTGCACAATCTATCTATCTATCTATCTATCTGTGAGTCTCTGAGTTGTAATAACAAAAGTGATAACCTATGGCGTCAAAGTAAGCAAATGTGAACTCCAGTCACTTTGGTACATTAACTTTCGGACTAATACCCCAGGAAAAAGTATGGATATACCCTTATTCTCCCCAACTATCGGTTAAATAGTATCACTGCTGTTCTTCTACAAGGCTGGCTTTAACATTTAATTACTAATTAATGCTGATATGCCATCAAACAAAGAAAGCGAATCTAAGTCTGTATCAGTCCGTCTGTTAGCATCTATCTATCTATCTATCTATCTATCTATCTTAGCCTGTTTGTATATGTGTCGGTTTCTATCTAATATCTAATATGATCTTGTTTTTTTGTCTTCTGGAATACAAGGACCTTCAGCTATTATTGACCAAGCTTACAGATATATTTCCTTGTTTCTAGTATTTTTTATCTATCTATCTATCTATCTATCTATCTATCTATCTATCTAATACCTTTGTCACGAGCGCATTCAAGAATGTTTTATTATGTCTGTTCATGTCAATTAATCTGTTTGCCCTCTTCAGTTTATTCATATCTATCTATCTATCTATCTATCTATCTCATTCCATTAAGTTCTGTCTCTACCTATTTTAGTTTGTTAATTCCTATTCATTTCAGATTTTTTCATATCTACATATCTTTCTATCTATCAAAGTTTGTGGGTATGTATGAATGTATGGGGGTTGCCTGTGGTGAAATAGTTATCATCGTCGAAAATAGAATCAACGAGCTAAGCTCAAATCTTGCAGGAGGCCGATTACTTTACACTTCCGGCTAATACCTTCTCGCTAATGTCGCTATTGGTCGCTATTGGTAGGGTAGACTGCCCTCTTTAGTCCTGATAAGGTAACCGGATTAGGAGAAGGAAAATCTCTGAGTTCAAAACCTAATGAAGGTTGCTGAGGAAGATTTGGGGCACACTAGCGTACTATTAGTCTGTAATCATCTCATCCAAAAAATGTGGCCGATCTGACACTGACCTTCCACTTCTATTAACAAATCATATTATATATATCTAACCCCTAAGCACGAGTAGATTGCGATAGGTCAAGTTTTAAGGAGAGTCTAACAAGTTTGAACTGAGAGTTTTCCATCTCCAAGAGTGGTCGATACCAAGGTTAAAGAGCCCAGTGTGCCCAATTATTTACTCAACGGAGTGAGAATAACTGGAATCATCTCTTTTCAAACTGTCTCATCCAGGTTTTGAACTCGGGTCACTGTGTCCATTTCTTACGACGGTATCTATCTATCTATCTATTGGTGGCGCTCTTAGTGGAATAGTTTCCGTTGCATATATATATATATATATATATATATATATATATATATATATATATATTGCTGTGGCTACAACCTTATTTTTGATTTCTTGCTTTCTGTATCATTGGTTTCTCTAACGGTAATTTATCTGACTAGACGTAAGCGAAAAATAGTCTTTTTTTAGAATGAATCTGCTACTATATATATATATATATATGTCATCTCAATTTGTCTGTATGTGTTTACCCAACTCCTTCGTTATAGGGAGGATGTGACGTACGGTCAATTTTTGAGCAGAGTTCATCTGGTCTGAATTTTTTGTTTTCCTTTCACATGAATTGCAAAACCAAAGTTAACGAACCTTGTCTGCCCAAGCTCAATGTAGTTTATAAATTTATATGTCCGTTTCGAGAATGCCTCGAGAAAAACAAAAATAATACTTATATTGGCTATACAACCATATTATCTCGTCGTCTTACTTATCACCTTTCTGAAAATAGCACCATAATACAATATTTGATTATAAAACACAACAATAGAACTAAGAAACTTATATCTTCTGATGCCAGGAAGATTTTCACAGATAACACAATAATCATATAGAAAACTACATAACTGCTAATGACGACCAAACCTATGGTCGAAAGCGTTTGGGCAGAAGATATGGGACAATTCCTAGATCCTGACACTAAAAAAATGACTAGGAATCTTGAAAAAATAAAATTAAAAATAATAAACGGTATTCCATCGTCTTTAACAAAACTTACTTGAATAATAACTTGCTGCTTAAATATACACTCTTCAATATATATATATATATATATATATATATATATATATATAGATATATATAATTTGTATGCAAAGGGTTTGTAGGTGACTTTATTTTAAAACTTGTTAATGCTCATTTGTTTGCACACAGCTAAACGGTTTCAAGTATTGCTATTTAACACTAATCATTCTACTTAATATAAGACATTTGTTATAACTATTTGATATAACTATTCAACATTAGTAGTTCTGTTTATCAAGTATTCTTATGAATAATAAATAATTTGTACACATCTGTTTGGTTTCAAATAATCAATGATATTAATCCTCCTCATCATCATCTTGTCGTGCCATCAGCACGGATATCCCTAACCTTCTCTCGCCACTCGTCCCTATTGTTCATCGTTTCTGGCAGGTCCTCAGGGCTACATTCTGTATCCTTACAGAGCTGCTGTATGTAGGTTCGAGCTGGTCACCCTACTTTTGCTTGGCCATGCGAGGGGGTCCATAGGAGAACATCACTTATGAGCTCTTCCCTGCTTCTCCAGCAGTGTCCTGCAAGTCTGGTTTGTCTAACTTTGATAGTTTTCGTGATGGGTGGTAGGTGGACGTACTGCTGCTGCTTTGTGAGGTATTGCCTCTAGGACTTGTTTAAAATAATAATAATACTCGACCTTGCTAGGGAATTGAAAAAAAAAACAAACTATGGAACATGCAGTTGACAATTATACCAATTGTAATTGGTGCGTTTGGAACAGTAACTAAAGGATTACTAAAGGGACTAGAGGACTTGGAAGTTGGCGGACGAGTGGAGACCTTCCAAACTACTACATTATTGAGAACGGCCAGAATACCGAGAAGACTTGAGGAGACTTGCTGTCACTCAGACTCCAGTGAAAAGCCATCAGCTAACACTGATGTGAAAATCTCTAATGGAATAATAGGAATAATTATTGATTTTGCAAGTAAAATTTTGGGTAAACTTTCTTCCTTGAAATATTTGATTTGAGATCCCCGTTTTTAAATTTTGTGAGACGCTAATCTCTGTTACTTGTGAGTAACTACTCTTCTAAAGAAGAAGAAGAAGAAGAAGCAATAACCAGAATTAAGTTGGAAGGAAAAAAGAAGTGCGAGAATTAAGAAGAAAGGTAGAAGTAAAGTTAGAAAGGAAGTAAAGTCCGTGAAGGAGAGAGAGAATAAAAGATTGGATATGAATAATGAAGAGGATGGAATGAAGAAAGGGACGACAAAAGAATTGATAGAATTGTGGAGGAACGAAGGAATGAAGGAAGAAAGAGCTGGGCTTGAGAAAGAAACGAACGAAAGAAGGAAGTAATAAGGTTAGGGAGGAAGAGTTAAAATTTAAAAAACGGGAGAAGATGGGTTACTATTGACGCTAGGAATTTTAAAAAAGAAAAAAGAGTGAGTGGAAGGAAGGGAGGAAAATGAATTCAAAATTCTTCTTTCTCTCAACTCCAGACCATAACCTGTCTTTCCTTTTTTTAAACGTTTTTCTTTGTTCCTTTTTAATGATTAATTTTCCATCCTTCTTTTTTTCTTTCTTTCTTTCTCAACCCTTTCTTCTTTGATTAATTTTTTCCTCCTTCCATCTGTCTTCCTTTGTTCTTTCCCTCTTCCCACACTCCATCCCTTCCTTCCTTTTTTGATTTCCCGCCTCCCTCACTCCATCCCTTCCTTCCTTTTTTGATTTCCCGCCTCCCTCACTCTTTCCCTTCCTCCTTTTTCTTTTCCTCCACCCCTTTTTTATTTATTCTTCCTTTTTCTTTCCCTCCTCCTTTCCTTTTTTCTACCCATTCTTTCTACCTTCATTTTTTCCACTCTTTCTTCCTTCCTTCCTTCCCCTTTTCTCTTCTCTCCCTCCTTTCTTTCCATTCTTCTTTCCTTCCATTTTTTTTGTCCTCTCTTCCTTTCTCCCAACCTCTCTCCCTTTCTTTATTCTTTCTCCTCCCTTCTTTATATCCTTTTCTTTTTCCACCCTCCCTCCCTTTTCTTCTTCTTTTCAATCAATCCAACTCTAACCACGTCTTCCCTTCTCTCCTTTCCATACCACAATCTTCCCCTTTTTTCTTTACCCCTACACTTACCCTGGTCTCGTTAACCTTCCCCTAATCCTTATCTATTTAACTTTGTCAAATGTATTCTGATGCCAGTTATAAATGGCCAACTTTGACAACATCCCAGTAGTAGGAACCGCACTAATAAGACCATTTTCTTTTGCTGTAACCAACTAATTAGATGTACTCTTGTACTTGAGACTTTTCATGTCCCTCGTTATCTCAGAAATGAAGTTCTTCAGATCTTTTCAAAACTTCTTGCAATCAGGAAACTGAATTAAGTTTAAATATACAAAACCAGACAAGACTTCTGAGCAAAAAGTCAACGCAGTGAAAACGGAAGAATCCCTCCAGTGTCTGAATATAACTTTTAAATTCAAGAGAAGAAATAAAAACGCTGTTTATTTACAAAGAGACTTGGGTGCAAAACATTAATAACGCGGAAGTTTTTTCTACCTCAGAGAGTCAGGTGGCCTATCGTTCGGGGAGCAGCCAGCGAGTAGACAGCTCAGCCGGAGGTGGTGGGATGCAGGCTCCCTCCTTGGGCTGAAAACTGGTCCTATATCAAACCACCCGTAAAAGAATTAGGGCTTCGAATATGTCTGTCCTAACCTGGTGTCTATGATAGAAGTTCTCTGTCTCTCTCTCTCTCTCCCGCATATACACAATCTTTACGACGTTTCGAATAAAAGAGTTTTTTTTCTAATACGCAAGTGTCTTTATCACTTTTTTCTCCTAGTATACAACACTAGTTGTCTGCCAAAATATTTCTAATCTTTTCTTTCATGATATAACCTTTGACAGTATAGAATTAGCACACTTACATGTGTTCACTTTTTTTTATTTAGCAGTAAATAAACTAATTATAGATGAGATGCAAAACATTTTCAAACATTCTTCATAAAATATTTCTTAAATAAATTAGATTAGATTATTTTAGTTTATTGTGCCTTTTTTTCAAACCACGTAAAGAAAAATATTAAGAAATAATCCAGTATTAAGTAAAAAATCAGGGAGTTAATTGATAATGTCACGTGGTGTCCCACTGAGACGATAGAAATAAGATTACTACTATCCTCGTGTTTGAATTAACAGTGGCAAGCCATCGGCGAATGACCGATAAGACATCATAGGAATGTGGGTCAATCCCAAAGTAACAAATCCAAGTCAGAATGGAACAACAGATGTTTGTACTTGGTGACCTGATGGAAAAAGAATGGGATACGGGGTGACATATAGTAGCCCTAACGGATCGCCTGGCCAAGGGGGAAGAAGAGAGAAGCCAAACGATTGGCTGGGACCCTAAAACGGAAGTGGGGACTCCTTCCCGTCAGCGGAAATAGAATAAGAAAGTTAGTTGTTGGACAGAACTAAAGCCAAGAACTCCGGGTAAAAGAAGAGCCCGTGAAAGAAGAAAGATTCTCCACGGGAATCCATCTAAATAAGATAAGTAACTTTGGGACTGTTTCTCCTTATACCCAATTTTATATACCCTCTCTCTCTCTCTCTCTCTCTCTCTCTCTCTCTCAATTTGAAGAAAGACTGAAAACAAAAGAAAAGAAGAAAGACATTGGTGTTCACGCACTATCCATTTATGATATATTTGATACATTGAAAGTGTATATCTCTGTGTAGTAAAACGGATTGATATATTTTAATGTTCCCACGTGGTCGAAGTTGTTACTTGTAGCGTCTACTACGAATTTTGTTATGTCGTGTTTCTTTTTCAGCTTCTATTTGCCTTATGATATGCTCGCTTAAAATTGTCCTTTAAATTCTTATATGGGGAACCGGAGTTGCCGACTACTACGATATAATATTATTACATCTAAACCTAGAGGTCCATATCTTCCATTGTTCTAGGGGAGGAAGACTAGTAGCCTTGGTGGGTGTGTGTATAGTGTGAAATTTGGAAACCCTTGCCAGCGGCGGTCAGTCTAGCCATAAATTAACCCCCCACATAATATGCCAGTTCTTATGTGCCCGAGAAAAAACTCTGAACGAGGCCTTATTCTTCGAGGGATCAAGTGCCAACCTGCCCCGTCTTCACACGTGCGAAAATAAAGTCCCGTTTTGGGATTTTAAAGAATTTGCCGTCACAATAACAAATTAGAATTAATACATAGTTGTTTTTCCTCGAGTTTTTATGACAACCTTTCTTCTTTCAGGCTGAGATTTCACTAATTCTAATGCAATATTCCTTAACAAAGTGGTTCCACCTTTCCCGAATGACATGGGGGTGTCCTCGTGGTATAATGGTTAAAGCGATAGACTGTGGAATCGTAGTAAGCGAGTTCGTACTCCAGTCGCGCTATTACGTTCACTTTCGGGTAAATACCCTTGGGAAAGGTATGAACCCCTTATCCTCCAAGCTATAGGTTAAATAGTACCACTATTGTTCTTCTAGGAGAATAGCATTGGCATTAAATAATCTACAAAGGTTGATATGCCATTAAACAAAGAAACCAAACCGTGTGACATTTCTTTGGTAGATGGAACTTTCTCATTGACCATTTTTGAAAAGATTTCCACTATAAATTTTCAGTTGGATTTATAATAAGACTGTTCGATTGCAATGTCAATGATTTTATAAGAGAAGTATTTTACAATGTCCCCCCTCTCTCTCTCTCTCTCTCTCTCTCTCTCATATGAGAGGCGTCGGTAGGGTGACACTGCTGTAGAAAATGGACTAAGCGACCTGGAGATGACTTTGAGTTCCGCTCGAGATATGCGAAAAATCAAAAACCAAAACAATCGTTTCAATCAAAGCATTGGATATATGAGTGCTTAAAAACTATCAAGAAGAGCAGTATAAAAACTGATGTATCTTTACCTTCTGTGACAAGCAGTTTCACGTCTTGTTAAAACCTAATTATTTGACAAGATGCTAGTGGATAGACTTTCCTTCAAATCTTAAAATTACCTGTCTGCTATTATTTGCATAATTTTTTTAGATTAAGCCAGATAATTTTTACAACATAGAATGTTCGTACTATTGACTTCATCTTCATTGTTTTTCTCACAACGTTTCGGCCGACAAACCCTTTGTCCTCTCTCAGGTGTATTATGTTGAACTCCAGCATGACACATAGTGCAGTGGATAAAGTATTGGTCTGAAAGTGCTTCCGAGTGAAATCATCACGAGGTTCCCGGTTCAATCCCACCTACTGGTAATATAACAAAGAGCACTTACAATAGCTTAACAATTGTACCCAGTCATTCTTAACGGAATTAGAAAAATCTACTCCCTCGGATTAAATAAAGGATTCAGTTCAAGGTTATGTGTAGGCTTCTGAGTTCGACATAATACACTAGAAGAAGGCCAAAGGGCGCATCGGCTGAAACGTTGTGAGTATATCAATGAAGATAATGATAATAGTCCGAATATTCTAAATGATAAAAATACTTGTCTGTTGATTGTGTTTTAATAACGTGTGAGTCTGCCAGTCACAAAAGAGGAAGTTTGGGACCTCATTGATTTTTCCTCTAAACTTAAAAAATTAATCACCTTTCATTGTCTTTAAAGAAATAAAGTTATTTTTCTCTTTGCGTTCAGTTATGCAATAATCCAAATAAAAACGAATATGAAATAATCATAATTTCAATTGAAGTAATTCATTTTTCGTTTCATCAAAGAATCTAACACGTGAATTTATCACTGCAGAGCAAATTCTTCGTATCCTCTCTTGTAACTTACAAAAGTATGTTAGTAGAAGTGATTCCCAACAACTCTTGCCTAGTGTTAGGCAATTTACTTCATCCCTGTCAATCGGTGAAAAGATCAGGAGACTGTGGGGGCTAATTCCTGATTTGTAAAGTTTCCTTATCTTCCTATGATTTTTCATAATTTGCTCACAGTTTTGAGCTGTGTTTTGGATCATTATCTTCTTGTAAAACAAGATTTTCTCCAATAATGTGACAGCCAGAAGGAATTGCATGCCTCTGTAGTATTAAATTGTACTTCTGCTTTCGCACAATGCCTTTAATTTGAAAAAGTCAACAGCTGTCTCATCTCCAACGCTTCCCGCCTCCAAAAAACCCATTAGAGCACCAGTACCATGATTAACATTTAGCACAATGCAATTCTCACTCATTCGTCCAGGATTTAATTTAACAAAAACTCTTCGTTTACTCATCAGTCCATAGAACCTTTCTTCAATCTTCTAAAGTTCAATCATTGTGTTGTGGAACCAATTATAGTTTTTTTCTTTTTACTTTTTCTGTTTTAAAGTTTCTTAACAGACAAACATTTTTTTAAGTCCGACAGAAAGAAGTTTTCTCTTAACAGTCATAACATATTGGATGTTGACGTGTAGAATTAAATTCAGCTGATAGTTTGCGATCCATTTTTCTTCTGTTCCTTTTGCTAGACAAAATCAAGTGTCTATCCTCCATAACAGATTTAACTCTGGGTCACCCAGATCTTTTTCTGTCAACATTTGTACCGGTTTCTACATGTTCCCGCTCTCCAAGTTTTGATATCTGTAATATTCTTGCAAGCTGATATTCGGAATACTCTTCTATTGAGATAATTTTCACTTGGGCTCCTTTATCAATTCTAATCTGTTTAGTTCTTGGCATCTTTATGGTTTCCAAAAAATAATTTCCATCACGCATAATCTAGATTGAACAGAATCTCTACCAAACAGTGAAGTGGAAATATTTGTATATTTATGCTCTACAGTTCAGAAAAAAATATCAGGTGGTAGTAAAATTTTCAAAACATACTGTAACGGTGCCTAAAATTTTCATCCCAGGACGGTAGTTTATCTTATGCACGTGTGACCTCGGGGCAGTCTGGCACTTGATCCCTCGCAAAATAAGTCCTTGTTAAGATTCCTTTTTCGGGCACATGGAAACTGGCAGATAATGTGTGGGTTAATTTGGGATTAGACTGACCGCCGCTGGCAAAGGGGTTTCCAAATTTCACGTTACACACACCCACCAGGCCACTTCGTCTTCCTACCCCTTGGCTAACGGAAGACATAGACCTATAGGTTGAGATAAAATATTATTATTTACCGTAGTCGACAATTCCAATTTCCCGTGTATGTTTTTAAAGGCGAATAAGACATTTAGCGAGAATAAATTGAGACGAAATGAAGCTGAAAAGGATATACATGCAAAAAGCAACTCGCTGGGTAAATAACACAACAAATAAATTTCAACGAGGGAACATTTAAAATATAACCAAAATTTTAATAGTCAAGGTCCAAACAAATATTTATAGGAGTCGGCTATGTTTCCCTGGCAAACAGTTTCCGACATAAATGTCTCTTTCTTCTTTTTCTTTTCTTTATTCTTTTCTATCTTTTCTCTTGAACCTTGAAAAGGTAGCAAAGTCAACTCATACGTTCACAGTTTATGAAATGAATCTTTTCATTCTATTTCTCTTATTCTCTTAATGCATACAATTCTTTATATGCTTCTTTCTTTAGATTGAGAGAGAAAGCATATAATTGCAATACTTAGGAAGGGCGGTGGAAGAAAATGGTTTTAAGGTTTACTTAGCTTTTTCAACGGGTTTCTTCGCAGAGTATTTTCTTTTACGGGCGAGCGGTATTCTGTAGAATTTGGCGGGAAGGCATCTGTTAACTTCTTGTCCGAGAATTCTATTTCGCTTCTTCGCCCGGTGTTTGGGCATCAGATCAGCACGTCCTTTCACGGCGACCTCCGTCCTAAAAAACTGAAATTCTTTTTCCCTATTTCCTCTGACGAAATGGGCATTACTCCCGGCTTTAAGGTTCTGGCCAATCATTTGGCCTCCTTCTTCTTGCTCCACCTCCCCCCGTCATGCTATTCATTCGGGCTACTATACTGACCTCTGTATTCCTTCTCTATCCACTCGGTCACAGAGTGTAGGCAGCTCTTGGCTTTCATTCTGACCTGGATTCGTTACTTCGTTCAACAGGCAGGCCGAGGAGTTGACCTACATTCCTATTTCTCTTTTAACGGTCAATCTTTGGGACCTGTTAATTCCTACACGGAGGGGCAGGGGGAATTGATCTTACCTCTCTCCTCTCAGTGGCAGACCACGTGACAATATATAAATAGAGATTTATGCTCTACAGTTAAGAAAAAATGTCAGGTTGTAGTAAAATTTTCAAAACTTACAAATATATAATGCTTGTAAAAACGTTTCTTAAATTTTATATAAGGGTTTGCATGTACACAATAGGTGAATTTATTCATTCAAATAAGCAAAATTAGAATTTTTTATGAGCTTAGACAAACAATTCAAGGTCGTTCCAAGCTCTTAGTTGGTAATATATATATATATATATATATATATATGTTGTATACTCACAACCATAATGATATCAATAACAACAGTACTTATACATATACATAATACAATAGGCAGAGTCAAATGCACAGGCGACTCCGTTGTTCAGGTACGAACCGTTTATTAATTCCGACTTCGGTTCTTCGACACGAGGAGAGAGACACAATTCTTAAAAGTCTTTCGTAATCATACTATGCTAACATCACCCCAACGCTCAGCACATCTCGTTGTCCAATCTCAATTTCTCAACACCATGGTCGGGCCCCAATTTCTCACCATCATGGTCAGACCCCAACTTCATCTGTCAGCCTCAATGGCAGACAACCCAACAACTCAACTCCATGGCAGTGAACTCAATTCCCTATGCCCCAAATGGCAGAGACTCAATTGTCTACCTGACGGGCCCACAGTAAACTCCCAACTGACTCTTTTTCCAAATCTTCAAATTCTCAGGACCATCGCTTCCAGGCATAACGTCAATCACACTCCAGCCCAATTTCCTATCAGGGGTTTATAATGACAATTGTAATTGTCATATCTTTTGCGCGCAAGCATAAACTGTACCCAATGCTATGCGCCTGAACTAAGAGCCGAATAGTTCAAAGCCCCACCAAACTGAATGATAAAATATAATCAACGAAAAATGATTAATATAAAAAAATCATTCCGTAACAATATAACACACACACACACACACACACACATATATATATAGTGTCCAGTCGGTTCGGGCTGTAGAATACACCGAGTGCACCTCTGCTGTGGGGTAAACCCCGCCCCGCAATGAGTGCATTGCAGCCGGAGGATATTTCTTCGAAGAGGACTTGAGTTTCATGTGTATACCATCATAAAAGTGCTCATACGAAGTCAAAGTTAATCGAAAATACCATGCAAAACTGGAGAGTCGAACTGACAGCAGGAGTAAAAAGTTTAGCTGAGGTGAAAATCCAGAGTGGAATCTTCCAAGGAAACGTGGTATCATCATTAATAAAGTGTGTACCATACCCATGATACGGATATGCGAAATGTACATGGGATGACACATATAAATTGAACACAGGATCTCGAAACACGAAAAACACGACTTCTTAGCTCAGGTACGAAACTTTTTATTACCTTTGAGTTTAAAGGTTCTTCGACATACGGAGAGACATACACAATCTTTCTATGCTGACTTTTTCATCTGCACCCCCTCTCGTGCAGCACCTTCCCGAGGCCTCCGCGAGCAAGCGAAAGTCAAACGTCTTCTCCCGAGGCAGGACTCAACTCAACTAACTGACTTTTTCAAATCTCCCAAAATCCTCCGCGCGCACGCTTCTGGTGCATGACGTCATTCACATCCACTGGTCAAACTTTCTATCGGATTTTTATTTTGACATCTATGAACGACATATCCTCCCCGCGCGCACGCGTTAACACCTGCACTCAAGTTTGCACCTAACTAACCCATGCACTGAGCCGAAAGGTTCTCAGCCTAACTAAACCCAAAGGCATAAAACGAAATCCCTCGGCCGTTTTATTACAAGTGGACCCGAGAAGAACTTCAATAAATGGACCAGACTGGCTGTATGTCTAAAGAAAAGCAGGAGGAAGGGGATTTGCTAGCATTCAAGATAGCATTGATGTATCAATACAACGACTCAAAGATTACATAAACAAGGAAGACTGATTACAACCATTAAAAAAATACAGAAGACACAAGCATCGACAGAACAGAAATACCCAGAAAACAAAAATGAGAAGGAAAACAACTCTATGAACTCTTGAGAGGCAAACAAGCGAAATCTCACACGTAAAAACATGGACGTGACTAAAGAAGCGAAACCTTAACAGAGAAAGTTAATCCCTTCTGATAGCACTGAACAATGCCATAAAGCCCAACTACATCAAAGCAAGAATAGATAAGACCCAACAAAATAGTGTTATATACTCATGTGCCGTATCATAACGACTCAATAATAGTAAAGACAGACGCACACAGAAAGACGCATGAAGAAAGGAAGCAAGAGGGAAAACGCAGGAAGACTTCTTTAACAATATATTTACCTCTCACTTTATTGTAAGGTTTGAAAAGGGTTACTCAAAGTTTGCATGTGAGAGGGTGCTGGAGACTGAACATAAACTTCATATTTTGACCCCACTGTTATGACCGTCACGTTGTGTCTTTCTTGTTCTCTTAGATGCTCAACCAGAGGTCTTGGGGTCCACTCCATCGGGAGTTTTCCAAGTGCCCCCTCGGTCGGGTGTGGCCTTCCCTACCACATCTCGTCTCTAAGTCTCTGGGAGTCTGCTGGCAACTCCATCGGGGGTTTTCCGAGTGCCCCCTTGGTCGGGTGTGGCCTTCCCTACCACATCTGGTCTCTACTGTCTGGAGGTCTACTGGCAACTGCTGTGGGACCCAAACTCAACTGAGTTAAATAATAATTCAACGCCCACACGATCGCCTACTGGATCTTTGAATCGGATGTTTAATCGTCATCAAGCGGAAATAACTGTCATGCAGTTCCGAGGTTACTCTCTTCCAGTGCATCACTGTAGTGGCACAATGGAACCTTCACCTTGTCCCACCTCATAAGCCTTAATCCGCCCACGCGATCTCTTTCGATTACTGGCCATTGGAATGTGTCACTTTCTTCCGGTGTATCACCTTGGAATAGCATTTTTGGGCTGGGTCGAAGGGTCAAAATATAACAATATAGCATATGTAGGTTATATGGTGATAGAGACGAAACGATCAATCACATAATAAGCGAATGAAACAAATTAACGCAAAGAAAGTATAAGACTAGACACGATAAAGTGGGGAATTGTACACGAAATAGAAATTTGACCATGCAAACAAATAGTATACGCTCAACCCAGACTCCGCCCTGGGGAATGAGACGCGCAACATTTTCTAGGATTTTGATATACAAACAGGTCATCTATTCTCGGTCAGAAGACCAGACCTGGTGATAGTAAACAAAAAACTGAGAACTGGCCGAATTGTGAACTTTGCCACCCTTGCACACCACTGAGTAAGTGTAATATAATAGCTGAGGAATTTCGGTTCATGCCTTTGGGTTTAGTTAGGCAGAGAACCTTTCGGCTCAGCACATGGGTTAGTATGACAGACTATATATGTGTCAAGATAAGAAGGAAGAAAAAGATTCGCCAGAACTGAGGATTGAGTAGAGGCATCATAACAATGACTCGAGGAATTTATTAAAAAAGAGCAAAGAAAGACTAATCACAGCAGTCATTAAGAACAATGCCAACATAAGAACTAACAGAAAAAAAAATACAAACTAGGAATTAGAAATGGGAAGAAAAACAACTGTTAGAATAATTAGAGAAACAAAAAGGCCAGATTACACACCAGAAGACCTGAACATGACTAAGAAAGGAAAACTTTAACAGAGAAACTGAATCTTTTTAACAGCAGCACAAAACAACGCCATAAGGACCAATTCCTAGGTTGCGTCATACCAAAGACTTTAAAAATGGTACTTGATACCTTCTTGTTTAACACTCAGCAATATAAGGTACGTATCAAGGATAAAGTGGAGCAATCCAGGGAAAGGAGTAGCGCCCTCCCCTACACTTCGGAGTAGTAGCTATTGAAAAGGGAACTTCGGGTCAGCCTCGACTTTTTATAATTGTTATTATTATACTCATTGCTAGTTTTCACACTAGCTGATGGTATTTCACATGAATCTAAGTGACAGCAAGTCTCCTGGACTTTTCCCTGTATTATGGCCGATCTTAATAAAGCTGTCGTTTAAATAGTCTCCACCCCTTTTCTTATTTCCAATACATACAGTCCCTTTTACCAATCCTCGATTACTTTTTTTTACTTATATAAAAGCTAAAATTGATAATATGCAACATAATAGAGAGTGTAAGTTATGTAGAGAGTTTATGACAGTCCACATAATAAGCGAATGCAGTAAACATAAAAAAGTACAAGACTAGGCACGACTGGGCGGGAAAGGTGATCTACTGGGAATTGTGCAAGATATTCAAACTTGACATGCAGGACACTGCTGGAGAAGCAGGGACGAGCTCATAAGTGATGTAAACTTATGGACCCTCACACATGGCCGTGCAAAATCAGGACGACCAGCACGAACATACTTTCAGCAACTATGTGAGGATACGGGATGTTGTCCAGAAGACCTGCCTGAAGCGATGAACGATAGGGAAAAGTGGCGAGAGAGGGTCAGGGATATCCGTGCTACCAGCACGACATGATGATGATGATATGCACCAAAGAGAACCAGTCTCAGAGAATGAGAAGTATAAAATTCTTTGAGAATTTGAAATAAAAATGGATCACCTGATTCCATCCAGAAGACCAGACATCATGTTGATTAACAAGAAAAGGACTTGCCATCTAGTAGATTCTATCGTTCTGGTGGACCACAGTGTAAAATGAAAGAGTGTAAAAAGAAAGAATGCGAAAAAATGAACAAATGCTTGGACTTTGTTAAATAACTAAAAAAAAATAGTGGAACATGAGCGTGACGGTGATACCAATTGTGGTTGGAGTCCTTGGAACGGTCCGGTAAAAAGACTAGAAGAATTGGAAATCAGATGAAGAATTGAGCCGATTCTGATCATAGAATTGTTAAGATCGGCTAGAATACTGAGAAAAGTCCTGGAGACCTGTGGTGACTTGCTGTTACGCAGACTTTAGTGAAAAATTACTTGTTTGTGCTGGTGTGAAAAACTGGCTAGGAATAAGCGAATATTTTGAAAGAAGTAATATGAATAAAAACGGGGATAAATAAAGAAATAAAGGAATGAAAGAAGGAATAAAAGAAGGAATGAAAGAAGGAATGAAAGAAAAGGATGAAAGAAGGAATGAAAGAAAAGGATGAAAGAAGGAAGTTAGGAATGAAAGATGAAGATTTGAAGGAAGTAAGCAAGTTAGGAAAGAAGAAAAAAAGGGGAAAGGAAGGAAAGAAGAAAAAAAGGGGAAAGGAAGGAAAAGAAGAAAAAAAGGGGAAAGGAAGGAAAGAATCGAGAAAAAGTGAAAGAAAAAATTGAAGGAAGAGAAAAAGAAGAGAAGGCAAAATGAATAATTAAGGGCAGTGGAAAGAAAATCAAAATAAACATCTTTGAAGAGTTTTAATTAAGATTTTGCAAGAGTCCCCTACAAAAACACACTCCCGTAAGATGTAAGGAAAAATTATATAAGGACAGGATTATACATTTATGCTCGGGGAAAGCAATATTTTTCTCCATGTAAAAAGGTTTCTTAAAAGCAAATATATTTAAAAGCGACTTTATTTTCTTTCTTGTCCAATTCGATCTGATTTCTGAGATTGTTTGAAGCGTGATTAATAATTAATTACCGCAAAGTTTTTCTATCCCATTTTTGTGATTCTTGGAAAAACACATTTCGAATTCATTCGTTTAATTATTTTTGTTTTGCCTCCAAAGCGATTTGCAACACATTCTATGATTTCATCATTCTATAATTTCTTTATTTCTTTCCAATTCGATTACTTGCGTTCGTGGTGAGGTGTTTAAATTTTCTTTTCTCCTCCGAACAGTTTTCTATTCGAGTAAGGACAAAATGAACATTATCAATATTCATTTGAAGTGGGGGAAAAACCCAGTTCATTATCAGTGGAAAGTCCCCTAGTTTTGTAGCAACATCGTTTCGAGAATTTAACTGAGAGGATTTAAATCTCCAGCTTATACTCACAATGTATATTTTTTCTTTTTTAAGTAGAGGAATTATATTGTGAATTGTATTACCATGACCAGAAAATCCTGTGAACACTTACGCACGACATACGCTGATTCGATCTCCAGTGGTGGAGATCACAGTATACACTGCTGATGAGACCAAATAAGATCGAAACATCTGTTTAGTGTTTCCATATTCGCCAGATTTTCTGGTCAAGGTAATTCAATTCACATTATACTCACAATGTTGAGATTTCATTTAAGTTGCTAGCAATTTTAATGGCATGTCAATTTTAATGGCATGTCAATTTTAATGGCATGTCAATGCCAGAAGGTTAACGAATCGAGCTCATTGTCCTTTCAAATTTACATTTGTTGTGTTGTTTATTTTTTGTTACGTACGATCCTATCGAATACGAATTATTTTTAAACAGATCTATTTGGTCCATAGGTGGGATCTTGGCAGGTACTACCACTCCAGGTCGAGGTGTACCGTAATGGGTAATCCATATTCTCAAAAGCTCTGGAAGTGAAGCGTCATCATCAGATGCAGTTTTGTTTAATACCCTGAACCCCACTTTTTTGGGGATCTAACTTCTCTGCAGGGAACAGCAGTATGAAATTTTCTATCCTTGGGTGCACATATTTAGATGCAATAATACATATGCGTTTAGATGGGACCATGTCTACATGTGTATGTAAGCGTACATATATTTACCAACCAATTCAGAGCTTTCCTCTATCTAGACTGGTTGCCGTGTCAAGTCTTCCCTATTAATTACCTATAGCTGGAATGAGAATAAATGGATTCATACCATTCCCAAGGGTATTAGTGATAAAGGAAAATTTAATCAGCCTCGTCCAGGATTTGAACCCATCTCACCGCGTCCATTTCCTACGACGATAATCATTACACCACAGGATTCTCCGTATAGACCTAACATCTATGTAAGTATTTACGCTAGGTGAATTTTTTATACGAAAAAAAAAAAAAAAGAAATTTGAATTCTGAGTTTTCCTTCTCCTAGACCTGTTGCCATACCAAGTTTATCCTACAATTTACCCATAGCCAGAGAAAGAATAATTGATTTCATGCCATTTTCAAGGATATTAGCGAAATGGAAACAGTCTCGTTCTGGAGATTTGAACTCGGACCGCCTTGCCCATTTCCGACGATGATATCCATTACAACAAGAGCGCCTATATGCATGTATATACCCGTGGGGGCCAGCATATATGTACAGGTGTGCAGCCGCATGGTTAGAGTGTATATATATATATATATATGTTGATGGCGGTCGCTCGCCACTGTATTTGCATGGAAAAACTCTGTCAACGCCGCAGTAGGAGGGGTAGGATTACTTATAGGACCTAGAGCACTAAAAACGCTTAATAGCGTTGAGAAAATACAACCTAGAATGATGGCAGCTACATTTAACGGAAACCCCAGAGCAACAATCATCTCATGCTACAGCCCCACCAATGTTAGTGAAGAAAATGAACTAGTCACCTTCTACGATGAGTTATCCTCATTAGTGCGTAGCATCCCGAAACACAACATGTTAGTCATTGGCGGAGACATGAATGCCCAAATCGGGAAAAACGGAAACAACAAATACAGCCTCCACAACACGTCAAATAGGAATGGGCAACATCTAACAGATTTCATGATAGAAAATAGATTAGCATGCCTCAATACAAACTACCAAAAAAGAGAGGGCAAACTATGGACATACACGTACGCAAACAATACTAAAGCTCAGATAGACTACGTCGTTATAAACAAGAAATGGAAGAATAGTGCATTGAATTGCGAGGCATACTCCTCTTTTGAGGGTGTGTCCACCGATCACCGAATAGTCACGGCGAAAATACGGTTAAGCCTACGAAAAAACGCCAAACGAACAGCGACCACCAAACACTATGACTGGGCCCTATTAAACAACAAAGATATAAGAGATAAATACGTATTAGAATTAAAAAACAGATTCGAAACACTACAAGAAAAGACGGAAAAAAGTACACCAAACGACGAATATGAAAATTTCGTCAATGCACACCTCGAGGCAGCAGCAAAATACATTCCAACAAAAATTAAAACTAAATATAGAGTCCCATGGGAAACTTTAGCAGTGAGAGAAAAACGTGCATTAGTGAAAACAGCCTCCAAAAACTATCGAAAAAACCCAACAAACACAAATGCCTTAAAACTAAAAACGACACAATATCAATTAGCAGGCAATTATATAAAGGAACTGACAGAATACATTCAAAATCAGATAGATAAGATTAGAGACTCGGTGGAAGATAGACAATCTAGAATAGCCTGGCAAACAATAAACGAAGTGAGCAGAAGAAAGAACACAGCCAAAGCAAAACTTAAAGCAGCAAACCAACAAGAAAGAATAAAACTGTGGAAACAGCACTTCGAAAACTTACTTGGAAACCCACCAAAAATAACACATGAACCAATCGCCAGAATAATGAGCAAACAATTAGACATTAAACTAGGACCGTTCACACAAGAAGAACTCGACTCGGTTCTCAGAAAAATTAACAATAGGAAAGCTGCAGGGCTGGACGAAATTCCCCCGGAAGTATGGAAGACCAGACAATTCGACGACTTACTGCTCCGACACTGCAACGCAGTATACAATCAAAATCCGATAGATAGATGGATGAAGGGATGCATACTCCCCTTCCCTAAAAAGGGGGACCTCGGATTAGCCAAAAACTACCGAGGCATAACACTTACATCCATAGCTGCCAAAATCTACAATGCCCTACTACGAAACCGAATAGAACCCAAAATCGACAACATACTTAGAAAAAACCAAAATGGCTTCCGAAGAAATAGATCCACGACCTCACAAATATTAACCATCCGCAGAATCCTTGAAGGTGTACGGGCAAAGAACCTACAAGCGACATTAATATTTGTCGACTTTACCAAGGCTTTCGACTCCATTCACAGAGGAAAGATGGAACAAATACTACTAGCGTACGGCATACCTAAAGAAACCGTAGCGGCAATAACGATTCTCTATAGAAACACTAAAGTAAAAGTACGATCACCGGATGGAGACACAGAATACTTTGACATTATAGCAGGAGTGCTACAAGGGGACACGCTGGCCCCGTACCTCTTTATCATTTGTCTAGACTACGTACTTAGAACATCGATTGACAAAATCAAAGAGAATGGTTTCGAACTGACGAAGAAAAGAAGCAGAAGATACCCCGCAACAACAATTACCGACGCCGACTACGCCGATGACATAGCGATACTGGCAAATACACCTGACCAAGCCGAAACACTTCTGCATAGTTTGGAACGAGCAGCAGCAAGCATAGGCCTCTATGTTAATGCACACAAAACGGAATATATGTGCTATAACCAAACGGGGGACATCTCCACTCTAGAAGGAACCCCACTTAAACTAGTAGACAAATTCACGTACCTAGGAAGCAGCGTCGAATCAACTGAAAAGGACATCGAAATGAGGTTAACGAAAGCATGGACAGCTATCAATAGGCTATCGATTATATGGAAATCAGACCTAACCGATAAAATGAAACGCAGTTTCTTCCAGGCAGCGGTCACATCGATACTGCTATATGGATGCACTACATGGACGCTAACAAAACGGCTGGAGAAGAAACTAGATGGCAATTACACAAGAATGCTGCGTGCAATCCTGAACAAGTCCTGGCAGCAACACCCCACAAGACACCAACTGTACGGCCACCTGCCCCTTATCACGAAAACTATTCAAGTTAGACGAACCAGACATGCAGGACACTGCTGGAGAAGCAGAGATGAACTCATAAGAGATGTACTCTTATGGATCCCCACTCATGGCCGCGCAAAAGTAGGACGACCAGCTCGAACGTACATTCAGCAGCTATGTGAGGATACAGGATGTTGTCCTGAAGACCTACCTAGGGCGATGAACGATAGGGAGGAATGGCGAGAGAGGGTCAGGGATATCCGTGCTGCCAGCACGATATGATGATGATGATGATGATGATGCTGATGGCTGTGTGTTTATTTATTGCGGACATTTTGTCTGGCCTTTCACCTCTGGCCTTCTTCAGGTGATTTACCGCGACCTTGGATGGGAATGCTGAGTCTTGTAACCGTATCCACAGTAATTACTGCCTTCCATAGTTGTTGTCTATCGCACCACGTTTTTGACCAAGTAAACCTCTGGCCGGCTTGGGTAGGATTTGAAACCGCTAGCTTCTGACAATACTCACCTGGAACCGTAGAAACTCAACGCCTCTATCCGCTGCGCCACGGGCCCCGAAGAAGGCCAGAGGTGAAATTTGGCCGAAACGTAGTTAAAGAAGAAACAACACAAAAACTACCAAGATGAGGACAAAAAGTCCGCAATAAATAAAAATTAATTCTCAGATTAAGAAGCCTCATCTCAAAATGATTCCAATTAAAGACAATTGAATATATATTGTCATTTTACCATGTGTCAAATTAACTTCTACGAGTTTAATTATCAACGTAGACTAATATTTTACTTTATTGTTAAACCTAAAATCAGTCGAGCTATTTAACAGTCTAAGCTCAGTTTATATACTAAATGCTAAAAGGTATGCAATAGTGATTCAAAACATTTTATTTTTTGCTTCTGAGTCTTAGAGTACGCCAACTGTATCTTCTGCAAAAGGGAAAGATCACCACTACTAACAAAAAACTTTCTCTGGTATAACACTTAACTGAATCTGATGGTGAGGCTGTGGAGATCTGGGGAGTGTGAAGTACTCCTTAACTTCCATAACTTTCAGGTACACTCTGACACGGAGTGGGAGAAACTGTTAGGATCCAATCTATGGATCAAATAGATCTGTTTAAAAATTATTCATATTTGATTCGACCATGTACAAAAAACCTTCTCAAGAAACAACAACAAAAGAAATGTAAATATGAACGTAAAATGAACACAATTTTCAAACCTCTTGGCATAAAATGACATTTGACTGATTGATCTGCTTTTAAAATCAATCAGTTTTTTCCAGGTTCTCTTTGAACCAGACTTATAGGATCCGTTAAGGTCCTGTCTATGAATCAAACAGATCGATTTAAAAATTATTCGTATTCGATAGGAACTCTTGATACCATATAACAGTAAATCATCTGTATTAAGAATAGATTTGGCAAAGTTTCTTTTCCTTCGTGGGTTATTCAATACCTAATCCATTTTTGTAAAATAGTCGTGGCGCTGTTTAACCCATAGCTAGGCGGATAAAGAGGTTCATATCTTTCCGAAGGGTATTAGTCCGAAACGTAATAGCACGATGAGAATTTGAACTCACTACGATATCACTGTCCAGCAAGTTAGCCACGGCACCTAAGAAACTTCCCTTGTGTAAGGGATAGTTGCTTGAAGCTATAATTGTTTGCTAAAGAATATTAACAACTTGAAACTATATAAACGTTTGCAAACAAATGACTATTATTAAATAGAAATAATTACTTGAAAGCATAAAAATATTCGTAATAGATAAGAATATTAGAAACCATATAACGGAACAAATTATTTGTATTAGAAATTCTTGATATCATAGATCTGTGTGCATAAAGCTTTAAAGGAAAACATAAACACAAAAATATATATCAAATACAATGAACACGATTCCCTAACCACTAAGCATAAAATGACCACAGACGAACTGACAAGCTGATCAAATGAATGAATGAATCATCCTATGAATGAATGAAAGAATGAATGAATTGTTCAATGAATGAATCAGCCAATGAACGAATGAATGAATCATTCAGTAATAGAATGAATGAATCCTCCAATGAATGAATGAATGAATGTGTAAATGAATGAATGAAAAATTCATCTAATGAATGAAAGAAAGAATAAATGAATGAATTATTCAATGAATGAATAAATAAATGAATGAATGAATCATCGAATGAATGAATGAATTAACTAATCAGTCAATGAATGAATCAACTGAATGAATGAAAAAAATGAATTAATCATTCAATGAATGAATCACTCAATGAATGAATAAATGAATTAATTAATCATTCAATGAATGAATTAATCATTAATAAATGAATTAATCATTCAATAAATGGATCCTTCAATGAACGTATGAATGATCCAATGATCCAATGAATGAATGAATGAATGAAATAATTAATTAATCAATCATTCAATGAATAAATCATCCACTGAATAAATAAATAAATCATTAGCTGTATGAATGAATGAATGAATCATTCAATGAATGACTCACTCAATGAATGAAAGAATTAATTAATTAATCATTCAATGAACAAATTAATCATTCAATAAATGAATAATTCAATGAATGAATGAATGAATGAATGAATCATTCAATAATCCAATGAATGAGTCATCCAATGAATGAATGAATAATTTAATGAATGAATCATCCACTGAATGAATGAATAAATCGTTTAATGAACGAATTAATTTATGAATTAATCGTTCAATGAATGAATCACTTTATGAATGAATGAATGAATTAATTAATTAATCATTCAATGAATGAATTAATCATTCCAATGATCCAATGAAGGAATGAATGAATTATTTAATGAATGAATCAATAAATGAATGAATAAATGAATGAATCATCGAGTGAATGAATGAATTAATTAATCATTCAATGAATGAATCATCCACTGAATTAATGAATAACTCATTCAATGAATGAATGAATGAATGAATCATTCAATGAATGAATCACTCATTGAATGAATGAATTAATTAATTTATCATTCAATGAATGAGAGAATCATCCAATGAATGAATGAATCATTCAATGAATAAATCATTCAATGAAAAAGGAATCATCCAATGAATGAATCACTCATTGAATGAATGAAAGAATTCATTAATCATTCAATGAATGAATGAATCCTCCAATGAATGAATGAATCATTCAATGAATAAATCATTCAATGAAAAAGGAATCATCGAATGAATGAACGAATCATCGAATGAATGAGCGAATGAATGAATCATTCAATGAATGAATGAATGAATGAATAAATCATCCAATGAATGAATGAATCATTCAATGAATAAATCATTCAATGAAAAAGGAATCATCGAATGAATGAACGAATCATCGAATGAATGAGCGAATGAATGAATCATTCAATGAATGAATGAATGAATAAATCATCCAATGAATGAATGAATCATTCAATGAATAAATCATTCAATGAAAAAGGAATCATTCTATGAATCGCTCAATCATCGAATGAATGAGCGAATGAATGAATCATTCAATGAATGAATCATCCAATGAACCAAGAATGAATCCACTAACTTTCTGTATGTTTTTGTTGTTTTAAAGAGGCCTAAAAATCTTATGTATAAATTTTGTTTTTTCAGACAGTTTACAAATTTTATAAGGAGACGGTTTCTCACGAGAGTGAGATTCAGTTTATGAGAATATTAATACTTCTGTTTAAGAATCATTGAAACATTTTAATTAGAATTTCATTACTATCTTCGTGATGCCAAGAATTTGGATGATAAAAAAGTGACGTTGAGCGTATGAAGACCTCAGAAAATTAAGTTGCAATTAAATGAACAGGAAGTTATGTTCTTTTGCAATTTTTAAGAGTATTGGTCTAATGAAAATCTCGTTGTGGTTCAGGTCTTTTGCGGAGTTACAGTTAGAACCAAACACATCTAAACATACACAAATAGGCAGAGTTGGGGGAAGGGAATATTTAAAAAAATGTTCGGAAAATCTGAACCACTGAACAAATTTCGTAAACAAAACAATTTAAAAAATGAAGTATTCTGGGGTGGGCGATATTTTAAAAGAAACATAATTTTTGCTACTTGATTAACAATAAAACATATAGCTCGGCAGGAATCTTTTAAAAATAAATTTCAAGTATTTTTTTCTTTTTTCCTTTTAACAGAACTGTACAATGAATGAAGAATATATATATATATTCAAATTGCATTACCTGTTTTTTTCACGCTGGTAAATTTATAGAAATAAAAATACAAATAAAAATAACACACAAACATGTATATATATAGATATAGATATATATATTCTGTCATCTACAGGCAGACTGTTTCGTTGTATCACAACTCTTCCTTGTCGCTAGACACGTACGACAGTTGGCTCTTAAGATAGATAGAAATAGGAGGACAGACAGACACTGATACATATATACAAATAGATAGATCACTGCATATATATATATATATATATATATATATATATATATATATATATATATATATATATATCATTACTTTAGACTTAGTTTCATACCGCTCACCCAACAAGCGAACCACGTCACCTCGGGAATTATAAGGCATTAAGTAGTAGAAGTAGTATATATATATATATATATACATATATATATTAGAAACCTATATCTGCCAAAATAAATAAAAAGACTAAAAACATCCGCATTGCTTGAAAATAATCGACAGGTACCGCAATACATAATTACTCTCTCTCTCTCTCTCTCTCTCTTTCTATATATATATATATATATATCATCTAGTCGTGTTGACAGCACTAAGTTTCCTCGCCCTCTCAGGCCACACATCTTTCTCATCAATCGCTCCTGGTACGTCTTCTTAACTGCATCAAGTGTCTACACAAACCTGATGTATGTAAGCCTTCGCAGGCCGGATAAAACTGCAGTGTCCATGTCTAAGAATCCATAAGAGAACGCCACTTATGAGCTCGTTCTTAAATCTTCAGCAGTGCCCCGCATGGCTAGTTCGTTTTATTTGGATAGTTTGTGAGATGGGAGGCAGTTGGCCTTTTAAGTGCTCTTTTGGGGGGTGTTCCTCTGTGGATTTATACAATTCTGCATGGAGCATTCTTGTATAGTTTCTATTCAGCTTTTTCTTCGGCATTTCGTTATGGTCCTTGTGGTGCATACATACAGCAATACTGACACAATCGATGCCTGGAAGAAATCCAGTTTTCTTTTACCGAATAGATCAGATTTCAATATCATCGACAACCTTTCAGTAGCAGTCAAAACCCTCGCTAGGCGTATATTGACATCATTTTCAGTTGATGAGATGTTTCTATGGAGGTATGTGAACTGGTCAAATTTCGAAGGCTACCTCTTGAATGTCTTCCGCTGTTGGCTAATCTACGCTATTCAACTTGGATTTTGCTTGGGTAGTCATTGTTTCTGCAGAATATCCCCTCCTTCTTGGCCTCTTTTTTGTTTGAAAACATATATATATATATATAGTTTGAAAATATATATATATATATATATATATATATATATATAAAGAGATCTTGGCTAATTGGCCCAGTGGGTAGAGTGTTCGCCAATGATCCGGGAGACGTAGATTCAATCCCAGGTCACGTCATACCAAAGACTTTAAAAAATGTTACTTGATACCTCCTTGCTTAACACTCAGCAATATAAGGTACGTATCGAGGGTAAAGTGGGGCAATCCAGAGAAAGGAATAGCGCCCTCCCTTACACCTCGGTGTAGTAGCTATTAAAAAGAGAGCCTTCTGGTCGCCCTCGACTATGGTCACCAACTAACAACTATATATAAAGAGATGTACATTGATATATGAAAACATATACATGTATGTATAGGAATAGATGTGCATGAATGTATATATATATATATATATATATATATATATGTATATATATTTAATACGTAAAATGAGTGTTTATATCTTAAAGTTAAAAAACACCTTTTGAATATTGACTTTATTTTGTATAAACTTTTTATGCGTGTGTATGCGTTCGTAGACTGGGGAAATTATAAATAAATATGTCGCTTATGTATTTCCTTGTAAGACTCCAGCGACAATGTTGGTTCATATATATATATATATATATATATATATATATATATATATATAAAGAGATATACATAGATATATGAAAACATATACATGTATATATTGGAATAGATGTGCATGAATATAAATATATTTACATATATATATAAATATGTATATACATATATTTAATATGTAAAATAAGTGTTTATATCTTAACGTTGAGGCGATGAACGATAGGGTAAAGTGATGAGTGAGGGTCAGGGATATCCGTGCTACCAGCGCAACATGATGATGATGATATCTTAACGTTAAAAAAATCTTTTGAATATTGACTTTATTTTGTATAAACTTTTTATGCGTGTGTATGTGTTCGTAGACTGGGGAAATTATAAATAAATATGTCGCTTATGTATTTCCTTGTAAGACTCCAGCGACAATGTGGAAGAATTCATTGTCACCATCAAGTGAGCCAAAAATTACTTTCGTGTTTTTTCTAAAGCATCCTCACAGCCGTAACAGTTTCTTTGGAAATGCATGATGTTAGCGGTATTTGTTGTATGTTTTCTTGGTGTATGTAATCGAATAATTTGGAAAGGTCTAGGAACTGTAGTGTTGCTTCGAGACTTTTGACACGTACTCCTTCGATGATCTGTCAGATTTTCAGAATCTGTGAGTTGGTAGATCGAATCCTCTGAAAACTGTTCTGATTTTTCTTAAGAATTTTCTTGATTTCAGACTCCGGAACGATAATAAACCTTAGTAACTATTTGATGTGGACACAAAAGGAAAACACGGAACACGGCTTAGAGGTAAGAAAGATATATTAACAAAAGTTACAAAGGATAGTGTCTAATATTGGTAGTCGTACTTCTAGTACTCATGTACTACTGTTACTACTACTGCTACTTTGGGATATTACTACACTAGTAATATAGTGCTGGAAGAGTCAATGATGCAGGTAAGTTTCGGTCTCACAACACCCCACTTCCAAGAGTTTTTTTTTTCTTGGAAAAAGGGCAAAAAAAGTAAAACTATTAATACTTCTGCCTCTTGGGATTTACGACGAGTGGTTGCGTAAATTTTCTTTTTCTTCCTGAGCGTCGTACTTCCGGAGAGACTTGAGGCGTGTCGAGATCGAAATGATTGAATATTGCGTCGATCGGCTCTTCGCAGGTATTTTGTGGTAATTCCTCAGATTCATTCAAACGGTATTTCCTGAGCCGGTTCATATGGCATTTGTGGGTATTTTTTGGTTCCTGGACAATATAGACCAGTTCGCCAATCCTTTGTTTGATGGTGTCTACTTCCCAAAATGTAATGTTGTTTTTGTAGGCCTTGAAAAGGACTTTATCACCAGGATAGAATTGTTTCTTATGGGGCGAGACGGTTTTCTTGAACTTTGATTGCCGTGGAATGAGTTTTTCGAGGACGGACTTGATTTTTCTTGCGAAAAGTGTTTCTGCAGGCAAGCGTCCCATAGGCGTGTTAGGATTCGGGGTTATCCTATACACCTGCAGAAACTGTTGTAATGCTCTATCCATCGGTGTCCCGTGTGCCTTTTTTAAAGCACTTTTTAAGGTATCTACAAACCTCTCGGCCTGCCCATTCGACCTGGGGTGATACTGAGGCGTTGTTATGTGGTCCACTTGATACGTCTTGCAAAAGTCTCTGAAGTCACTTGATGTGAATTGCGTGGCGTTGTCAGTCACCACACAATCTACCACACCAAAGCGCGAATAGCTCGTGTAATAATCCGATCGTGCAGTTGGTAGTTGGTTTTTGCATTGTAAAGACCTCAGGCCATGTTGAGAGGCTATCCACAACAATGAGGTACTTCATGTTGTCTACGGGCACTGCAAAATCCACATGGATTCTCTGCCATGGATGGTCTGTTTTTGGCCATGGTTTGCACGTCGTAGTTGGAGATTTTGCTGCAAGTGTGCATCCCTTGAAAAGATTCTATCATGTCTGCTATGTCCCTGTCCATATTTGGCCAATATACATAGCAGCGCATGAGACTTTTCGTATGGTCCTTCCCCGGATGTCCCATGTGAAAATCCATGAGGATTTTTCTTTGTAGGCTTTTTGGAGTCACTACACGGTCATTATACAGTAGGACATCATCACAGAGGGAGAAAACTTCAGGCACATTGGGGTCTTTATTGCGAATTTTGTTTTTGATGGATTGTATGAATTCATCTTCTCGGGAGTCCCTTTTTTTGTCGACCAAAGTCACTGGGAACTCTTTGACTGAATTTGCGATCATGTTTTTGATTTCACAATCCGTTCTTCGAGTAGCAAGAAAGACTTCTGTATTTTTGGGAATAAGTCGCGATAAGCTGTCCGCGTGGCTAATATTTTTAGATGTTAGGAACTCGATCTTGTAGTTGAAGAGAATCGTTCCCCAACGAAGTAGTCTATTTGCAGTATAGACTGGCAGACCTTTCTTCGCCCCAAAGATTGTTATTAAGGGTTCATAGTCCGTTTGTAATATGAACCGTCTTCCATGTAGGTATCTGTGGAACTTTGTGACGGCGAATATTATCCCTAAAGCCTCTTTCTCTATTTGGGAATATTGCTTCTCAGCTGGTAGCAGGGATCTAGATGCGTGTGCCACAGCTTTTCGCGAACCATCTGGCAGTTTAGAGAGAATGCAAGGACCGATGCCGTATGAGCTTGCATCACTTGCGACTATGATGTCGGGGGTAGGGTCGTAGTGGGTGAGGGAGAGATCCGAAGTAAGGGTTTTCTTGATATTTTCGAATGACTCTTGGCATTCAGGGGTCCCTAACCATGGTTTGTGCTATCTTTTAGAGTTCTTTGAGAGGCCCTCTCAAATTCTGCATGTTCTTAATGAACCCTTGATAAAAGCTTGGCCGTGGAAGCTTTTTAAGGCTTGAACATTATCTGGGGCCGGCATGTTTCTGATCACGTTGGCTCTTTCTGGACCCGGCCGACGACCGTCTCTATTTATAACGTGACCTAAGTATTTGATCTCTCGTAAGAAAAAATCACACTTTGCCGCCTTGACTTTAAACCCGTATTCTTGTAACTTCTCGAATACGTTTATTATGTGGTTCCGGTGCTCTGCTGTAGTTTTACTGGTAACCAGTATATCATCCAGATTGGCTGTAGCGTAGTCAAGGTCACCCAACAAGGTGTCCATGACCTGCTGGAAAATTGCGGGCGCAACCTTGACTCCAAAAGCCAGTCTATGGGTGTTGATACATAGCAATTTGGAACTTTCTTCATCCACCTCTATCTGAAGATATGCGTCAGAGAGGTCAATTTTGGAGAAGATTTTTCCACCGTTTAATTTGTTGAAGATTTCTTCATTGCTTGGTCGAGGATAATGGTGATCCTGCAAGGCATCGTTTAACCCTGTGGAGAAATCGGCGCAGATTCGTATTTGGTTGGATTTCTTTTTTACATGGACCGTAGGTACTGCCCATTCGCTAAAGTTTCTTTTTGACAGAACACCTACTTGTTCGAGTCTATCTAATTCTTTGTTGATTTGCTCTAGAGCAGCGAAAGAGACATTCCGTTTCTTCTTGAATACCGGTTGTGCACCGTCCATCACTTTGAGCTTAGCTTTTAATTTAGAACATTTCCCAAGGCCGCCAGAAAAAGAAACCTGGGGAAATCGTTGTTTGAGTTCCTTTTTGAGAGTTACCGAATTGGAGGTTGTACTTTCTATTTTGCGACAAAATGTACTCATTGGGCAATCCCATAGATTGAATTTTTCTAATCAATCTGTTCCGAACAAGTTGTCCGAATTTTTTAGTACGTAGGCTTTCAGCTTTTTGTTAACTCCATTTAGTGTTACTGTAAGGATTACCTCGCCTAAGATGTTAATATTCTCGCCAGTTACGGATTTTGCTCTTTTATCCGTCTTTAGTAAAATCGGCTGGAGGTGCCCGTGGTGTAATGGTTATCGTCGTAGGAAATCGACACGGCGACTCGAGTTCAAATCGTGGACGAGACTGATTGCATTTCACATAGCACTAATACCCTTGGAAAAGGTATGAATCCAATTATTCTCCCTCCAGCTACGGGTAAATAGTAGGGCAGACTGATTTCTACAGCCTTGGTAAGGCAACTAGTCTAGAAGAAGGAAAACTCTAAATTCAAACTTGCTAAACTCCGCTTAAAAATTGACCTTGTGTCATATCCTGGTAAATATGGTAAAGTCGGCTTGTTTAATTTTCGCCAAGTACGCCAGTTGATGATTGAGATATCAGAACCCGAGTCAAGCTGCAATTTAATGGAGTTATTGAAAATATCGACAGTCACATATTTCCTTAAATTCCTATTTACTATCTCATCTTCGTCGCCACTAATGTGGACCCAAAGTCGTTACACAGAAGGAAAACACGGAACACGGTTTAGAGGTAAGAAAGATATATTAACAAAAGTTACAAAGGATAGTGTCCAATATTGGTAGTCGTACTTCTAGTACTCTTGTACAACTGCTACTACTGCTGCTACTACAGCTCCCTTATTAGGATATTACTACGCTAGTAATATAGTGCTGGAAAAGTCCATGATGTAGGAAAGTTTCGGTCTCCCAACACTATTGTCGAGTGCTTCACAGTTCAAAGAGATATTAATCTACTTCTTATTCGTGGGTATATAGTCTAGCTGTTCTTTAGCATTATTTAGGTTTGTGTTGGTCCATATATATAATGAGATATACATAGATATATGAAAGCGTATACACGTATATATAAAAATAGATGCGTATATATATATATTTAATATGTAAAATGAGTGTTTATATCTTTCAGTTTAAAAATTTTATTTGAATATCAACTTTATTTTGTATAAACCTTTTATGCGTGTGTGTGTGGATATATATATATATATATATATACGTATATATATAAATGAATATGAATATGAATATATATGTGTGTGTGTGTCTATATATATATATATGAATATATATGAATATACATGTGTGTGTGTGCATGTGTGGATGTATATATATAGGTATGGATATGAACATATGCTTATGTGTGTGTGTGTGTGGTTGTGTGTGTGTGTGTGTGTGTGTGTTTATGTATGTATAAAACTGTAACCGTGATTTATGTAATTAATACTGTATTGTTTGTGAAACTTGGAAAGGACTCTAGTTACAGGTTTTTCGGATTTTACGCCTGCAGCTGTTATCTCCCTTTGCAGTAGTAGATTAATTAGATGACGTCTCATAATTAGATTTTTTTTTCATCCACAGCCATTTTGCAAATATGAGCATTCCTGTTTTCGTGCTAATTTTAACTACCAGATAACTTTTTTTAATTAACTATTGTAATTAGGACTGAAATTATTCATTAATAAAAGAATCTCAGTTTGTTTTCCCATCGGCATTCATAATAATTAAAAAAAAGAAATGAATATTAGAAAAAATAAATAAGATAAAAACAAAAATAAAAAGAAAAACAAACAAAAAATCCCAACTGACTACGAATTATGAGAGTTCATGAAATTGTGGAATATAAACCTGTCGATAATCTTGTGATATCAAAAATCTACAGATGCAAAAGCTGAATTGATTTTGATTGGTTACCGCAATTCAAAAGATAATTATTAATTTAAGCAATAAAAAAAGAAGAAGAACGAAACATTACAGATTATAGCGCTTATTCTCTTCCATATTAGAAATTAAATGTGTTGAGTCCTGCAGTGATTTCAATGTTCGAATATTAACCAGTTTTTTTTCCTTATCATATATAACATCGCCTGCAAGAGAGTAACTACATGCTAGACTAGGCTTTTTAAATACAGTATCTTTCATAAATGAGTGACCACATTCATGACAAGGCTTTAAATACAGAACTGCTCATAAGCGTACAAACGACTTTATGTTGAGTTGACCTGGGATTAATGGCAACGAAAGATGGTTCAAAATTCCATAGTGCTCCGGAACTGGAGCCTCACTACCAGTTGCAGTTTATCCCCATAAAAAGGGAATAGATAAATATGAAAGACGATGGATATAATACGTTTTGCAGATAGTTGCGGACGATCCCCGTGTCCTATAAAAGAAAAAAAAACAAACATATTAATTAGATAGATAGATAGATAGTGAGAGAGAGAGAGAGAGAGAGAGAGAAACAGGCAGGTACATGCACACAGACAACGAGGTTGAGATAGATAGATAGATAGATAGATAAAAAAAAACTGAGAGATAAGTGTACACACAGATAGATAGATAGATAGATAGATAGATTGTACAAAATATAGCAGGCCATGAAATACCTTTGTTCTTATCATAGTTGCTAGCAAAAGTTTAAAAACAAACAAACAAAAAACAAGCTTTTCACTTTAAATACCCAGAATAACAATATAACATTTTTATTTGATATACAGATAGATGGAAACAGATAGACACATGCGCGCGTACAGACTAACTTGGATAGATAGATAGATAGATAGATTGATAGATTGTACTAATTATAAGAGATCTGTACTTGCTTGTAAAACGTTAAAAAATGAACGTCACATTTTTATTACCAAAAATTAAACTGTATAGATATACATATGGTGTATTTTTTGGAAAAATGTTCCAAGTGAAAGAATAAATACTGGCATCTTTAGCGAAGAAGAGAATTAACTCATTATCTTTTTTTTATATCTTAAAAGGCAATTTTTTATGAATGATACTGTATTTCAATATTATTAGAGATACGTTTTCAACGAAACAAAAATTTTGTCCGCGAGGAAAATCTTAGATTGTTCGCCAAGCAAATATTTTAAGCCCAAAGAAAAAGGAGTGTAAGTCAACTAAAATATTCAATTACAGTTTTATCATTTAATCCTTACAACCAAAAGATTCGATGAAGGATGAAAACTTTATAGGTACTCACTTAGAAATTCTTGTTCTGCCACAACGTAATAATAATAATCGTCTATGTGGAAGGAAAGTCAGAAATAGAACACAACGAATCACTTTACAACTTCAATCATCAGTTTCATCTATTTCTATCTATCTATCTATCTATCTATCTATCTATCTCTTCATCCCTCTGTGCTTTCATGCACGAGGTGACAACAAATCCCTGTGATTTTCTGACTCTTAAGATAGATAGAAATAGGAGGACAGACAGACGCCGATACATATATACAAATAGATGGGTCACAGTATATATATATATATATATATATATATATATATATATATATATATAATCATGTCGCGCCATCAGCATGGATATTTCTGACCCTCTCTCGCCATCCCTTCCTATCGACCATCGCTTCCGGCAGGTCCTCTCGGCTACATCCCGTATCTACACAGAGCTGCTGTATGTAGGTTCGAGCTGGTCGTCCTGCCTTTTCTCGACCATTTGAAAGGGTCCACAAGAGTTCTTCACTTATGAGCTCGTCCCTACTTCTCCCGTAGTGTCCCGCACGTCTGGTTCGTCTAATTTTGATTGTTTTCATGAAGGGTGTTAGGTGGCCGTTCAGTTGATACTTTGTGGGATGTTGCCTCCAGGATTTGTTCAATATTGCTCGCATTCTTGTGAAGTTACCGTCAAGCTCTTTTTCCATCCGTTTAGTTAGGGTCCATGTAGTGCATCCATGTAACAGCACGAAGGTTTTTATGCTATCAAATAAAGAAACTAAATGAAACCAAACCAAACTAACTCTATTAGCGCTCAAGTTTCCTGACAAGTGCCGTGGTTTTAGGTTGGAATCGGTGGATAAATTTACCTAAATTGTGCTGAGCGCTTTCGGACCCTTTTTGACTATCATCAGAGATTTTGAAAATGTAAATAACGGTTTTTAAAAAGTCTTAAAAAGTTTTTTTTATTGCAAAAAACATTACATAAACGTACAGTTGGATTAAACTGAGATTCTAATGACATGAAACATATTTAAAACAAAACGCTATCAACGGAAATAGAATATTTATCAAGCGAAATTGAATGTTTCAAAAACTTTCTATCTTTTTCATTTAGTTAATAACTCCAGCAAAATTCATCTACCAAGTTCAACCTAAAACAAAAGCACTTCTCAGGAAACTTGAAAGGATCCTAAAAAATTCTATTGATAAGATGTGTATTTATTATCTAACCCGACAAGCTTAAATGAAGGAGTGATGCCCAACCACAAGCTTAAATGAAGGAGTGATGCCCAACCACAAGCTTAAATGAAGGAGTGATGGCCAACAACAAGCCTAAATGAAGGAGTGATGCCCAACCACAAGCTTAAATGAAGGAGTGATACCCAACAACAAGATTAAATGAAGGAGTGATGCCCAACCATAAGCTTAAATGAAGGAGTGATGTTCCACCACACACACTCACACACACACACACACGCACACCCGCACACACACATACACACACACACACACATTTCACTCGTAAGTATTTTTAAACGAGTTGTCTGAGCTGATTTGTTTGCACACTGTTAAATAGTATCGAGTATTGCAATCACAAATAATTATATTATATATTAATTATTTGTTTGCATGCAGTTAGATAGTTTCAATAAGTACTATTTAACATTGTTTGTTTGTTTGTTTGGGTTTCATGGCATATCAAACTTTGTAGGTTATTAAATTGCCAAATCTATTTTATAAAAATCAATAGCTCTAATTGAAACAATTCAGTTTTGTATAAGTATAGCTTTGTCCACACACAGTTAAATGTCAAAACAGTTCTATTTCGAACCATCCAGTTGAGCATAACTACGCAGTTTAAATATCAAAAGAGTTCATTTTCAAAAAATTCAGTTTAGCATAATTGCGCATTTTAGTTCTATAGATAGGACCCTTATCAGGTGTTACCACTCCGGGCAATGAAGGAGTGCTCTGCATTTCCAAAGGTTCAGCACTACTGGAACTTCACCATCAGATTGTTTAGTGATATAATCAGGACACTCGTTGGGGTGGGGTCTTATCCCTTTGCAGAGAAGCAGTCGGTGTATTCTACAGCCCCAGCCGAGTGGGCAATTAACATTAGTTTTTCTTTTTATCTTATACATGGCTGTGCAAAAGCAGGGCGACCAGCACGAGCCTACGTACAGCAGCTCTGTGAGGATACAGGATGTAGCCCTGAGGACCTGCCAGAAGCGATGAACGATAGGAAGGGGTGGCGAGAGAGGGTCAGGGATATCCGTGCTAGTAGCACGACAAGATGATGATGATTCCTATGTAATATAGACAATTTGCACACAGTTGTATGGTTTCAAATAACTAATAATAATCATCCTTAGTAAATGATTGGACAGTTCTATTTGATTCGCAGATAAAACCCTAACAGATACTACCATTCGTGTTCAGAGTGGACCTGGAAGAAACAGCAGTGAAGGGCTAATCCAGATTCTAGAACAGTTACAGAACAGAAACCTCACCACCAGATGCAGTTTAGTGTCATACTCAGGACACACTTTAAAATGAATGTTATTAATTCTCGGCAGAGGTGCGGTTGGCATATTCTAGAACCTCACCGACAAGGTGGATAAAGACAGCAGTGATTTTATTCAACCCTTAACTAAGTAGATATAGGGTTCTTGTCTTTCTTAAGGGTGATTGTCTGAATTTGAACGTAATAGGGCTGCCGGAGTTCGAACTCGAGGTCGAGGTCCAGCGCTTTTAGCTATTAAGTCACGGTGACTCCGCCTCATTTGAGATGTACCGGTTGTTTTAGAAAAAATCGAAATAGTTTTTATTTGATAACTTGACCAATTTTCGTTCAAATCATCTCAAATTTTGACAGCCTGAGTTGAAACATCTCAGAATTCTGTTTGATATTCAAATGCCTTTTCTGTTTCAGTGAATGACCTTTCTATATTCGAAGAGAGAGAGAGAGAGAGAGAGAGAGAGAGAGAGAGAGAGAGAGAATTGAAAATTAAGCGCAAAATTTTATGGTTTTAGTTGTTTGGGTTTTATGGGTTATCAACCTTTGTAGGTTATTCAATGACAAATCCATTTTTAAACAAATAATCAGTTCTATTTCAAACAATTCAGTTTAGCATGAGTACACAGTTTAATTGTCAAAAACATTTCTATTTCAAGTTATTCAGTTTGGTCAAACAGTTCTAATTCAAACAATTCAGTTTAGTATTAGTATAGTTTTGTCCATAAATGTTAAATAACAAAACAGTTTTATTTCAAGTAATTCAGTTTAGCATAAGTATGCAGCTTAGTTCTATTTGACCCATAGATAGTGAGAACCTGGGGGTGATGGCAATGAAGGGTTACTCCGCATTCCCCAAAGCCTCTACATTACTGGAACCTTACCATCAAATTGTTTAGTGTCATATCCAGGACACTTGTTGGGGGCGATGTCTTACCCCTCTGCGGAGGTGCAATTGGTGTATTCTTCAACCCCCACCAGCCAACTGATCAAGTAGAATTTGAAGTTGTATGTATTATTTTATACGCTGATTAATATAAAGTAATTAGAAATAATTTCATGTGTGTTTTATACAATATGTTTAATTACAGAGTCTTTTTTTCAGTCTTTTATTCGGAACAGAAATTTTCAGATTTTTTTTCGTTGTTGGTACTATTTACCAACCCCTCCGCTCGGGCAGGATATGACACAAGGTCAATTTTTAAGCGGAGTTTAACAGGTTTGAATTCAGAGTTTTCCTTCTCCTAGACCAGTTGCCTAACCATGGCTGAAGAACCTAGTCTGTCTTACTATTTACCCATAGATGGAGGGAGAATTATTGGATTCATACCTTTCCCAAGGGTATTAGTGCTATGTGAAATGCAATCAGTCTCGTCCAGGATTTGAACTCGTATCGCCGTGCTCATTTCCTACGGCGATAACGACTACACCACGGGCACCTCCGTTTTCGTTGTTGGTGGGTATTTGGTGACAGAAGAGTTACTTAAGGGAAGTGTTTGTGTTTAGATCAATTTCAAAGAGTAAATATCTGTTTAGAGTTTTGAATCTGGTGATAAAAAAAGATTGGAAAAAAAAAAAAAGAAAATGGATTAAAAAACTGAAGAGAAATTATCGGTACGAGTCAAAAATTTTGTATTATTTTCCAACGTGCAAGTTTGAGTGGCGTGTATATTTCATGGCTGATGCTGTCCAAAGCATAATATGTACCAGCTGTGGTTGTTGCGCCTGTTGCATCCTCCTTATTCTTTTTCTCATACTTATCTATCTGGTCGGATTCTCTAGTCGTCTATCTGCAGACTTCTTCAGGTGGTCTTGGGTTTATCTTGGTCTCTGTGACTATAGTTGGTTTTATAAATGGACACAAAGGCTTTGTTTGATTTTTGACTTCTTTATTCACCCAAATTCCCACGTCAACCGCACGACTGGAAAAATAGTATTTCGTTCGTCAACGCGCCATGACTACTATTAACTCTTCCTGACCGATCCGTTATCGCGCCATGACTACTATTAACTCTTCCTAACCGATCCGTTATCACAAGTGAACAACCAGTCGGAGAACTGCTAAAAAAGTCAGCCAGGGGTCAAGTCATGTCCATCATATCACTAGTTATTTGTCATAACCCTTCTTTTATGAATTATCAATTAACTTTTAAATTCATATATTTTGAATTCTACCCTTTACAAAATAAACAGATGACCTATTCATTATGCCACACACTGTTTCATACCATGCTTGATTTACCCAGTCGGCTGGGGCTGCAGAATACAGAGACTGCATCTCTGCAGAGGAGTAAAACTCCCCAACGATTGTCCTGGACATGATATTAAATAATTTGATGGTGAGGCGCCAGTAACGCTGGAACTTCGGGGAATGAAGAGTACCCTTTATTGCCATCGCTTCCAGGTACACTCTGGTTCGGAGTGGTAGTACACGATAAGGTCATATCTATGGGTTAAATAGAACTATTTTGATTTGAAAGCTACACAGATGAACGTGCAAGGTTGTTTAATTTGGGAATATGCTTTACGAGTTCAAATCTGGCTATAACATTGCGGAAGTAACCAAAAACATCTTTTGTGTGAAAGGTGAATGTTGATCAAAGTACAGTATTCAGATGATTGAAGAGATTTTGTTCGGGTTACAAGAACCTCCATAGTCAGACAAGGTCATATAGACCCTAAAATCGTGGATTCTGAGGCCGTGCTTCAAGCAACAGAGGCAAATCAAGGTGAGCTCACAGTCTAGTGTAGTTTGTGATCTTCATGACGACGGCAAATTTGTGCCTGATGTTACCAAGATATTGCATAAATTTTTACTGACCCTTGTAAAATCTACTTTGTATAATCAAGAAGATTCTCGAGAAAAATAGTCTGTTTTTTTATTGTTTAGATTTTTATCGCTTTTTTTAAATATTCAGTTACTGTTATGGGATCGTTACCGACTCATTGATGGACTCTTCCAAATCCTATATTAATCGAAAGCCAAGTACTCTCGTCGGTCGGTCGGTCGGTCGTCGTGAGATTGGATAGAGACTGGATTTTCGACTGACAAGTAAGCCAAGCTTACGCCACTACTTTTCTCTGTATCTTGATACTTCAATATATCCTTAAACTTATACCGTGTTCCGAGTTATCTTTTCGAGGTCCCAAACTGGGTCCACATCAGTTACAGTACAATATTAACATGTGAATAGACTGCACCAGGTATTGGCGAACACGTCTCTTTGGAGAGCCACAGACAGACAATTTAATCTTCCTGAATCATTTTGAATAGTATTGATATTAATCACGCAACTCACAAGACCAGAATGTAATACAAGGTCGGTTTAAAGTGGTGTGCCTCAGTAGAGGGCTTGTTCCGAGTGGTGGTGGGCGGTTTTAAAAAATATTCGCGTTCTCTCGACATTCATTGGTTGGTTGAGTTTAATGGCATTTCAACTCCTATAGGTTGCTTAATGCCAAAGCCTTAGTTGTCTAAATTTCTGAGACGAAGCTTGATGATTTTTATCATTAAAGGTTTTCGGAGTATTGTCTTCATCTTTATTGCTATTTCCACAACGTTTCGGCCGATATGTCCTCCGGCCTTCTTCAGGTGTTTGTCGAACTCGGGAACCTTCTCGGAACTTCGAACTACGTCCTTTATTGAATCCACGGAGGTCGCCTGTTCTGATTCCGTTAGCCATAACCGGATACAAGTGTTAAGTATTCCTATATTGTTACTAGCCCTCAGTCAGGATTGAACCAGCAACCTCCAGATGATTGTCTCCTTAGAAGCTTAGGGAACCAACACCTGAAGAAGACCGGAGGACATATCGGCCGAAACGTTGTGGAAATAGCAATAAAGATGAAGACAATAGACAGAAAACCCTTAATGATAAAAATGCCAAAGCCTGTTTATACATATTATATGTATGGTTTGTAAACACATACTTTGATGATACCATACTAAAACCAAACAACTCATTTACTCGCATACGAGTAAATATTTTCAAGTATTTCTGTATGACATTAGTTTATCTAGTGTTAATAGTTTTTTTTATTATTTCTCACTTCTATTTCTATTAACACAAACATAATGGTATTTCTATTCAGCAATAATTTGCTTTTTCAGTTAATTAGTTTGTTGTGTTTTGGGGGTTGTAACCAAGACTATATTTTTTGGTACAACCCCGTCTCTTTCAAGAACGACAAAACATCATCCATGTGGACGTTCTCAAATAAGTCCTTCATGGAATTTGCGAGGAAATAGTGCTTTCTGGTGTTATTAAAAACTTTACACTCAATGAGGACGTGTTTGATTGTGCAGGGTGTTCTGCATGTCGAGCACTGTGGTTCCTTGAGTATATCTTGGCATTCCACTTTAAGAGCAGCTTCAAGAGCAGGTAATCCACACAGACTTTACTCCTTCTTGGTTACAATATCAATGTTTTAGGAACCGAAATATTAATGTAGTTTAGAAGGTAAATTTTAAAGAGGTAAAAACTTCATACCTTCTTTCAATATCAATGATTTGGTTTGGTTTGGTTTCTTTGTTTAATGGCATATCAACCTTCGTGGGTTATTTAATGCCAGAGCCATTCTCCTAGAAGAACAGTGGTGGTGCTATTTAACCCATAGCTGGGGGGATAAGGGGGTTCATACCTTTCCCAAGGGTATTTATCCGAAAGTGAACGTAATAGTGCGACTGGAATTCAAACTCGCGTGCTACGATTTCGTAGACCAGAGCTTTAACCATTACACCACGGGGAAACCCCCTATCAATGATTTACGAGCCGATATATTAATCTATCACAAATAGTAGCGTACAAGTCGATCTTGCTTATAAGATTTTTAGCTCAAAATTCTGCTTAGACATATACCTACTGTATTGGTCGACTCCCAAATAGTTGGCGGCTGATAGAATATATGTAACATACAAATCTTATACATTAGAGCTTATATTTATATGAAATCATAATCTATTTCATTATCATGAAATTGTGTATGTTAGCAACATACCATTGTTGACTGACTGGACACCTGAGTGCTTTGACGTTCCTATTAGTGTTAACAGGAAGTGAATTAGCCGTTGGGAACAGCGTGTAATATAGCGTTAAATATGATGCTTAACTTGTACAGTTTTATTATTTTGTATTAATCTCTGTGTTACTTTCTTAAATATGTTCACCAAACACGAGTTTAAGTTGGAAATATTCGTGGCAGACTGTAAGGGTTATGGTAAGTAGTGTATATCGATTGTTAGGGATACTGTTGCATGGGTTGACCTCTTTGGTTTTCATTCCAGCCATATGAGTCGATCTCTAGTCTTGAAAATATTTTTTCAGGCTAAAAAAGGGCGACTTGTGGACCCCCAGTTTACTGTGGTTCACAATTATTTTAAGCAAGTAAACATTTCATATTTAGTTACAATATCAATGTTTTAAAAAGGCAAACACTTCGTACTTAGTAACAATATCAGAGTTTTAAACAGGTACATATTTCATACTTAGCCACAATATCAATAAAAACTTGATGCTGTAGTAATATTAATGTTTTACTAATAATAAGTTGGTGACCGTTGTCGAGGGCGACCAGAAGGCTCCCTTTTCGAAAGCTACTACACTGAGGTGTAGTGGAGAGCGCTACTACTTATCCTTGATTGCTTCTCTTTACCCTTGATACGTACCTTATATTGCTGAGAGTTAAGCAAGGAGGTATCAAGTACCATTTTTATAGTCTTTGGTGTAACGCCACCTGGCATTGAACCCAGGTCTCACAGACTGGGCCGTTGGCCTTATGAGTTGAGTGTTCGCCAATGCTCCGGTAGGACAGGGTTCAATCCCAGGTCGTGTCATAACAAATACTAAAAAAATGATACTTTATGCCGCCTTGCTTATAAGGTACAGATCAAAGGTAAAATGGAGCAATCAAGGGAATGGAGTCGCGCCCTCCCCTACACCTCGGTGTAGTAGCTTTTGAAAAGGAAGCCTTCGGTTCAACCTTGTCTAAGTTTGCCAACTTTACTTTTTTTTTACTACTAATAATTTTAACCTTAACGCAAACTGTTCTATATGGCTCATATTTGGTAACGTAAATACACCAGGTCAGAGTGGGCGAGGGGATAATGTCAATGAAGAGGTGACTCCACAGTCTACTGGGTTTCAAAATTGGAGCCTCACCACCCGATACAGTTTAGTGTCATACTCAGGACACCCAATATTTTCTGAAGCACAAAAATCTACCATTTTAAAATGAAGCGAATAAAAACGAAAGAAGAAACAATTAGGTATTAAAAGATAATGTGTTTTTTCCTTAAAAAATATTGGCCATTTAAAAACGTGTTGGAATTTATTGGTGAAAGCATCGCCATTTACATAATAATGCACATGCGCAGACGTAGTGTAAAAAACGAGGTTATCTTCCGACTTAGAACAGTAAACAACATCTCATTTTTGTTTTTATTTTCGTTTGGCAACAATTTCAGTTATCTCCAACGAGAATAAGGAATTAACCATCTGATACATTTTTTTTTTTTGCTTTGTACATTAGTCGTTCCCACAAATTCACTTTTAAGACGTTCATCTGATTCAGATGAGAGCGAATCGGGGAAAAGCGGGAGCAATAAATGAGCTTTGCATTTCGCCATTTTTGATTTGTTGCGCATGCGTAATGCCAAGAATAATATATGCCCAGTCGTGCGCTTTGTTATCGCCCACGTTTTTCATTACAAGAGGCATTTGATTGAACGTGCCTGAATGAAAGGCACCGAATAATTGGCAAATCTACTAAGACTTAACGAGGGTCAGGTGAAAATTTTGAAAGTTGAAGCAGGCGTTTACGAATGTAAACTTAGATATGGAAATATACGAAGACAATGTCTATCAAGCAAACTTCCGGTTTGAAATAAATTTTAGAGCCTTTACAGAAAATAAGAGCTTAAATCCTGGCTCCCTACGATTACTGCATGTTATTCTGCCGCAATGTAAAACATTTCTTTCCCATGGAGATCTTGTCGGTCTTCGACGGACGTGTATTTGATAGGATTTTCGATTCTGAAACTAACTCTCTTAACACACACACACACACACACACACACACACACACACACACACATATATATATATATATATATATATATAAGTAGGCCGACACGAAGGCTCCCTTGCCCAGTCGGCTGGGGCCGTAGAATACTCCGACTGCTTCTCTACAGAGGGGTCAGACTCCAACCAACGAGTGTCCTGGTATGACACTAAAAATCTGATGGTGAGGTAATGCTGGAGCTTTGGGGAATGTGGAGCACCCTTTCATTGCCATTGCTCCCTGGTCCACTCTGGCCCGGAAAGGTATCAACTGATAGGACCCTATCTATGGGTTAAATAGAACTAACTGCATATTTATGCTAAACTGAATTGTTTGAATAAGAACTGTTTGACTAAAATGAATATCTTGAAATAGAAATGTGTTTGACAATTAAACTGTGTACTTACATTTGATTTGTTTGAAATGGAACTGTTTTTGACATTGAAAATGTACTTACACAAAACCGAATTGTTTAATTTAGAATTGTTTTTGACATTTAACTATGTGTTAACAAAATCTGTACTTATACTAAACTGAATTAGTTGAATTAGAACTGTTTGAATAAACTGAATAGCTTGAAATAGAAATGTTTTTGACATATAAACTGTGTACTCATACTAAACTGAATTTTTTGAAATAGAACTATTTACATAAAAATGTATCTGGCGTTAAATAATCTACAAAGGTTGATATGCCATAAAACCGAAACAATCAACCATCCAACCGAAGGCCCCCTTTTCAATACAGAGGAGGGCGCTATTCATTTCTCTAGATTGCTTCACTCTCTCTTGATCAGCACCTTACAATGCTGAGTGATAAGTAAGTAGGTACCAAATACCATTTTTGAGGTTTTGTCATCATTCGACCGGGCATTGAACCTCATTCTACCGGATCATTGGCGAACACTCTAACTATTATTCCAAAATATTCTATTAAATTTCATATCATCTGTAATCTAATAACTTGACCAATTCTTATTTAAAAGCTCTCAAATTTTGACGACTAAAACAACTTAGAATTCTGACTTTAATGTTTAAACGCCTTTTCTTTTTTTTACAGAGTATAGAGTTTCTTAATCAGAAAAGAAAAAACAAAAAAAAACAAAACAAAAAACAAACAAACAAAACAATTGAAAGAAAACATAAAACATAGAATTTTGAAGTTGAATACGTTGAATTTGGTACGTTTATAGCTATTAAGTTCCAGGTGAGATGGATCAACTGTCGTTTCAATTCTGCAAAGATGAAAATAACACTGACATCTCAACTTATCAGATGAGCTTACCAAAATCATATTAATTATTAATATTAATCCAGTCGGCAGGGGCTGTAGAATGCACTGACTGCATTTCTACTAAGGGATAAGCCCCCCCCCGCCCTAAACGAACGAGTCTCCTAAATAATCTGATGGTGAGGCTCCAGTAATGCTGGAGCTTTTGGAAATGTTGAGTACTCTTTCATTGCCATCACTTCCAGGTCCACTCTGGAATGGAGTGGTTGCGCCATCATCATCATCATGTCGTGCCGCTAGCACGGATATCCATGACCCTCTCTCGCCACTTCTCCCTATCATTCATCACCTCTGGCAGGTCTTCAGGGCTACATCCCGTATCCTCACATAGCTGCTGTGTGTATGTTCGAGCTGGTCGTCCTGCTTTTTCTTGGCCATATGTGGGGGTTCATAGGAGTACGTCTCTTATGAGCTCGTCCTTGCTTCTCCAGCAGTGTCCTGCGTGTTTGGTTCGTCTAACTTGGATAGTTTTCGTGATGGGAGGCAGGTGGCCGTATAGTTGGTGACTTGTGGGGTATTGCCGCCAGGACTTGTTCAATATTGCTCGCAACATTCTTGTGTAATTGCGGTCCAGCTTCTACTCCGGTCGTTTAGTTAGCGTCCAAGTAGTGCATCCATATAGCAGTATCGATACGACCGCTGTCTGGAAGAAACTGCGTTTCATTTTATCGGTCAGGTCTGATTTCCATATGATCGAGAGCCTATCGATAGCTGTCCATGCTTTCGTTAGCCGTGTGTCAATATCTTTTTCGGTTGATGAGACGCTGCTTCCTAGGTAGGTGAATTTGTCAACTAGTTTCAGAGAGGTTCTGTCTAGTGTGGAAATGTCGCCTGTTTGGTTATAGCATATATATTCAGTTTTGTGTGCATTGACATGGAGGCCATACCAAGCCGAAACACTACTGCATAGTAGCACCTGATACGGTCCAATATATCGGTCAACTAGAGTTGTTTGACATTAAAACTGTGTGCAAACAAATCTTATGCAAAAATGAATTGTTTGAAATAGAACTGTTTGATCATTTAACTGTGTGTTAACAAATGACTGATATTAGTGATATATTGCAATACTTGAAACCTTTTAACTTAGTTAACTTTTTTTACAAATCGTATATATCTCATATATATGAATAAACCGGATTAGGCATTAAATAACCTATAATGGTTGATATGTCATTAAACCGTTACCCAAATTTATATTAGATATCTTGAGTTTCTAAAGATTAAATTCATTCAAAGAAATCGCTAATAGTTTCTACCCCCGGACGATGTTGGAATCTCTAGCAAGCTTTTCCAAAGCTTTCCTTTTTTGAATTAGTAAATGATATCGTTATCTTTGCCTTTAGTTAATTTTTGGTGTAGCACAGACAATTGTTGGTCTCTTGTTCAATTGTACTTCCATCCAAATATAATAATCAAGGGGATTGCCATCTGGGGAGTTAGGCGGCCAGATGTTAGGGGAGATGTGGTCACAGAAATTTCCTGACAGTCAAAACTGGGTTCGTCTGCTTGTGTGACATAGTGCGAGTTGTATTGTCAGACGTAGCGTCTTCCAGCATCCATCTTTTCGATCGAGCCACTTCCTCCTAAGGTAATTGATATTAAGTTTAAGGCAATGTGAAAAGATGAATACAGGCATAACGTTACCATCACTAGTGACCCCCCACAACACCACAGTGGGAACTGGATGTTTGGTTTCTATTATGGTGGTGCGTGTGGTTATATTTTAGGGAAGCATTGGTGTTTAAGGACGATGAAATTGATTATTTTTTCTGGTATAGAAATGCTATCGACTCAAACAGTTTTGTTTTTACACAGTTAAATGATTACAAGTATTTCTATTTAGCAGTAATAAATCTATTTATCAAGTATTCCTATCAAATACAAACAATTTGCACACAGCTGAATAGTTTCAAATAACAAATGATGATAATCATTTCTAAATGGTTTAACAGTTCTATCTGACCCAGAGATGGAACTCTAACAGGTACTCTCACTCCTGGTTAGATTTGGTTTGGTTACTTTGTGTAATGGCATATCAACCTTTGTAGGTTATTTAATGCCAAAGCTATTCACCTTGAAGTACAGTAGTGGTTATATTTTACCCATAGTTGGGAGGATAAGGGGGTTCATACCTTTCCCAAAGGTATTTGCCTGAAAGAGAGCGTAATAGCGGGACTGGAGTATGAACTCGCTTACTACGATTCTTCAGTCCATCGCTTTAACCGTTACACTACGAGGACACCCCACTTCTAGTTAGAGTGGACTTGTTAGTTATGGTAATGAAAGAGTACTGCACATTCCACTTACTTCAGGACTGGAGCCTCATTATCAGCTACATTTAGTGGAGAAAGAGCAAGGAAACGATTGTTCTGGTCCTGGAAGATTTTTTCTCATCTGAGAAAAACAACGCATATTCAATTGGAGTTTGTTGAAAAGTTTTTCTTGTCCTTCATGGACTGTGATAAAAATTGACCTTTTCTCATTTGGTATGAAATATACTAAATGCCTTTACCCTGTGATACACCCATTCGGCCTCCACGAACATCATCTTCTTAAAACCAATACTATTCAGGGCCCGTGATTCATCCAAAGGGATCCGACAGGGGTATCACACATTTCTTTACGGCCACAAGAAATACAACCGAGGGAGGAGGAGAAAAAGAACAAACGAACAATATGGACTTAGGTCAGCTACAAGTGCAAGAAGGGTAGTTTTGTGACACTTTTTTGTACAGCTTTTCGTGCATTTTGTAGACTATCGCTGGGAATGTATTTTTCGCGAAATTTCTACAAAGCTACTAGGAATGCCATCTCATCTTGACTGTTCTTCTTTCACTGCTTCCTTCTGCTGACCGTTGTCGACTCAGGACTGCTAACTCATCTTGACTGGTCCTTTCTACTCTCCATTCTCGACTGCCTCTCAGCGTCTCTCTTCGCCAACTGATCCACTCTGGGTTCCTTTGTCAACTGACCCTCTCTGGGTTCCTTTGCCAATTCTTTTCCTCCCCCACTTCCGGAGATCTCGAGTCCAAGCCCTTTGTTTGGTTTCGCGCCAAAACAGACAAAGAGATCGTCTGCTTGGGGGACCACCCACATAGTGTCACAATGCAATATCTGGTTGATAAGACAATCTGATACAATCATCTCACTGGGATTGTTGTGAAGCATGGCGTAGATCTCATAAAAAATCGGGGTTTTCTTTTCTTATCAGAAAGACCAGAGTGAGGCTTTCCTGCTGCTGTGCCTTCATAATCACCAAATAACTCATTCAACTATTTTTTTAGTGCGCTGTAACGTCCTTACATTGATATGCAAGCATTCTGAAATCTTCATATTAGATCATCCGTAATGAATGCCAAGGAGTAAAGTATACTGTTTTCAAATTTCGGGAGGAGTAAATTGCGTCATGCTACTGCTGCCTTCCTCACCAACTGAGTCCAACTGATTCTAATTGGCTGCATAGTAGACTAAACCTGAAACAAATAAAATGCACGCGTGAAATTAGTAATAATTCCGAACGTGTTCAATACAACGTGTTCAATTATAATGTCTTCTGTTTTCATTCTTTTATTTGGAACACTTAAAACAAATGTTTAGATTATTTTGCAAGGGGTGTGTTTGTTGGTGGGTGGGGTTATATTTTAGGTTTGTTTAAGGACGATGAAATTGATTATTTTTCCAAGTATATAAATTTCTTTTACTAGAACAGATTTGTCTTTAATTGAAATCATTTTGAGATGAGGCTTCTTAATCTGAGAATAAATTTCTTATTTATTGCGGACTTTTTGTCCTCATCTTGGCCAAATTTCGCCTCTGACCTTCTTCGGATAGGAATGCTGAGTCTTGTAACTGTGTCCCCAGTAATTACTGCCTTCCACAGAAGAAGGCCAGGGGTGAAACTTGGCCGAAACGTAGTGAAGAAGGAACAACACAAAAACTACCAAGATGAGGACAAAAAGTCCGCAATAAATAAAAAAAATAATTCTTAGAACAGTTTTGTTTTCATATAGTTAAATGGTTTCAAGTACTGCTATTTGATATTAATAAATCTATTTATCAAGTATTCCTATCAAATACAAACGATTTGCTCATAGCTGTATAATTTCAAATAACTAATGATGATAATCATTTCTAAATGACTGAACAGTTCTTTTTGATCCAGGGACCACCACTTCGGATCAGAGTGGAACTGAGAGTAATGGTAATTAAGGAGTACTACACATTTTACAAACTCTATGACAGGAGCCTTATCATCAGATGTAGTATAGTCTCATACCCAGGATACTTAAAATATCTTTATGTGATTAAACATGGAGTTATATTACTTTCAAGTTGCGCTGCAAGCTCGGATTTCCATGACTCTCTCTTTCTCTCCATCGGTCCCTATCATACATCATTCTCAGCAGATCTTCCAGACGACATCCTGTGTCCGCAAGAAGCTTCTAGAGGTAAGTTCTTGTTGGTCGGCCAACACTGGCAAGTCTACATGAGGAGGTCCATAGGAGAACGTCACTTAGGAATTTGTCCTTGCTTCTCCAACAGTGTCCCGTATGTCTCGTTGGTTGTATTTGGGTGTTTTTAGAGAGGAGAGGTATGTGGCTGTACAGCTGATGTTTTGTGGGGTGTTGTTTGGTCAAGTTGGCCGATTATGAAATGATATCAATATTTCTGAAACACACTGTATATGAGAATGCGATGTCATTCCATTCATTTTATACACCGTTAGTTCGTTTATTTAATCAGCAAGGGTTTTCTGACCTGTGGGACCCAAGAAATATTCGTACAATTAATACGAATGAATCCCATGATACCAGCTGGAGTGGATTTTATTTACCTTTGAATTTGCTATCAGACATCAATTTGCTGATCTTGATTTCCATGAAAATAGTTGTTTTCTGGATTATAACAACGGCCAGATATGATTTTTAGCTGTCAGAATGTACAACTATCAAATTACATTGCTTTTAAAAGTTCTTAATGAGGCTGAAATTAATATAAAGGAGTGAAAAGAAGAGTGTTAACGATTCTGCTGGAGGAATATCATGAATATTTGACATTTTCTAACAAGTCTAAGCTGAAATTCGGAATTAGATCGTTCAGTTTAGTTTAAAATGCACATTTTTTTCCTGGGTTGCCGACAATTAACCTGTATCATATTAATTAGTTGGCATTTTATGGCATATCAAACATTGAGTGTTATTCAATGCAAATATGCTTATTTCGTTTCTCCCTCTCCTTCCTTCCTTTGACTATCCCTCCTATCTGGTTGGAATTTATTTTATTTTCCCATCGGATCTGATGAAGTCCTGTTAAAATTATTTTAGAGTCGTTGATTCATATCCATGCTCTTAACAGGATGGAAATAAATTTATTATCCTAATTTGACCGAATACTGTTTTTTTTTCTCTGTGAATTTATTTACATTGAGCTCTTTACCAGGAATATTTAAATATTCGAAATTTGAATAATTTATTTGTCCTGACGGAATTGTTCCCTACTCTAGATTTACTAGAGTGAAGAATACACACACACACACACACACACACACACATATATATATATATATATATATATATAATGAAAATAATTCCTACATGCCCAAGAGCGAGTCTACCTAGATTTCCCCTAAACAGCTCGTCAGGATCGAATTGGCGAAGTGGGTGAGGATGAAATACATTTTGTTAATTAAAAATACCTCTCACCTGTACAAAAATTAGCATATAAAACATTTTTTCTACGCTGAACAACTTTTATCAATCTTTTTATCCTCTAATTAACCAATTTTTCCTATGTCTGCAAATATTAAATATTTCTGACCTTTGGTTAAGCAATTCCTTTGGTTTATTATATCAAAGCTATGGTTGATTTTTCTTCCATATATAATTTATAATATCTATCTCCCCTCTTATATTTACTACATCTTTTCACAATTTCCCATTTGAATATAGGATCTATACTAAATTTCCTTTTGACTTCCCTTACGTAGTTGGACAAATTAGTTTTATGCCTATATATTTCATGTGCGAAGCCACTTTTATGATTGTAATATCTTTGTTTGAAATGTCCTTGCATTGAACCCACATACACTTTTTTTTTATCATATCTATTATTACTATTACTGCTTGAGTTGAGCACTTCAACCTTATACACTACACACTATATTTTATATCTTCCATTAAGGGGGCAGTTTTCTTTCTTAATACAGTTACAATCTAGAGGTTTAGTATATTTTATTTCTCTTAAGTTTTTTTGAGATACCTCTATGAATTAATGTGGAAATGTTAGGTATACAACTGTAACTTAACTTCACGGTGATTTTATTAAATATTGATAACTTTTATCCTAATATTTTATAAAATTCTCTTCCTATTTTTGTGGCTACAGTCATATTATATGGAGTGGGGAACCATAAAAGTTTTCTTTTCCTATTATTACTCCCATTCTGTATGTTTATATTGTCTGCTTTACTTTTATATATGAGTTTTTCTTTATATCCACTATTTTTTCGTGGCTTGTTAGATTAGATATAAAGATTGATATATATATATATATATATATATATATATATACACATATATATATATATGCATATAGATATATATATACATACATATATATATACATATATATATATATACATATATATATATATATATACATATATATACATATATATATATATATACTCCGCTTAAAAAAATTAACCTTGTGTCATATCCTGCCCGAGCGGAGGGGTTGGTAAATATGAATTAATATTTTTGCATTATGGAATGAGGATGCACGTGTGTTCAGGTGTTCTTTAATTCTGATGTGGATGGGTCTGATTGTACTTCCTATATAAAAATTATGGCATTTTAAGCAAATTAAACGATAAATAGTGTAATTTTTTGGCATATATTTGGATCTTTTATTTGGCTTTTGGCTAGAGTGCATGTTGTAATAATATTGTTATTTTTCTTCGTTACGTATTGACGTAGTGAGGGTCCGGAATGGGCTAGTTGTATATCTAGCCCTTCCTTGTAAATAGCCCTGTATATTTCTTTGGTGATAATTTCACTGAAATGTGATAGTTTCAGGAAACAGGTGTTAGAGCGTCAATGTCGTTTCTGTGATTTCTTATTTAAATGTCATGTGATTGATGTTGGATAATCATTGTTTCTGAAGGTGTTTATAAAGTGTACGGTGTATGTAGTTTTGTTATTTTCTTCGCAGCATCTACTGTGAATTCGTTTAATTTTTTTCTAATGTAATTTGTTTTCGCAATGAATGGAAGTGTTGATTTGAAATGCACAAAGAGATTTTTATATATGGGTTTTCAATAGAAACTAGTGAAATTTTTACCAGTTGGTGATATTTGCATTTTAAAATCTAGGGGTGATAGGGACCCAGTTTTATCTGGATGTTCAATCTTAAACTGAATATGTGTATCTATCTATGTTTTGGAACTTCTCATATATGGCGGTAGCTTCTTCGGTGGAAGATGTCAAGATGAGAATATTGTCTATATATCTTGGGAAGAATGTGCATGATGGGTATATGGATAGTGCTCTATGTTCTAGTTGGTCCATATATGAAATGGCTTGTAGCCTGATATACTGAATCCCATGGGTAGTCCTGATATTTGCTTGTAGGTATTTCTGTGGTAAGTGAAGTAAGTATGGTCTATATATATATATATATATATATATATATAAATGTGTATGTGTGTGTGTGTGCATCTATGTATTCATGTATAGGTGTAATCAACAAGTATCAAAACTGAAGATTTAATTTTTCTATTCCTAAAATTTTAAATGTGTAGTCCCGTGGTGTAGTAGCTAGCGTGCTGAACTGTAATATCGGAGTAAACGAGTTCGAACTCCAATAATGCTATTACGTTCCCCTTCGGATTAATGCCCCATTGGGAAAGGTATAAACCCCACTTATCCCCTCAGCTATGGGTTAAATAGTACTACTATTGTCTACAAGGTTTAATAGCTTCTTTGTTTTATAGTATATCAAGCCTTCAAATGCCAAATCCATCATTGTAGAAGAGCAGTAGTGATTCTATGAGGAGGTGCCTGTGGTGTAATGGTTATCGTCGTAGGAAATGGACACGGCAACACGAGTTCAAACCCTGGACGTGACTCATTGCATTTCACATAGCACTAATACCTTTGGGAAAGGTATGAATCCAAATATTCTCCCTCCATCTATGGGTAAATAGTAGGGCAGACTAGGTTCTTCAGCCTTGGTGAGGTAACTAGTCTAGGAGAAGGAAAACTCTGAATTCAAACCTGTTAAACTCCGCTTAAAAATTGACCTTGTGTCATATCCTTCCCGAGCAGAGGGGTTGGTAAATATGGTAGAGATTCTATTTAATCCAAAACTGGGCTGATAAGGGAGTTCATAGTGTGAACATAATAACGGGACCAGAATTCGAACTCGCAACCTACGATGTCACAGTTCATGTGGGCAAACAAATGATTAATAGTAAATAGAATTATTAGTATGCTAATATCTAACGAAGAAAAATAACAATACTGTCACAACATGCACTCCAGCCAAATGCCCAGTAAGAGATCCAAATATATGCAAAAAAATTACACTATTTATCGGTTAATTTGCTTAAAATGTCATAATTTTTATATAGGAAGTACAATCAGACCCCTCCACATCAAACTCAACACTCGTGCATCCTCATAAATATTTAATTAAACGTAAAAGTCGTAATAATAATTTTTCCATTAAAATAGAAGCAATAGTACGTAATCTTGGTTATCTCAGAATTAAGGAGGCTTTATTAATAGCTTAGTGACGCTCTCAGATTAATAGTAGGTTAGAATTAAATACTGAATATATCATTAATTAACACGCACATTTTAAGTTTAAAAAAATAAAAAAACCAAAATAAAAATAAAAATAAAAATAAAACAAAAATAAAATAAGATAAAATAAAATGAAATTGATTAGGACAACTGAAGCCACGTCTATTGTACCAAATGGAAATAAAAACTGAAGTCACGTCTATTCTGCATGGCGTTTAAACACTCCACGGGGCACCATGGTTACAACACACAACGTGGCATTCTAACAACCCACGTGACTCCATGTTTACAACGTCCAAAAAAAAAAAAAAAAAGAAAAAATTGAACATCGTGTTCATTTATAAAAAATATCTCTGACGATGAAGTTTTACTTTGAAATTAATTAGACTCAAATAATTATTATTTCGCATTGCAATGGCCCACTAAATCAATTCAATTAATACTTCCAGCAAATTACAGAATAATTTTATATATTTATATGTATATATATATCCCAGTCTTTTTCTCTATCTATCTGCAGTGAATTTAACAGCTTGCGAGGGTTACGAATCCATAAGGCACGCTGGTACAAACAACGTAATTATCCTACCGGAGAATGTAAATCGAATGATGGGCTTATGAATCAGGAATACCCCCGCAGTGTTCAAGGGCCCATAGTTAAGAGACAGCATCCTGGAGACATTCCTCATAAGCCAAGAATTCAGTAGCCCAAGGGTAATCAGACAGCTACTTGGACAAACTTAGACCAGGAGCTTTTTTTTTGGCTCACCACCCATCTTAAGGGCCCCATTGATCCTCAATTGTCATCTTTCTGCAGAGTTATATATGACGTTTGCCTGGAATGGTTTGGTGCAGTAACGGATAAAAAAGATAAAACAGAAGGAAAACGACCGAATAGACGACAGAGACAGAATCAAAGAGTGGAATCAAAGAGTGGCAAGCTTGATGTACCGAAGGAGGAACTCGAGAATCAGATGATTTAAACGGTATCCCAATACCTCCTCTAAGAGATTTACTAAAACCCCAAGATCCAACGGTTATGTTTGATTAGAGCGGGATAAAACTAAAAGAAGTTCGAGATTTCGTCCATTAGGCCCGCGCAGGTAGTGCCCCGGGCTTGAATGAGATATCGTACAAATTATGTAAAAACTGCCTACGTGTCTTCAGGAAACTCACTGTCCTCCTTCAGCAGGCTTGGAAGAAAGGTATTGTACCACAGGAATGGTGTCTGGCCGATGGTATTTGGATACTAAAGGAAATGCAGTCAAAAGGTATCACAAAGTTTCGCCCAATATCCCTCCTAAATGTAGAAGGGAAAATACTTTTTTGAGTTTTTGTTCGTCGTATGACAACCTTTCTGATGAGCAATCATTATATAAATACATCTGTCCCGAAGGCTGGGATACCTGGCTTCCCCGGGTGTCTGGAACATTCACAGATGATATGGAACTCAATACTCTCAGCAAGAAGGGACAAAACAGAACTACATGTGATCTGGCTTGATCTTGCCAATGCACACGGTTCAGTTCCGCACCACTTAATCCGAATGACCCACGAATTTTTTCAACTTCCCTAGTAAGGTTGGGGAAATCATAATGAAATACTTCAATTCACCTTTCATGAAATTTACCGTGAAAGACTGTACCACCAAGTGGCAGGCACTTGAGATCGGCGTCATGATGGGCTGTATGATTTCCCCACTTCTTTTCGTTCTGGCTATGGAACTCATTTTACGAGGTGCAGCAAATACGTCGAAAGGAGTAATGAAAAATGAACATCTGACTCTTCCTCCTTCCAGAGCTTTTATGGACGACATCACCATTCTCGTCCCATCCCAAATCGCTGCCGATGGTTTACTACAAAAGTATTATGACTTTTTCACATGGGCGAGAATGAAGGCTAAGCCAAAGAAAAGTCGAAGCCTATCGTTAGTCGGAGGATCTGTCAGGGAGATCCATTTCAAAATTGGGGGTGATAAGAACTCAACAGTCAGTGAGAAGCCGGTAAAGAGTTTCGGGCGTCTTTATTCAATCCCACTGACTGATCGTCATAGGGGTACAGAGGTCCAGAAAGTAGTCTTGAAGGGGCTTAAATCAATTGATAAAACTTGTTTACCCGGAAAGATGAAGGCTTGGTGTTACCAACATGGTCTGCAACCCCATCTTTTGTGGCCCTTTCTGAGATTAAACAGATACAACAGTATAGCAACAAATATCTGCGTAAATGGCTCGGAGTTCCTCCTTGTTTTTCGAAAGTGGGTTTATATACCAATTCTAGAAACCTACAGCTCCCAATATCCTCACTGGTAGAAGAATTCAAAATTGGGAAAGTACACATTCACATGATGATGAAGGACACAGCCGACGAGATCATTTGGAAGGCGTATCCATAAATAAAATCAGGTACGAAGTGGTCGGCCGTTAAGACCGCCCAGGAGGCGGAATGCAGCCTACGAATCAAAGAGATCATAGGCGTCACTCAAATCATTCGAGATTGGCTGGGTAGCACGAGCAAAAAGGTATTCTCCAAAGTGGACCCAAAAGGAAAAAAGAGACATGGTGAGCGAAGAATTCAGGATGTTTGAGGAAGAGCAAAGAAAAGCCAGTGCTGTTACTCAGATCAAACAATGTGCTTGGACAAAATGGAATGATATCGAACAAATTAGATTATCGTGGAAATCCTTACTTGCAATGGAACCACTGACGATATCATTTCTTCTTCGCTCTACTTATGATTTCTTACCAAATGCGACCAACCTAAAATTATGGGGATATACCTGTGCTTGTCGTGTAAAAGTGATCGGGGTACTTTGCGCCACGTACTATCTGCATGTCCACATCGCTTCAGATGTACACATGGCGACATAACAGGGTATTAGAGGTTTTAATTGAGTTGTTAAGAGCACAAATGTCCTGCGAGGAAACAAAAAATCTCAAGACAACTCTACAATTACCAGTCCACATTAATCAAACAGAAAAGCGGCCGGACATTGTAGCACGGTCCGATTCAAAGAAGAGTGTCCTCCCCAGAGAATTGACTGTCCCCTGGGAAAAAAAACCGGGAGGAAGCACACAAGCGGAAGAAAAACCACTACGAGTCACTGCGTGCCGACTGCGTTTCGACAGTGTGGAAAATGGTTGGATATGCCATGTGATTCCTATTGAGGTTGGTTGTCGTGGTTTTATAGGACACTCAGTCATTTAGTTTCTTTCAAAAATAGGAATCACTGGCTGCAGTTTGAAAGTTGCCTCAAATCATCTTCAGACCGCGACGCAATATGTATCAAGTTGAATTTGTTCGAGAGCGAGAAGTTTTCTGCATGAAGGAAATACAAGAGGAACCACCTTTCCCGTGTGATTACGTAAGAACGGTTACTGTAACGCGTAATAACATCGACCGCCGAAAGTAAACGCGTTTTTTTTTTGTTTTTGTTTTTTAAAATCACAAACTGCACACTAAAAATAAAGATTAACGTCTAATGTAGTCTCTGCTGGTAATTGATCTGGCGTATATATATTTATATATATATATAATTCTCTTAATACCCTGTCCGGTGGCAAAAGCTGCTTGGTAGCGCCAGGAGTGGCAGTACCGCCTTGAGCTACCGAAACTGTTTTATCACCCCTGATTGGCGGCTGATGAGGACATGGTATCGCACGTGCTTTCACACGTTGTATGATGAAAAAAATCTATCTCAACATCGTCATATCTCTCACTATATATTTGCATATTATAGACACAGAGTCAATGGTGCTTTGTGACTGTCATTTACTTAACTCTTCGATCATCTGACCAAGATCATGGTTTGATGATTGCATATCAACATTTACTCAAGCACCGACATTGAGCAATCTTTATTTATAAATACAGCAAGACATATAATAATAATAATAATAATAATAATAATAGAAGACAGGAAAACTATAGAACTAATAAAAAAAGTCATGAGAGAACAGAAGACTACATTTTTATCCCTAAGGAATCAAGACTGGAAGTTAGAGACCGAAAAAGTAAATGAATTATTGCAACATATCCCAACCGACAACATTAGTGAAGAGAAAGAGATAATCTAAGCAGAAACAAAACCAGTCAGTGACAAAAATAAGTATTCCTCTAAGAAATCCGGAAAGGAATACGAAACCGGGATGGGAAATGAGACGAGAATGATAAATAAAAGCATACTTTACCTTTCTTGGATGTTTCGCTAGTTGTCGCAGTTTCTTTATTCATCATTCTCGTCTCAATAGAATAGAACTGTCAAATCAGGAAAGCATTTGAATGACTGAAGTGAAGGAAGATTACAAGTGCTTGGGAATATTGGAAGCAAACGCCATAAGGAAAAAATAAGCAAAAAGTACCTCAGAAGAATAAGAAAGCCCTCTCGAAACCAAGCTCTGCTGTTGAAATCTCAGCCAAAGGAATAAACATCTAAGCAGTTCAACTTGTAAGACACTCACGGCCATTCTTAAAATGGACAAGGGAAGAACTCAGTTGAATAGATCAAAAGACCAAAAATTGAAGATCTACCAGGCGTTAAAATCCGGGAGATGACATGGACAGACTATATGTCTCTTTAAAAGAAGGTAGGAAAGGAATCGCTAGCAGTGAGGATTGTGTAGACACATTAAAACGTGGATTCGAGGACTATATTAAGAAGAGCAAATAAAGATAGATTACAGTACCTAATTGCATTAGTGGCAACATGAATGCAGATAAAAAACAAGAAAAACTAGGAAACAGAAATGGGAAGAAAAACAAATATATGGATATTTCATGAAATAAACAGGGGAGACATGAGAAGACGCGAGAAGACATGAACATTGCTAAGAAAGGGAAATGTCAAGAGAGAAACTGAATCTCTTCTACTAGCAGCACAAAATAACGCCATAAGGACAAATTATATTAAAATAAAAATTGATAATACTCAACAGAATTGCAAGTGTAGGTTCTGCGCAGGAAAATATGAAAGCATAAATCACATATTAAGCAAATACAGTAAGTTAACACCGATTGGTTGGTTGGTTGTTTTTTTTTACGGCGTATCAACCCTTTTCGGGTCATTTAACGCTGAATGAAGTGATTTTGATAACATTTTCAAACAGTTCAGTTTAGTATAAGTATAATTTTTTTACACGCAGTTAAATGTTAAAACAATTCTATTTCAAACAATTCAATTTAGTATAAGTAAACAGTTTCAATGTTACAAAACAACTCGAGGGGTGTCCTCGTGGTGTAATGGTTAAAGAGATGGACTGCGGAATCGTAGTACGCGAGTTCGTACTCCAGTCGCGCTATTACATTCACTTTCGCGCAAATACCCTAGGGAAAGGTATGAACCCCCTTATCCTCCCAGCTATGGGTTAAATAGTCCCACTACTGTTCTTCTAGGAGAATGGCTTTGTTATTAAATAACCTAAAAAGAGTTGATATGCCATTAAACAAAGAAACCAACCAACCAAAGACAACTCTATTTCAAGCAATTCACTTTATCATCCAAAAATAGTTGTATTTCAAACAATTCCGTTTTGCATAATTGCACAGTTTAATTCTATTTGACCCATAGATAGGACCCCATCAGGTGCTACCACCCTGTGCAAGAGTGGAGCTGGGAGCGATGACAATAAAGCGGTACTCCTCATTCCTCAAAGCTCCAGCATTACTGGAACCGCACCATTAGATTGTTTAGTGTCATATCCAGGACACTTGTTCTTTTTTGAGTGGGGACTTTCCTCTCTGCAGAGATGCAGTTGGTGTATTCTACAGCTCCAGCCGACAAGGCAAAGTTAACTCCGAAAGAGTAAGAGAGTAGGCTTGACTGATTGGTAAAGGTGATCCGCTAGGAATTTTGATCATACTACCTTGAGAATGAGACGCATAAGATGTTTAAATATCAAACGTGGTTAATAGAATGTTTGAAAAAGTATTAGGTATCAAAAGTCGTAAACTTTATAAGGGTAAAGTGGGGCAATCCAGGAAATTGAGTAGGACCCTCCCCCATTGAAAAGGGATCCTTCGGGTCACCCTCGACTAAGGTCGCCAACTTTTGTATTTTTTTTTATTAAACATCCTTCGGTGATTTAACATCACTTGATATCATATTTCCTGGTCCAGATGATGGATGGTTCGTTAGAACTGAAACGTTAAAGTATCAACTTTCTTTATCAGTAAACACTTCTTCTTGGATTACCTTGTTCATCAATTTTTCTCGATTTTTATATAGAAAAAGTCGTAAACTTTATAAGGAAAGCCATGGGAAAAACTGGAAAGTCCGAATAAAGGCGAAGGACAAACAGGAGCAGAAGATAAAATCCAAAAATATAGTTTCCAGAGACCTTCACTCTCTGACTCTGCTATTTGTTACAGTAATGATGCCACTCGATTATATACTTAGGAAACGCTCGTGGTGTAATGGTTATCGTTGTCGGAAATGGACACGGTGAAACGAGTTCAAATCCTGGACGAAGCTGATTGCATTTCAAATAGCACCAATACTCTTAGGAAATATAGGAATCCATTCATTCTCCCTTCAACTTTGGATGAATAGTAGGGCAGACAAGGTTTTTTAGCGTTGGTTAGGCAACCGGTCAAAGAAAGGAAAAATTGACCTTGTGTCACACCCTGCTCATGTGGCGTGGGTTGGTAAATTCATACTCAGGAAAGGCACAAGGGCTTACAAAACCGGACATTGACCTAGCGGTTAGAGTGTTCGCCAATGGCCCGAGAGACCTGGGTTCAATCTCAGGTCGAGTCATACCAAAGACTCAAAAAATGGTACTTGAAGCCTCCTTGCTTAACACTCAGGATTATAAGGTACGGAGCAAGGGTAAAGTTGAGCAATTCAGGGAAAAGAGTAGCACCCTCCCCTACACCTTGGTGTAGTAGCTATCGAAAAGGGAGCCTTTGGGTCACCTTCGACTATGGTCATGTCAAGATATTTGCGAAAAATGCAAACAGTAAGAATAAACAACCAGGATATAGGAAATAGATTTAGGATTAAGAAGTTTGATATGCTGATAAGGAAAATTATGAAAAGAAAAACAACGGAAATGATGGTACTAGCAAATCTGAAAAGCATCAGAATTCTTGGATAAAAAGAAAATTACAAGTAATTATGAATATCAAAAGCGGGCACCATAAAAAATAGAGATGAAATAAAAAAAATTACCTCACAAGAACAAGAAAACTTCTCGAAACCAAAGAGATAAACACCATGACAGTCCCCCGAGTAAAATACGCTGGACCATTCTTAAGATGGAAAAGGGGGGTAACTCAGCAAATCGACCGAAGGAAGAAGAAATTGATGACTATTTGCAAGGTCTTACAGGCGAAAGACAGACTATATGTGTCAAAAAAGAAGGAGGAAAGAGATTCGACCGCATTGAGGAAAGCCTAGATGTATAAATACAAGAACTCGAGAATATGCTAAAATGGAAATAGAAAGGTTAATTACAGCAGCCAATGGCAACAAAAAGTCGGAGAAAAAAAATGAAAATAAAAATAGGAAGAAAAACAATAATAAGGATACTTCAAACGAAAAATTTGCCGATATTGCACCCGAGAAGACATGGATATCGCTGAGAAAAAGGGAAATCTTTAGAGAGAAACTGAATCTCTTTTAACAGACGCAGAAAATGTCATTAGCACCAATTGAAGAGGGAATTAATCCGATTTACCCAACCCCTCCACTCGGGCAGGATATGACAGGTTTATATAACAGGTTTGAATTCAGAGTTTTCCTTCTCCTAGACTAGTTGCCTCAACAATGCTGAAGAAATCAGTCTGCCCTACTATTTACCCATAGCTGGAAGGAGAATAATTGGATTCATACCTTTCCCAAGGGTATTAGTGCTATGTGAAATGCAATCAGTCTCGTCCAGGTTTTGAACTCGTGTCGCCGTGTCCATTTCCTATGACGATAACCATTACATCACGGGCACCTCCACAAAAGAAGAATAGGGGGTTAATAATATGCAACAGAATAGCAAGTGTGGATTAAGTGGAGATGGCAGTGAAACGGTTATTCACATAATAAGTGAATGCAGCAAACTAGCACAAAAGGAGCACAAAACTAGACATCACAGGGTGGAAGAAGTAACTGCTCCAGAATTGTACAAGCAATTAAAATTTGACCATGCAACCAAATTGTATATGCAATAACCAGAATACGTGCAATTGAATGAGACGCATAAAATTCTCTGGGATTTTGATTGGTTGTTCAAACAATTCAGTTTAGCCAAAGCACAGTTTCAATGTCAAAAATAGTTCTATTTCAAACAATCCCGTTTTGCGAACGTATGCAGCTTAGCTCTATTTGACCAGTAGATAGGACCCTGCTTAGTCTCATATCTAGGACACACGTTGAGGGAGTTTTACTCCTCTGCAGAGATGCAGTCGATGTATTCTACAGTCCCAGCCGACTGGTCAACTAGGATTTTGAGAAACAAACTGATCGACCAATCTAGGCCAGATGACCAGACCTAATGTTAATTAAAAAGAATAATGGAACTAGTTGTTTATTTGATTTTGACGTTCCAGTAGACCGCAGAGTGAAAATAAAAGAAGGAAAAGATAGGCAAAAAATTGGATCTTCAGATCGAGATAAAACAACTATGGAACATCCGAACGATGGTGATACCAATTACAGTTTGTGTACATAGAAATTCCCAGCCTCCACACCCACCAAAAAGAGCCTTGGAAACTGGAATAGAAGAATTGGAAATTAGAAGAAGAATCGACACTATCAAGACTACAACATTGCGAAGATCGGTTTGAATGTTGTTTAGAGACCTCGAGACATGGGGAGACTTGTCACTCAAAATCCAATGGAGGATCACCTGCGTTAGTTGGTCTGAAAAACATACGAGAAAGGTAACAGTGTCACAAACAATTTATTTCAAACAACAACCTACAAATTTCATCGTTTCAAAGTAGTCTCCATCAAGTCTAATGGACTTTCCCATCATTCTATGCCATGCTTCTAGGCACTGCTGGAAGGATTCTTCTGGAATATCTCTCAGTTCCGTCGTTTGAGCTTTCTTGATGGCTTTCAAAACGGGTTTTCTTGATGATCCCTTTGGACTTTGGAGAAATGAAAAAAGTTGCTCAGAGTAAGATCAGATGAATTGGTAGGTTTTTCCAGTACGGATGTTCCTCTCGGCCAGGGTGTTGTGAGCAGGGATATTATTGTGGCGAAACCTACTCTGTTTATCCAGCCACAACCCTTGTCTCTTCTTGTCTCTTAGAAAAACTTACACCGAAAAATCACATTGTGAAATTGCTTATTGATCATCCCTCGCTGTGAACCATGCTCTTCACATCGAAGAACAGGATCAACATAAATTTGACTTTTCACTTTGACTATTGTTTTCGTCGGAGACTTCTGCGGACCGTTCTGCCACTTGATGCAGATTTGAACCCAAAAGTCCATGTCCCATCATCAGTGGTTACTCTACAAAGTGAGTTTAGTTCAGTTTGAAAGTGCTCAATGGTGTCTTGATGCACATGTATGCAGTCTTTCTTCGGATCATCAATCAGAAGTCTTGGCAACATTTTTGTGTAGAATTTTTTCCTGCCCAAATCGTTGGTGACATTCTTCCAAACATTTTCCTTTTTCATGTTAAGCTGACTTGCGATCATTCAAATAGTCATCCGATGATCCCACACACCAACTGCCTTATCCGCTCGAAGTTGACTTCAAAGCTGCTTGTTAAAAGTCTCCCGCTTCTAGAGTCTCCTTTTTCCTCCTCGTACCCTCTTTTGCCACTCAAAATCACATGTGCATGACGTTGCTTTATCTCCATATAATTGCTGAAGCATTTCAAGTGTTTGTGACGGAGTTTTCCATAACTGGACTAAAACTTTCAAATTCATTCATTCCTCATTGTCCATAGCTGAACAACCTGAAACAGAAGAAGTGTAAACAAAAGCATGTGAAAAAATACAATGGTTTCAAAAAGCTTATTACAATTATAAATTCTCAAGATAACATCTTAGATCATACGTAGTACAATTCGCTTATCCATTTTTCGTCCATAGCTCAAATATCACCTGGTCCCATTATTTTTTAGACAGAACTCATATATATTTAAAGACATGCTGAAAACAAACAATGATTTAAGATCTTTAATAAAATTCATTGGTTCTGAAAATCAACTGTCTGGTGATTGTGTCTTTTGGAGTTTAAAAAAAGATGGGTAAAATCGACGACCCTTGGAAGGCACGATAAAGATAATTATATATATATATATATATAAAGAGAGAGAGAGAGAGAGAGAGAGAGAGAGAGAGAGAGAGAGAGAAGGAGGTGATATATATATATATATATATATATATGAAAAATAAAATGGCATGCAAACATATTCGATAAGCCACAAAAGTACTATTTTGAAAAGTCTTCGGGGTTTTCTGTATGTAAAAGGAAAACCTGAAATGTATCATTTTGATTTGTTTCTATGGCTTATCTTCCAAGTTTGTAATGTTTCAAAAGTTTTAGACTGACCTGTCGGCCATATGTCGAAAAGATTACTATTATCATTATATCATGTTCAACTTTCAGTCGAGAAAAAGGCGACTTGCCACCAGACACTAGGTGTACGTTAAAATATAGGCTTCTTCTTATTAGAGGTGTACGAATGTTGACGTGTCCATGTTTATCTATTTTAACATCTATCTATCTATCAATCAATCTATCTATCTATATATCTATCTCAGACTGTTCATCTATTTATTCAACTACTTATACCCTCATCAATCGGGTTAAATAGTACCTCTGCCGTTTTGCTATAAGAATGTTTTGGCATTAAATAACCCATGAAGGTAGATATGCCGTAAAAAGAAGTCCCAAACAAACAAATATCTATCTATCTATCTATCTTAGTTTCCACCTCGATCTCTTTTCATATCAATTTCATTCTCTTCATATCTATCTATCTCAGTTTCTTTCTATAATCTGTCTCTATGTGTACACTATTAAAAACAACTTCTTTCTGCTTTCTGTGTAACATAAACTGCTTTCTGTGTAACATAAATGTATTGCTAAGCTCTTCTTATAAATTGAGCACTCTATATAGCCTTTAAGCGTATATAATAGACAAAGGAAAAATTATTCATATACGTTAAATCTCTTCGTTTACGTTGAGGTTGTTGATGGCTGAGTGGTAAGATATCTGATTGGAATAAAGTCAGCCGAGTTTCGATACCAACTTGAAGCATTTCGCGTGTCTAGCCACACCGATTAGTTATGATACAACGAAATTGTTTGTTGATTACTTTATATATATATATTGTATACTTTGGCAGGAAGTCATTATCTAAACGTAATTTGTTGAGTACACGGTTTGTTTCTTTTTCAAAATCTTCAAGTGAAGACGTTCCAGTCTTCTTGCTATTCTTCTTATGTCTGGGTCAAGATGATGAAGAAAGTACCCAAGTGTTTTCGACCATTTCGCGGGTCATCTTCGGTGGTGGTGTTAGATTGTTTATTGCAATAAGTTTTATTTATATTTATTTGGAGTGTTTTTTTTTTCAATTATATAACTGAACCAGCTTCATATATATATATATATATATATATGTGTGTGTGTGTGTATATTTAGGCAGCATTTCTTCGTTAATGCAAATTTCATTAAACATGATAGACATTTTATGTCTACATATTTTCTTCTGGATCCGTTCGAATTCCCGTATTACTTTTATCGTATTCGGGGGGAATTTATTTATGTATTGTCCATAGTCGTATGCATCCCAAGTACTTTCTGCCCGACTTTGAGCCATCATCAGGGGAGGATCTATTACAAAAGTGATGTAACTTCTGTTTTAGCATATTACTACTGTGTAAGGGCATCTTTGCCGTTGAAGATTATGGCGTTTGCTTTTAAATGGAATTCTATAATTAGTGCCAGTAGACATTTAACTACATTAGCACTGGTTTGAAAATTAATTCTATTAAGTGTTAGTTGCATGATTCTAATATGTAGTGCTTCGAGAATCTGAAGTTTTTGTTTATTATTTTGATGTTCTAATATTGTTGTGTTGTCGGTGAGAATTTTCTGTAGTTGTGTTGTTGGGCATGAATGTTTTTTTAAATGCTGAGCTATACGTGTGTGTGTGTGTGTGTAAGTGAGTTAACTGAAGTGTGATGTCACAATGGTTATCTCTGTAGAGAGTGAACTCAGCGAATCACGTTCAAATCCTGGACGAGGTTGTTTACATTTTACTGGATATTTGCATTTCTCTTCGAAGGAGCAGGGATGTCTCCCCCCCTTAACCAAAGAGCATAAAAAAAAAAAACAAAAAAAAAAACAGTGACAAATATGTCATTTAAATAATCGTAAAAACTGAATTTACTATTTTCATTCAATGCAAAGGGGTGTTCACTCCGAACCGATAAAGGCCCATAATTATGTTTGTTCGGTTTCTTGTGCCACATTTTTTATGCTACAACTTTCTTCTAGGTGCATTTGAAGACACCAGCCATTCCTTAACTGTACCCAACGACATCGAAGTTATTTCCACATCGTCTTATTGCAAATACATTATTGCAGATTGAATAAAGTATAAAATTAGAAAATTTCGTATGGCTACTGACGACGATAGCCATTGAAGACACGAAGGAGACAATAGCCGAAACGTCGTGACAAAAACAGTCAAGACGTGAAGACTAATCTAAGTGAATAATAAATCCTCATATGAGAGATTCAGACAAAACAATTTTCTTAATTATATTTTTGAAGAAGTGACCTTTGCCAAACATACTTAAGATCAGTATATAGGAAGAACACGGTCGTCTTGTTCTTAATCCAGAAATTATAAAGAGAAACCATAAAATCCCAAGAACAATGTTGATAATCCATATCAAATATGAAGTAAACAGTCTCGACTTGATTAGAAGATTATCGAACACAATATTTCTATTTTCATTTGACTTTAAGTTGGTTAGAACGATATCTTGTAATTAGTCAGAAATCGATTTAAGAGAAAAACAAAACTATCATCGTATATTTATGAGTATCGTCAGTCTTATATATATATATATATATATATATATATATATATATACAACCCCTCTGAGCACTGAGCTAGTAGACTACAACACAAAGTCAATTTTTAAGCGAAGTTTAACAGGTTTGAATTCAATGCTTTCCTTCTCTTAGATTGGTTGACATACCAAAGCTAAAGAGCCCAGACAGTCCTATTTATTCATAGCTGGCGGGGGAATAGGTGCAGTCGTATCTTTCCCAATGGTATTGGCGCTATGTGAAATGAAAACATCTTTATCTAGGATTTGAACTCGTGTCGCTGTGTCCATTTCCAATGACGAAAACCATGACACCACAAGTACTTCTCTCTCTCTCTCTCTCTCTTTCTGTGTGTGTGTGTGAGCAATATTGAACAAGTCTTGGAGGCAGCATCCCGCAAAGCAGCAGCTGTACGGCCACTTACTACCCTTCGCAAAAACTTTCAAATACGAACCAGACATGTGGGACACTGCTGGAGAAGTAGGGACGAACTCATAAGTGACGTACTTATGTGGACCCCTTCACATGGACGAGCAAACGCAGGACGACCAACTAGAACCTATATAGAACAGATCTGTGCCGATACAGGATGTAGCTTTGAAGACCTGCCGGAAGCGATGGATGATAGAGAGGGGTGGTGACAGAGGGTCAGGGATATCCGTGCTGATGGTGCGATATGATGATGATGAAATAATGGAAGTAGATCCGACAATATAGATAAAAATTAATAAAAAGGTTATCAAAGAAGAAGGGTTTAATGAGAAAGAAAGTCGACGCTATAACGTTTCGGTTCTAACGAATCATCATCAGGACTTGGAAGGATTTTGTTCTATTTGTTTAGTTTGTTTACCAAGGAAGATTTTGAATCAGAAGGAGAAAGTAAAGAGAAAGAGGCGGAATGAAGGAAGGAAAGAAGAAAAAAACCCCCAAAAAACAACGGAGAATGAGAGATGAGATAGGAGAGAGTCAGGGAAAAATAAGTTCTAGAGAATATTCCCAAACTGGCATATGATTATATTTTTAAACACGAACGCTGATTTATTGATTAAATTGTTACCTCTTTTCCCTATATTTCCTCCTTGTTTTTGTATTTTTGGTATTTTATCGGGCTATTGGCCTAATGAGTAGAGTGCTCGCAAATGGTTCGGGAGACCGGGGTTCAATCACAAGTCAAGTCATACCAAGGGCTCAAAAAATGGCACTTGATGCCGCCTTGCTTAACACTCACCATTATAAGGTAAGGATCAAGGGTAAAGTGGGGCAATCCAGAAAATTGAGTAGGACCCTTCCCTACACCTTGGTGTAGTAGCTATTGAAAAGGGATCCTTCGGGTCACCCTCGACTAAGGTCGCCAACTTTTGTATTTTTTTTTTATTCCACATCCTTTGGTGATTTAACATCACTTGATATCATATTTCCTGGTCCTGATAATGGATGGTTCGTTAGAACTGAAACGTTAAAGTATCAACTTTCTTTATCAGTAAACACTTCTTCTTGGATTACCTTGTTCATCAATTTTTCTCGATTTTTATATAGAAAAACTGCCAAATATAATGCACTGGAAAGTCAGAATGGACATCTTTAAACTAAACAGCTATGGACACAGAAGTTCATTATCTTAAAACTGATCGAAAAAACGCATTGGACATTGTCATTACGGTAAAAGAAACAAACGAAGATAACAAACACTGGCTCCAAATAGTTTTAGCTTCAAACTACATGGTGTTGCTTTGAAATAGGACAGACAGACTTGAGGTGACATATGAACACTCAAGCAACCAAACCAAGCATGGCCCAGTCAGCTGGGACTGTAGAATACACGTACTGCTTCTCTGCTGAAGGGTAAGATCCCTTCCTACGAGTGGCCCAGTCGGCTGCGGCTGTAGAATACACCTACTTCTTCTCTACTCAATGAATGTCCTGAGTGACCCTAAACAATCTGGTGGTGAAGCTCCAGTAATGCTGAAGCTTTGGGAAATGCGGGGTACGCCTTCATTGCCATCGCTCCCCGATCCACTCTGGCCCGGAGTGGCAACACCTAATAGGGTCTTATCTATGGGTCAAATAGAACTGTTCAACAATTAAACTGTGTACTCATGCTAAATTGAATTGTTTGAAATAGAACTATTTTTGCATTTAATTGTGTCTACACACACACACACAAAAAGTTTACTTATGTTAAACTGAATTGATGTTGATAGAACTGTTTGATCCTTCGACTTTGTTTAAACAAATGGCTGGTGTTTAATTGAATTGTTAGTGATACATAACTCTACTTGAAAACATTAAACTGTGTGCAAACAAATGATTCATTGTAAATAGAATTATTCGTATAAGATAGAAACAAGTGAAACCATTTAACTGTATGAAAAAAATGTTATCTACAAAATGTGTTTAGAAATCATATATTTAATATGTGTGTATAAAAAGGATTTGGCATTAAATAACCTACAATGGTTGCTATGCCATAAACCAACCAACCAACCAACCAACCAACCCAAGCAGTCACGGGTAATTTGAAACAATCTTACTCATAGTATATACCTCCCAAGTAGAGAGCTCAGTTCCAGGTGTCATTACAGCAGTTATATAAAGGTCGGTTGAAGATTCTTGAAAAAATTTTCTTTCAATGAATGAATATGATGCGTTACTTGTCTATCTTTTGACGCTTCTCATATCAACATTGAAAAAACTTTTCAAAAAACTTTAAAAAAAATGTAATTTTCAAAAAAATTCTCCACCCCCCCAACTTTTTTCTCGAACAGATGGAATTGTAAGCTGCAAAAATCGTTTTAGTATTTTCGGTGCATTTTGTTTTGATTGCTGCTGCTAATTCATTGATAATTGCAGGTTTTGTACTACAAAGTTAAATGGTTTAATTAAATGCGACAATTAAAACCAAGCAATTAACTTAGATAAAAGTAAAACATGTTGATAATATGCTACATTTTATGAACTGGCAAAAAAAGTCATATCTGTTGTCCCAGACATGTGTAGTATGCATTTTACATTGAAAAATTGGCTATTTCTCTGGTTAGCCTGAAAACGTTAAAATTGTCAACAAAAAAAGCAGCCACACTTGCAATTTCCTAAAGACATTTTTAATGTTATGGCATGAAACTTTAAGGTAATTACAGCAGGAATTTTCCCACCTCAATCGATACTTACATGGTCTCTCATTCACAAATTAATTCATCATCATCATCATCATCATCATCATCATCATCATCATCATCAAGTCGCTCTGACAGCACGGATTTCCATGACTTTCTCACTTCATCTATCCTATTATCCATCACCCCTGATAAATTCAATCAAAATCAATGCTGTACCGTAAATAAACAATGCAGTCTATACCTTGATGTAGCCTAACGTGTTTACTTGGATATTAATAATAAACCTTATGAATTCAACAGTTTTTTCTGCTAGACTATAACTGTGCAGATAATAGAAATGTTCACTATCCTCGGCTAATATTTCAAAAACATAGGCCATCAAGTATATGACTTGGTCGAATTTCCCGTTAGTCTAACCCAACGTATTTCTCCATAGCCTTCTTATTGCCGAAACAAAGACTTGTAGTTATGTTAATGGTTTCGTCTGGTTTGATTTCATGGCATATCAACTCTTGTAGGTTATTTAATGCCAAATCCTCCTTATACATACATATTAAATACATTGTTTTGTAAAATATTTCATTGATAACATTGTTAAACGAGCTTGGGTTCATTTTTTTGCGCGCAGTTAAATGGTTTCAAGTATTTCTATCTCATACAAATAACTCTACTTACAAATAATCATTTGTTTCACTCAGTTATATAGTTTTTCGTACAGTTATATAACAGTCTCAATTTAAAGTCAATGATTTGTTTGCACACATTTAAATAGGTATACATGATAAGTAAGAGATAAGTTTGTCGGTAATTTCATTTTAAAATGAGTTAGAGCTAATTTGTTTGCACTCTAGTATTGCAGTTGTTTCTATTTATTAAATGGTTTCAATTATTGCTATCTAACACTTATAATTCTGAGAATTAATTTTTATTTATTGCGGACTTTTTCCTTATCTTGGTAGTCTTTGTGTTGTTTCTTCTTTCACTACGTTTCGGCCAAATTTCACCTCTGGCCTTCTTCGGGTGATTTACCGCGACCTCGGATAGGAATGCTGAGTCTTGTAACCGTATCCCCAGTAATTACTGCCTTCCATAGTTGTTGTCTATCGCACCATGTTTTTGACCAAGTAAACCTCTGGCCGGCTTGGGTAGGATTTGAAACCGCTATCTTCTGACAATGCTCACCTGGAACCGTAGAGACTCAACGCCTCTATCCGCTGCGCCACGAAAAATGATTCCAATTAAATACTTATAATTCTATTCAATATTTATCATTCGTTTTGTTGTATATTGACCTCCGACCCGGCCATGCTGTCAAAATAGGAAATGCACCTGTGTGAATAACAGGTGCATCCGGTCGAGGAATATCAGAATATAACCTTGACGTGGACGGGTTGAATGAGTGCGATTTGTGATGTCCACAAGAGGGTGGACGTCGAACTATTATATAGCTCGGTGCATAGGAAGTTCAATCAGTTGGAGATAAGACGCGGTAGAGAAAACCAGCATCCAGAGCGGCTAGGCCCCCAGGCCCCCGGTTGAGCTGCCCAGGAGAACGGTAAAGAAACGCTGTTGTGGCCATAGGAGTGGGGTTCAATATGTTGCAGTTCTGTTCCGTCTCCAACTCCCTCTCACACACAACCCTTTCAAATAAAGTGTGAGGTATATTTTTCTAAAGGACTGTGTCGCTCGTCTTTATTGTGTCGTCGTTATGATTCTGCATGCATCTGGGTATACAACAGTTTGCTCATAATGAAGAAGTAACAACTATTTCAATCTAGCACTTATAATTCTATTCAATATTAATCACTTGTTTGCTCACAATGAAGTGGTAACAACTATTGCTATCTAGCACTAATAATTCTATTTAATATTAATCATTTGATTGCTCACAGTGAAGTTTGTTACAAGTATTGTTATTAGTACGGGTCGGACGGTCATTGAAAAA
>OY757930.1:33558311-33675811 GCA_963585895.1 Sepioteuthis lessoniana
ATAGATTTATTGTATAGTCTTGTTACCGTCTAAAATGTCACACCTTCCAATAATTGTTGATGTTCATTTTTTTAATCTAAGGTTAATGATGATTGTCATAGGTTGTGACGAAGACATAACTTCAAAAGATACGCCAGATTATTGTTAGATTATTGGGAGATATGAATACAACGTTGGAAATTGCCACGAAGTTAAACAGAGGTTACAGAATAATCCAAAAAGGATTTGAAAACATTGATAAAATCAGAACAAAATAAAAACTGGGTTGAAGCAGAAAATTTCAAAAAAAGTAAAAACACGATAATAGAAAAAGAATCAAGAAAATATTTGAAGTTTTAGTGTTGCGAACACAAACAAAGAGTGAAGATGCATAATACTATAAACATTCGCTAAAAACATGAAAGCAAACAAAACTACGACTTTAAAAAGTCAACTATTTTGTTGTTTTTCAGTTGAAAGAGTCCTGTTAGGTTTTTTCATTTAGAGTATCTCTTTCTGATAGCGGTTAACTTTTGAATTCTAGAACAATATGTTATACAGTGATTTTTGAGACCCATGTGTATTTCGGCCGTTCCTCTTCTTTTATTATAGAGGCATGAATCTGTTATGTATGGCTGACGTGTTCTTAAATTAAGACTGTCGCCTCTTTTCGGTTTCTAAGTTTTGGTTCCCAATCCGCCCCACCAGCCCCGCCCAGGGTAGGTTTTATCTGGAAAAGTTCATTTTGGAGATTGCTTTTCTACTATTGTTAGCATTTCTTTCTGATGTACTTATTCAGTATTCCTAAAGTTGATTTGGCAGCTGAGTCCGCTCTGTTTCCTCCTTTGATTCCGATATGACTCGGAATTCGGACAGAATATGATGGCTTTTATTTCGTGCTTGGCATGTGTCTTGTTCAGGAGCTTGATAATTAGTGGGGTTTCCAGTTTTACTTTCGCGTGGGAAATCAGGATAGACAGGGAGTCCGACAATATAATAAATGGAAAATTTTGTCTCCAACACATAAAACATGCACACGCATGCGCATATAAACAAACAGAATTTCTGCTGAGTGGCACTGAAAAATAAATTAGCTCATCTCCAGGGTGCCTTCCCACCGGTTAGCAGCTGCCCTCTAGTCTTTGGGTCAAGTGTTGGGTTTAGTACCCAGCACCTGAAGCGCCGTAGGCAGGAGGCTTATTTTACCGCAGGTTTTCGCACATCAAACAAATCGACCTTGTGTCCCTTTCTGGCTTTGAGGGGAGACAGGAAAATACTCACAGAAACACGTAAACACACATGCTTGGTTGGGAGTGGTCTTTAGGGCATATAAACCATTGTTAGTTATTTAATGCCAAATCCTGTTTTTACATGTATATAAACATATGATTTCTAAACACATTTTGTAGATAGACACATTTAAAGGACCAGACGGTTCTATTACTAACAATTCAATTTAGCATGAATCAAAGTTAAATGGTTCAAAGTATTGCTGTGTATCACTAACAATTTAATTAAACATCAGTCATTCGTTTACACACAGTTCGTTTTCAAACAATTCAGTTTCGCATACGTCATTCGTTCGCACTCAGTTTAAATGTTAAACAGTTCTATTTGACCCATACATAGAATCCTATCAAGGGCTTCCACTCCGGGTCAGAGTGGACGTAGGAGCGATGGCAATGAAGGGGTACTCCGCTTTCCCCGAACCTCCAGCATTACTGGAGCCTCACTATCAGACTGTTTAATGTCATATCTTGGATACGCGTTAAGAGTCTTACCCCTCTGCAGAGATGCAGTCGGTGTATACAGTCCCAGCCAAATGGGCCGCAAATGCGCGTGCGTTCGCCCACGCAATTTTATATATAACCTGGAACTGGACAAACAAATAAAAACAGACAAACGCAGCAGCTTTTTATATCGGCTGCAAAAAAAAAAAAGTGAGCTTCGGCAGGTGGTAGTGGTATCTCCATCTAGCGAATGTCTGACTATTTTTACTCTGATATAATGCGTTACGATGATTATGGTTTGAACCGGTGCTCATTGCGCATTTGCTGTTGAAACGTTTTTTTTTAAACTGGTGAATTTGTAATTTCTACACTGAGAGTTTTTCGAGTTCATTTCAAGATACGTCGGAAAGATGAAGTTCCTTGATTGTTGAGAGAGTTTTCAAACCATAACAGTGTCGATTTTCTATCCAGAATGGTATCATTCCGTAGTAACTCGAAATGAGCACAAAAAGCCGCCGAAAAAACGTTTTTCGGCAAACTTACAGTATGCACGAGTTCAAGCTGTGATTGTAACTAAAAAAAAAAAAAAAAAAAAAAGCAAAAAGAAATCGATTGATAGAGTCTAGATGGAGCTACTATTACCACTTGCCTAAATTCAATTGCCCCGCACAGGTAATAGTTTAAAATATGGGAGGTTTTTTTACCGGACCCTGTATATCACCATCCTTATCCTTAGAGCGTGTCAACAGCACGAATTCTTGTGATTCTCTCTCGTCATCCGTCTCTTTGATCCGCTAGACAGGTTCCAGTATCTGCATAGAGCTGGTTTATGTAAATCTATCTATATATATATATATATATATAGTTTGCTATATGTATAGAGAGTACTCAATATCGGTGATATAGCATGTGTAAGTTATAATTGCTTAGGCACAGAGTCACTAACGCTTGGTGACTCTCAATTTCTTGCCGGTTGCTATAGACGTTTTGAATACAAAATTTCTTTCGAGGGAACACTGTTAAAAAAAAGTATCGAGTATGAAGTTGTATCCGAAAAAAAAAAAAACATTGAATAAAAAGGTACTTTTTTAATCACCGATTATATTTACTACTGTGCCATTGTTAAACTCACCATGTCTTGGTCGATGTGTCTTTCGGCATTCTTCAAGCGCTTCATGACGTTAAGCAAGACCGAGTTAAAATCTTAAGCTATAGTAAGTAATCTTTTCTGGTCTATAGTTAGGATTGAACCAGCAACTTCCAAATGATGTAACTCAGAAGCTCTTCTAAATCAGAGACACAATCCACAGCGCCATGACTCATGCTGAACAATGAAAGCGGAATTTTTGGGAGTTATAAATCTGTTTTCATCAACCTCAAAGATTCAACTTCCTTCTCAATTTCTTTAAAGTATTCATTTTGAGGTTCTGTGGAAGCTCCCGAGTTCGACATAAAACACTTGATGAAGCCTGAAGGACGTATCGGCCGAAACTTAGTGAGTAAAACAACGAAGATGAAGACAATAATCCGAATATTTTCAGTGATAAAAAATAAAGGAAACGATAATTTTTTCCCAAATAGTCTCTAGCATTCAACACGCTTTGTCCGATGATCGCATATACGAGAAAATGATAGAAACCAACTCTGTGTCTACACTATCCAATATATGTATATATATATATCTATATATACAATTTGGATTGCAGAAATATATATATATATATATATATATATATATATATATATATTACGTCTATTTCTACAATCCAAATTTCTCAGCCCTTTTGCCAAATACCAAGTCTTTAATTTTCTTAACCTAAATGACATTCTAAATTTGGAAAAGCCCTCAAATCATCAGACACTCCTAAATCAATTGCGTTAAACCAAATTAAGTTGAGAGTTGGAATCTTCCAGGTGTGGCTCCATTCCAGGCAATTATGTCATACTGGAATATTGCTATAGATTTTTTATTTGGTGATATATTATTCGTGTATATACATATATGTATATTATATTGTCAGTTAATATATATATATATATATATATATAATCATGAATGTTGCCTGAGGAATGTGCGAAGGAACTTGTCATGACGTAAAAAAAGAAAACTTTGTCTTGGAGAGAAAGAGAGAGAGAGAGAGAGAGAGAGTTACTTTCAGTAATAGATTTGTTATGTTCCTGTCTTCCTGTTTTGCTCGAGTATGAACAGATTGTACAAAAGACATTCCGATCGTGAAGTCTCCTACGTGATGTGTTAAAGCATATCATCAGTGAAACTGCATTTACTAAAACAATCAATGATTTTTTTTTTCAGAATAGTTCCCATGATAATCACCATACTTACTCCAATGAGTTTTCTGTTAGTCGAAGCACCTCTGAAATACCTCTTTTGATATGTTTTTTAGCTTCGTTTCTTTTGTTCGAAGATTCTTCTCATATCGTTCATGTCCAGTTGAAATTTTGTATTTAAGGTGATAGTTCCTCTTTAGAAAACCTCCCCGCAAAACAAACCCAAAATCATGTCACTGGAAGCTTGGTTTAATACGTAGAGGGAGCACTGCATTTGCATAATCCTGTGTTTCACGAAAACTATTTTGTTGAATTTGTATCGTGTCTGGCTTTCTTGAAGACAGTCAGTTTTTTGATATATTTGTAAAAGAGATTAAAATGTTAAAATTTGGTGCATGCTGTGTTACGTAAGGTTAGATCGTCTTCCATTTAGAGCCCGCTTAGTGTGTATTCTTAAATAACAGTCGCGGTCTGTATTTATTTCCATGGAGCAGTGGTGGCGAACCTTTTTGTATTGAAAGGCCACGTTTAAATTTATTGTTAACTATGGACTTTATGGAACTTTTAGGGTTTAAAACAAAATCTAATGTTTTAACTATATGTTGATAACTTCGTCCAAAATTAATTAATATTCTGCCCCAAGCAAAAAAAAAAAAAAAAATTATGGACTTTGTATACTTAGCGGATGTTTACTTAATCTTTTTATGTAAGAGTAAGTAAATATAACAGATAAGACGCCAAATATTTTCTTTAATTGCTAAACATTTTAGCGATATGAAATATACCTTGATGGTTTGTTGGTTGGACTTTATGGCATATCAACCTTTGTAGGTTATTTAACGCTAAATCCATTTTTATGCAAATAATCAGCTATTTCAAACAATTCAGTTCAGTATGAGTACCCAGTTTAATTGTCAAAACAATTCTAATTCAGCTAATTCGGTTTAGTATAAGTACTTGTTTACACACAGTTAAATGTCAAAACAGTTCTATATTAAACCATTCAGTTTAGTGTAAGTAGAGTTTTAATGTCAAAAACAGTTCCACTTCAATTCAATTTAGCATAATCACGCAGTTTAAACGTAAGTAGTCATTTTGATTGTCAAAAACATTTCTATTTCAAGCTATTCAGTTTAGTCAAAGAGTTATAATTCATACAATTCACTTTAGCATAAATATGCAGTTAATTCTATTTAACCCATAGATAGGGCCCTATTAGGTGTTTCTATTCCGGGACTAAATGGATTTAGGAGCAATAGCAATGAAGGGGTGCTTCACATTCCCCAAAGCTCCAGCATCACAGGAACCTCACCATCAGATTGTTTAATGTCATATACAGGACACTCGTTTGGGCGGGGAGTCTTACCCCTCTGCAGAGGTGCAGTTGGTGTATTCTACATCCCCAGCCAACTGGGCAAAAATATACCTTGAAAAATTTCATTACATCAGTTGAATTAATGGTATAATTATTTTCCAAACCATGCAGAGGAAAATATTATGGAATAACCCAAAAGTGAGGAGATAATTTTGGAATTCATGGGCAAAAATTTAGAATTAATAGTTAGTTTGTCAAGTCGGCTGGGATGTAGCATATACCGACTGCATCTCTCCAGAGGGGTTAGACTCCCACCAACAAAAAGATACAAAGTGAAACAATATGATGGTGAAGCTCCAGTAATACTGAAGCTTTGGGGCAATATGGGGTACCCCTTCATTGCCATTGCTATCAGATAGCACTTGATTGGGTCATATCTATAGGTTATATAGAAATTTTGATATTTAAAAAGTGCGCAAACAAATGACTTAAGCTAAATTGAATTATTTGAAAACGAACTGTTTGATCATTTATCTGTGTGTAAACAAATGGCTGATGTTTAATTGAACTGTTAGTATGACGTGGTATGCTATAAGAGAGAGAGAGAGAGAGAGAGAGAGAGAGAGAGAGAGAGAGTGAGTGTGTGTGTGTGTGTGTGTAAAGGGGAGATCAATACCCTTACCCTTTTATTTGAATCAACAGGCATTAAGACTGACCGTTAAAATGGCAAGGGGAAAAAAGAAGGTCAAGCTATCTGCACTCTGTGCCCTGTAGTCTGTTGAACGAAATAAGTGTAGGTCAATCAAGTGGCGTGACCAGATGAGGTGGTGGGAGAGGAAAATGTCGGGTGATTGGTCCACAGGCTCTTCGCGCCAAAAATGTCAACATGTGTTAGAGAAATTTGAAGGAGAATTTTAGTTTGGATAAAGCCAGCGTTAGAAGCAGATCGCTGAGGTCAAACAGCTCCGGGAAGGTCACTCACCCGTTAAAAGAGGAGAAAGAAATCTGAAAAATTGAAAACCCGTCAAAGATAAGTACAACTCAAACCGTTTTCCTTCTACAGTTCTTAAATATTAGAAAATTATATGTATTCAAAAAAAAAAAAAAAAAAAAAAAAAAAAAAGAGAGACTGTAAAGGTTCTATTTCACCAGTAATTAAATTTATTGAATGAACACTACTATATGCTTCAGTCCGGTGACTTAGACACTTTTACTCAAGCAAGAGAAAAAGAAAGGACTGTTGAGAGACATTTTTGTTCGATGTTTTCCTATTGGCTTAACATTTTGTTATATTTCAAAAAGAAAAGAGAAAAGAAAAAAGAACTGTTTCTCAAATCTCATCATTATTTGTTTGGTCGTCTCATATAAAAATTTTATTATATTTTAGATACACCCTTGTGTTGAAATATTTTGGTTGTGTTATTTCCTCTGTCGATTTGACTTCTTTTGCATGTATCCTGTCGCAGCCTCGTAACGCTTTCATTAATCCTCGCTAAACGTCTTATTGCCTCCTTAAAACATTACAAGAGAATTTTGGAAATCTGTCTACTGCTAATATTATGTAACCTAGAAGTTCGTTCTTCCGTGATCTGAGGGAGTATGAAGACAAAGGACTTGGTGGTGTATGTGAACGTGAACTGGCACCCCTTACCAACGTCTGAGGTCAGTTTAGCCCCGAATTAACCTCCACATTATTTGTTTGTTTATCATACGCCCGGAATAGGAGTCTTGACCGGGATTTATTTTGTGGAGCGTCAAGTGCCAGACTGTCCTCGGTGATACACATTCTGCATAACAGCCTTCTACAGAGGACAATGACCGAGATATCGATCTCTTCAGGTCAGAGTAGAATTCGACGTAACATTAGTGATGCATAGGAATATTTGGAACCATATAACTTTATTGACTTATGCAAAATTGAATTGTTAGAAATAGAACTGTCTGATCATTTAACTGTGCATAAACAAATGACCAACTTTTAATTGAATTGTTAGTGATACATAGCAATACTTGGAACCATTCAACTGCGTGCAAAAAATGAGCTTAGGTTCTTTTAAAATTGTTATCAACAAAACGTGTTTATGAATCATATATATTTAATATATATTTATAAAGACAATTTAGCGTTGAATAACCTCAAATGGTTGATATGCCATAAAGCCAAACCAAGCTTTAATGACTCTGTTAATTCTTTCAGGCACGGGTTTTACTAATCTAAATCAATATTCTCTATCAAAGTTATTCCAATTTTCCCGAATGGCCGTTAATAGATATTCTTTTGTGGATAGACACTTATCATGAACGATTTAATTAGATTCCTACCATAAATTTTTACTTAAAGTGTTCGTTGTCCTTGTCATTAATTTCATTTGCCTTTCCCGAAGAAAAACTTTAACCCTATTTTGCTCAGTGACAAGATGCATGATCGTCCTGAAAAATGACTTGACCATCTCCAAACCAGTTTTCTGATGATAGAATTAGAAAATAATCCGATAATTCAATGGAAACATATGCATTGATTGTTGCGGTAAATGTTCTCATCTCCCCCTATTCCTCAAAGTAACATGCAACCCCATATCGTGTAATCATCTTAGCCTGTTTCCTTTGAACAGCTCAAGACAAAGACTTTAGCATTACCACTTTAGCCAATGCAGAGTCTTGATTCAGCATCTAATATCACTTTCTTCCAATTGTCCACACGTTGTGATTGTTTCTCTTTCGCCCACTTTCAACTCTTTTCCTTCGGTTTTTGTGTTAGCGCTGGTTTTCGTTTGGATTTTCTTTATGTAAGTCCTGTTATAAAAATTGAGTCCTGTTTCGATATTTTGTTTTTTTCATCTTTTTTATTGTACCTTTTCTATTTTCCTTGAGTTTTCTATCCTGACACCTTCATGTCTTTCATAGTCTACAAGCATTTTCCCTTCTTTAACCAATCACTTTCTTTTCTTTTTGTATTTTCTATCTTATATGATAAATTACATAATAAATTGCATTACCATGACCAGATAATCCGGTAAGCAATGCGTGCGATATACTGGACAGCTGTTTCGACCCTGCGGGGAAGATCACGGTATACACTGCTGATGAGACCTAATAAGGTCGAAACAGCTGCCCAGTGGTTCCGTATGTCACGAGCTGTGCTTGCCGAATTTTCTGGTCATAGTAATCCAGTTTACAATTTCTTTTATATTTGCGGCAAATTTTAGACACAGCTGACTTGAAACCGCCAAATCTTTTTGGTTGTTGCCATAATTCCACTTTGGATTGCCTTCTTGAATGAGTTTTACGATTCTTTCGATTGTCTCAATGGACACTTCTTTTGCTGGAGCCAGATATTTGTCGCTGGCTCCCACCAGACACGACTTGACACTAGTTCAAAAGCCCGAAGGCCGATTAAAGTGGGGATAAAGGGAGGGGGAGGTCGGGAACGAGCCAAGACTCGAACCCTGCTGGTCTATGCTGCTGATCGGTTCACTTAGTGCAATGTGAGCCTGATGAGGCAAGCAGTTTCACGAACCCTAATGTGGGTCCGGGCACGTATGCCAGTTAACGGCTTAAACTTGACACGAGGTCTAGTGCCATACATGGGTTACAAAGGATATAAAAGTGCAGCTCGCCCACCCGAGTGTAGCCTAGTCCAAACAAGGTGCCTAAAAGGCCCCAAGTCAGCCATTGTTCCTTTTGCCACTTTTCTTTTCTGTTAAGTATGCCCAACAGTTTGTTGTGGTCGATATGAACTGTCTTTTAACTGTAGATTGCTTTGCATATCTAGGCTTCTTTTAACTGAAAACTGATTTGCATACCGAGGCTTCTGCTGATATTTGTTAAAAAAATGCTAATTACAAGATCATTCCATAATTTTTTCTCCAATTTGGATTATTCCATTATATTTTCCTCTGCACAGCTTGAAAAAATACACCAGTAACTCAAATAATTTAATCTAGTTTGTTTTAGGAATACTTTATAAAACTAGAAAGTTCAGCTGCAAAAGAAAAAAAATACCCACTTACGTCTAATCTGTAATTAGTTTATTAACTGTTTGATAAGAAATCTACATGAACATACCGTGAAACATAATCAAGGATTTTAATTATTTTTGTTGATTAATTATTTTTGTGATAAATTCCATGAAAGCTAAAAACTTCGAGTTGTAGTGGCTGGTTTTCGAGTTCGAAAGGTCAAAGCGGATAAACATTGTTTGCGTGCACATGTCCCAACGGATGTCAAAATAAAGAGTTGACGGCTTTGTTTTGAAATCAACTATTAGCGATATATTGTGGTGTAATGGTTATCGTCGTAGGAAATGGACAAGGCGACACAAGTTCAAATCCTGGACCAGGCTAATTGTATTTAACATGGCACTAATACCCTTGGGAAAGGTATGAATCCAATTATTCTCCCTCTAGCTATGATGAGGCAACTAGTCTAGGAGAAGGAAAACTCTGAATTCAAACCCGTTAAACTCCGCTTAAAAATTGACCTTGTGTCATATCCTGCCCGAGCGGAGGGGTTGGTAAATATGGTTGGCGATATATTGAAATAAACTTCTAGATACATATCAGTTGATATTCAGAATGACGTGGCACTAAAAAGTTTTAGTGATTACTTGTGATTAAGACATTAGTCAAGAGAAAATTTAGAATAAAATCTATAAGAAGATTTCTAAGACGCAAAGTAAATACGAGTTGAAGTTGCCGTTAGACTTGAGTGAAGAAGTTGGAGAAGTGAGAGTCGCTGTTTAGTCAGGTAGTTCTGTTGGGGTAGAGCTTGGTCGGTAAAGAAGATATGTCTACGTCTCACAGTATTCGTTTCGCTTGCAACGGGTTAAAGTTTCTTTCAATCTAAATGAGTTGACGTATTCCTTTGTCTCTGTCTCTCTCGTTTCCCGGCGACTACTGTAAAAACTGAAGGAACAAAATTTTTTCCTTTCATGAAACAACCACTGTCATTTTTTTTTTATATGGCGTGCGTGACAAGTTTCGACGTGGTGTCGTGTCGGTGAGGTGGCATTATACGAATTCACATTTGGTACGTAGCGTTACAACTATGCTAATTCCATAAATTCTACCAGGGTTAATATATAGGATATTTTGATATCCCTTTCTTTTACCTCAAAAGGATTGTGGTGTCAGATTCTCAAGTGAAAGTGCATGATTTCAATTAGTCTTTCTACTGAGCTGTGAAAGACCACACTTAATGGTGCTTAAGGCCGTATAAGGCCTTAACGCAATATGTTCCTAAATAACTGAGATGGTTGTTTGGTTGTTAGGGTTTTATGGCATATTCACCTTTATAGGTTATTCAACGCCGAATCCATTTATATGCAAATAGTCAGTTCTATTTCAAACAATTCAGTTTCGCATGAGTAAACAGTTTAATAGTCAAAAACATTTCAATCTCGAGCTATTCAGTTTATTCAATCAGTTCCAATTCTTCTAATTCAGTTTAGTATAAGTACAGATTTTGTTTACACACAGTTAAATGTCAAAACAGTTCTATATTAAACGATTCAGTTTAGTGAAAGTACAGTTTCAATGTTAAAAAACAGCTCCATTTCAAACAATTCAGTTTAGCATAATCATGCTATCTAAATGTAAGTACAGTTTAATTGTCAAAAACATTTTTATTTAAGCTATTCAGTTTAGTCAAACAGTTCTAATTTAAACTATTCAGTTTAGCATAAGTATTTAGTTAGTTCTATTTAACCCAGAGACAGAGCCCTATCAGGCGCTACCATTCCGAACCAGAGTAGACCTGGGCGCAATGGCAATGAAGAGGTGCTTCACATTCCCCAAAGCTCCAGCATCTCTGGAACCGCACCCTCATATTGTTTAGTATCATATCCAGGACACTCATTTTTTTTTGGGGGGGGGGGCGGGAGTCTTACCCCACTGCAGAGTTGCAGTTGGTGTATTCTACATCGCTAACCGAAACTGCTATAGAGTATTATTGATACTGATAAGAATTTTGTCAAATTTGTAATTTAAGAGCGATGCTCTTTCGCCGAGTAAAAGTGCGTCTGTAGAAAGTATTAATCTTTTACCATTTCTCTTTGATAAGAAAAGTTTAGGAAACTAGTTCTGACATGATGAGTGGAAATACAATTTTCGCAAACATCACGGTGCTTACTAAAATCAACGTTCACTATTGATTTACTTTGAAGGACAAAGTACTGGAGACAGATGACACAGAAGGGTCAAGATAAACTATCATATTTTTCCTTTTTTTTGCGATATTGTCAAATACGATGAATTGTTTTCGTTTTTGACTTGTAATTCTTTATCTTGAATGTTTTTATTTTATAAAGCATTGTCAATCATTATTCACTTTTTTATTTACTAATATTTCTTTCATTTTATTTCTAGTAGCTTTTTTTTAAACCTTTCATTAGTTTCTTGTTCCTCTGCATCGTATCTGTTATTGATTTTTATGTACTACTACAACCACAAATAATAATAATAATAATAATAATAATAATAATACGATAAGGACTAATTATGCCAAAACACGAATGCACACGAGAAGACCTGGCTAAGAAATGGAATTCTGAAGAGAAAAACTGAATCTCTTTTAACAGCAGCACAAAATAACGCCATAAGGTCAATTATATTAAAGTAAAAACTGATAACACGCAACAGAATAACAAGTGTAGGTCATGTGGAGAAAGTGATGGAATGGTGAATCACATAAGGCGAAGCACGACTGGATGGGAAAGGTAATCCACAGGGAACTGTGCAAGAGAGTAAAATTTGACCACACTACCAAATAATATATGCACAAACCAGAATCCATCCAAGAAAATGAGACGCCAAAAATTCTATGGGATTTTGAGATAAACAACTGATCGCCTAAAGATCTGAGCTTATATTGATTAAAAAGAAAACGTAATTTGTCATCTAATGGATTTTGAGGTTTCTGTAGACCTCAGAGTGAAAAGGAAAGAAAGTGAAAAGATAAACAAATTCTTGGACCAAGCTGGAGAACTAAATGAAAAAAAAAACAACAGTGGAATATGAGTGATGGTGATACTAACTGTATTTAGTTCGTTTGGAAAGGTTTCCAAAAACTTGGATAAAAGCCCGGAAGAACTGGAAATAAGAGGAAGAATAAAGACCAACCAGATTATAGCATTGCTGAGGTGGGTTAGAATCCTGAGAAGAGCTCTGCAGACTTGTGAAGACTTGCTGTCACTCAGATTCTCGTGAAAAAACCACTAGTTGACGTTGGTGTGAAAAACTCAAATAATAATAATGATAATTATAACCAATATAATAAGGACGAGTTATATCAAAACAAAAATCGATTAGACGCAGAAGAATGACAAGCGTAGGTTATGCGGTAAGACAATTGACCAAATAATAAGCGAATACAACAAACTAGCACAGAAGGAATGCAACAGTAAACATGACTGGGGAGGAAGATGATCCACTAGTAATTGTGCAAGAAACTAAAATTTCATCATACTGACAAATTATATACGCACAAACCAGAATCTGTGTTTATAAAATTTCCTGGGACTTTGAGATACAAGCAAATTACCCACTTCCGGCTCGAAGACAAAGTCAAGTTTTAATTTTCAGGAAGTTGTCGAGGCTCCAGCCTTAAAAATTTGGGAATGTGATTAAAAAGTTCTTGTGGGGTTTGCCCTTCTAACAAGCCATTGAGTGAAAATAAAGGAAACCGAAACACTGGAAAATATATAATTATCATATTTACCAACCCCTCCGCTAGGGCAGGATATGACACAAGGTCAATTTTTAAGCGGAGTTTAACAGGTTTGAATTCAAGGTTTTCCTTCTCCTTGACTAATTTCCTCACCAAGGCTGAAGAACACAGTCTGCCCTACTATTTCCCCATAGCTGGAGGGAGAATAATTGGATTCATACCTTTCCCAAGGGTATTAGCGTTATGTGAAAGGCAATCAGTCACGTCCATGATTTGAACTGTCGCCGAGTCCATTTCCTACGACGATAACCATTACACCACGGGCACCTCCTAAAATATATAAATATGATCAGTATTAAACATTTATAAATGAATCAAAATCGCGTATTAACGAGATCACACAGAGATGATATGCCGCTAACCAAATAAACCAACTCAGATTAATATGGAAATTTACTAAGCTTTTTGTTTAGATGTGGCACAAGGCCATATGAAAGGGGCACCCAATGAGACTCGAACTCACTCATGTAGGTTTGCTAGCCGAGCTTGCTAACCATTACACCACCAGAGGCGCCCAAACACAGATTAATATGAAGCAATCTTTTATTGGCAAGAGTCACTTACTTGAGAATTTGAAAGTATTTCTTAGATTAAAAAAAGTTGTTGCGTTGAGTTCTGACCTCGAAGAGAGACAGCCCAGTCGACTGGTGCTGAATAATACACATGCAACTCTACAGGGAAGTAAGACACTTTCCTTCAAAGAGTGTCTTGATATGACATTAAACTATTTCATGGCGCGGCTCCAAGTCTTAGAGATTTAGGGAATGCAGAGTACCCTTTCATTGCCATTGTTCCCAAGTTCACTCTGGCCTGGAGTGGTCGCCCCTGATCGGTCAAATAGAGTAAACTATTAGTACAAACAAATGACTCATGTTAAATTGTTAATGTTATGTAACAATACTTGAATCTAATTAACTGAGTGCAAAAAAAAGAACTTAGGCTCATTTAAGAATATTATCTACGAAATGTTTACAAATCATATATGTATCTAATATATATATATATATATATATATATATATATATATATATATATATATATATATATATATATATATATATAAGTAGGATTTTGCATTAAACAGCCTACAATGGTTGATATGCCATAAAAATCAACCAAACCAAACACGATATATTTAATATATATATAAGTAGGATTTTGCATTAAACAGCCTACAATGGTTGATATGCCATAAAAATCAACCAAACCAAATCCTATATATCCAATATATATTCATACAAGGAATTTGGCATTTAAAAAAAACCTATAAAGGTTGATAAGCCATAAAACCCAACCAAACCGTTGAGAAACAGTAAACTAATTTTGAGCTAATAGAAAGCCAGTGCTGTCCCCTTTAAGGGGGCACGTCTTATAGATAAATCTTTACTTTATCAACTAAACAAATCACATCACACTTTTATTCATGAGACCAGTCCATGCAGAAATGTCAGTATTATTTTACATCTGCTCTTGTTCAAGTTCACTAGGAAAAATATTTTGAGTAATTTTGTTTGTTTTTTATTTTTCGAAAGATAATTTTTTAACATTTTATGAGTTAGGGGGGGGTCACTTTCACATTCTAATTCAATGTAGAATGATCACTCTTTTCCAGAACAATTATTAAAAAAATGAATCCACCTTCAGTTAAAAAAATCATAATAATTCAACCTTTCGGCTTTGATTTCTTTCGGGGTTACTTCACGCCAAAGCCATCTTCGTGGACCCATAGCAGGGATACTATTCAATCCTCAGCTTGAGGAAAAGGGGTTCGTACATTTTCTTAAGAGTAAGTAAAGTTGGCGACCATAGTCGAGGGTGACCCGAAAGCTCCCTTTTCGATAGCTACTACACCAATGTGTAGGGGAGGGCGCTACTCCTTCCCTGGATTGCTCTACTTTACCCTTGATCCGTACCTTATAATGCTGAGTGTTAAGCAAGGAGGCATCAAGTACCATTTTTTGAGTCTTTGGTATGACTCGACTTGGGATTGAACCCAGGTCTCCCGGGCCACTGGCGAACACTCTAACCACTAGGTCAATGTCCGGTATAATAGTATACTTAAGAGTATTAACCCGAAACTGAACGTAATAGTGGAAGTGGAGGTCGATCTCATTTACTTCACGGCCGCAGTTCAACCATTACACCACGAAGTCACTTTTACCTTGTCTGTTTATTTTTTTGGCTTTTTCAAAGTTAACTATTGATCATTCTACATTGGCTTGTTTTGCTTAATGGCGTGTACGTTATTTAATCCCAAAGCTATCCTTCGAGAAGAACAGCAGCGGTGGTTCTATTTAACCCATAGCTAGGAAGATAAAAGGGGTTCATACTTGATATTTGTCCGAAAGTGAACGTAATAGCGCAACTGGAGTTCGAACTCGCTTACTTCGATACCGCAACCCATCGCTTTAACAATTACACCACGAGGACACTCCAATTTCAACATTGAATTAAAACCTGAAAGTGACCCCGTTTTATACAATGGAAAATAATTTTCTTTTCTTCGAAAAAAATTGCATTTATTTACATTTACTTGATCCTATTTACCAACCCCTCCGCTCGGGCAGGATATGACACAAGGTCAATTTTTAAGCGGAGTTTAACAGGTTTGAATTCAGAGTTTTCCTTCTCCTAGACTAGTTGCCTCACTTTTTACTTGATACGATGTTTGTTTACTTTATTTAACGGCATATCAACCATTATAGGTTTGTAGTGGTTTGGTTTGTTTGGTTTTATAGCATATAAACCCTTGTAGGTCATCTAATGCCAAATCCTTTTTATACATATTTATTAAATATATATGATTTCTAAACACATTTTGTTGATAACATTTTTAAAAGAGCTTGAGCTTTATAGTTTTAAGTAATCCTACATTACACCAATAATTTGCGATCAGAATTCAAACCAAACAATTATTGCTTTATATAACTATTCTTAATACTGATAATTTGCATACAGGCGAAGGATTTCAAATATTTCATATAACTTAGTCGAGGGTGAACCTAAGGCTCCCTTTTCAAATGCTACTACACAGATATGACAGAAAAGAATAGATATGCATAGAAACAGTTTATTTCAATAAATATATAATTTATAGAACAAGATAAAAAGTAAATGGTCACAAATTTAATAACTAATACTTGGTTGACATTCCTTTTCCTGCTTTTAACGCTAGGACCTTTCAGGCATAGCATTGATCAGTTGACGAATACCATCTTGAGGAATTTCTTGCTATGTTTGACGCAATAATGCTAAAAGTTTAGGCTTAGAAGATGGCTTGCTTTTCTTTTTGCGAAGGTGCCGGTCTAATATGCCCAAAGGTTTTCAATTGGGTTCATATCCGGGGACTGACTTGGCCATGGAAGTTAATTAATCCCATTTTGGCTCCACAAATATTGTGTCGCCCCAGCAGAGTGACAAGGAGCCCCGTCTTCCATAAATAGGGAGGTAAGTTTGTTCATTTTACCACTTGAGAATATTGGTAGGAGGCCTTCATGTAATATTGAAACATATTTAGCAGAATTGATGTTTGCTTCGCACTCCACCATGTCTGAGCGACCATCACTCCAAATTGCACCCCATACCATAACCGAAAAACCACCATGTTTCACCGTTGGCTGCAGTTTTTTTTAAGCCAAACTCTTGCTGAGGGAGCCTCCATACCCATACCCTTCCACTGTCGGGAAATAACGCAAATCGTGACTCATCAGAGAAAATGACATTGGTCCAAAAGGTCATTGGTCTATCCACCATCTCACGAGCCCAATCTTTTCTGCGTTTGATATTGGCAGGACAAAGAAGAGGTTTCCTTCTCGCAGCTCTACCATAGTAGCCCAGCTTGTGAAGATGCCTGATAGCTGTTCTGGGACTGACACTAGTTCGTGTTGCAATATCAGAGGCTTTGCACCGAGGATCCTCTTCAACTTTTTATTTCATAAGACGCAATGTTCTTTCAGAGGGCCTGGGAAGACCTAGATGAGGTTTTGTGCACTCTTTATCCTCTCTTGTGAATTGTACGATCACTCTATTAACAGTAGAAAGAGTATTGAAAGATTTCCTGCTATTTTGCGTTGACTAAGACCACCTTCATGTGGACCCATGTTTCGTCCACGCAAAAATTCTGATAGGTCTGATGTTCCTTTGGTTCGTTGCATGCTTCAATGTTGTTAGATGCAATCTTAATGAGATACTCTAAGTTATTTCTGCATTATTCTTATCTACAAATATAAATAAGCATATATTAATCTTAGGAAAAATATTTATCTTAGTGTCTATTCTTTTCTGTCATGTTTGTATACGGTGAATCTAAGATAAGAGCCTCGGGGTAGACTTGGTACCCCGCAGTCCTAACACAAAAATAAGACGCACGCAAAATCGTCAAATAAAACAGAGGTTTTGGAAATATTAACCTAAATTTATTTACAGGGAATGTACAGGGGACAAGAAGGCATACAAAGGTAAAAACAAAAAACAGTAACACGTGGGCAGAAGGGGTGAAAGTAAAAACATGAAACCAACATGAAATATATTTTGAATTAAAGTTTAGAAGAATATTCAAAGTCTGGCCAGCGAAAACAAACACAACAAAACCCTAATAAAAAGTTGGTTTGGTTTGGTTTGGTATATCAACTCTTTGTAGGTTGTTTAATGCCAAAGCCATTCTTCTGGAAGAACACTAGTGGTACTATTTAACCCATAGCTGGGAGGATAAGGGGGTTCATACCTTTCCCAATTGTATTTGCCCGAAAGTGAACGTAATAGCGCGACTGGAGTATGGACTCGCTTACTACGATTCCGCAGTCCATCAAATAAAAAGTTGAATACAGAAAGTAAAAAGGTTACCGGTTATTCCTTTTATCCCGAAAAGAAAGTTCAGGCACATCTTACTCTGCTAGCGGCTGGAATCATTCTGATTAACTGGTAGAAACACTAGGGTCACCTGACCAAAATCAGCAGTAGTCTCAACCCAAACCACAAGGCTAAAGGGGGCTGGGAGACTACAACAATGAGCCGTGCAAGATAGTATTCAAAATGACCCAGATCAAAAGGTAAGGAAAAGTTCCATTCTTAGTTCACAGAGGGGACATGAAGTCTGCTCCAAAGGACAAGGTGAAAATGGGGCCTTATGAGGTAACAAATCCAAGGTGTCGGGGAGGACGCTACTCCTTTCCATGGATTACTCCACTTTAATATTGATCCTTACCTTATAATGCTGAGTGTTAAGTAAAGCAGCATCAAGTACCATTTTTTGAGTCATTGAACCCCGGTCTCCCGGACCATTGGCGAACACTCTACTCATTAGGCCAATCAAATACAAATAATTATATTTGATAATAATTGCACTCAGTAATATGGCATCAAGTATTCCTATCTAATACTAATAATTTCTAAACAATCCTATTTGATCCATTGATTGTAACCTAACAAGAGCTGCCATCATAGCAGATCTAAGAGTAATAGCAATGAAAAGGTACTCTACAGTTCCCATATCTCCAGAACAGGACTCTTGTAAAATAATTAAGGAGTCTAGATAATTATTTTAGAAATAGATTGTCTTAAAGCTAAACTTGAAGTTCAAAGTTGGGGGTTTTCGATTCGTAAAGGTCAAGGCAAATAAACTTTGTTTTGCGTAGAGGTGCCATTTAATGTTTTAATGATGACGTGTGATGAAAGCATTGGTTAAGGAAAAATTAGAAGAACAAATATAAGAAAGGAATTCAAGGCACTTGGGTGCAGTCAGAGGAGAAGGCAGAGACCAGAGGGGACCTGGACCAGCCAAGCACGAAAACTACGACAGAAACGACCGAAGCGAGAAACATAACAATGTCTCTATCTGTCTCTCTCGTCAGGCGACTGTTTCTTCCCTCTATCTAAATCAGCTGACGTGTTTCTTGCCCTATATCACTCTTGTTGGCTACAACTGCCATCAGCCAACTGGTAATAAAGTTTCGTATCCTACAACCGTGTTTTGTGTACGTCACTTTTTATCACTGTGAGGTTACCACGGGGCCAAACTGAAACCTAAGGAGCAACGTTACACCATATTATATTAGTTGCCGTAGTGTTATACTCTGACGATCAGATGAAAGTTTGTGCCATTACCAGGACACCCAGTTTTTTCGTGGTGGAGGTCTTATCTCTGTGCAATGGATACGGTCAGCTTATTCTAAGTTCTGCTGACAGGGTAGAGTAGCGTTGCAAAAGAAACAAATTTCATTAGATTCTATTAGAACTCAACCAGTCCAATGATTGTTAACCCTTGTATGACCGCATGTGATCCAGAGAAAGATTGCAAGTTCCGTATAGCAGGTGCAATTATAACGTGAACATTAATAGCAGTTGGAACTTGAGATCAGAAAGATATTCTTAGGTTGAATTTTCATTAAACAGGGACGTATCAGTTATTAATATTCTTGCACACAGAGATGTATTAACTGATATGACACTGGAATCAGGAAGCATTGATGACCTCTCTGTGAGTACAAATAAATTTATGCATGAAAATTTCCAAACCTAATATATATATATATATATATATATAGAGAGAGAGATGGTAGTGGTGAAATGATTATCGACGTAGGAAATGGATACAACGACCTGAGTTCAAATAGTGGATGGAACTATTGGCATTTCATTTAGCTCTGATGCACTTGCGAAAGAAAAAAAATCTCACCGTTCTCTTTACTGCTAGAGCTGAAAAGTAGGACATATTAGGCTTTTTAACCGTGGTGATGCAACCAGTCAAGGAGAAGGAAAATCTCTGAATTCAAACCTGTTAAACTACGCTAAAATAGCCCTTGTGATGCATTCTTTTTGTGCGGAAGGGGTTTGTATATTTTGGTCTAATGCATATAGTGTTCGCTAATGGCTCAGGATACCGGGGTTGAATCTCTGGTCGAGGCATACCAAAAACTCAAAAAATGGTACTTGATACCTCCTTTGCTTAACACTCAGCATTATTACGTATTTATCAAGGGTAAAGTGGAGCAGGGAAAGGAGTCGCATTCTTCTTGACAGCTCGGTGTAGTAGGTATTAAGAAAGGAGCCTTCGAGTCACCCTCGACTACAGTCGGTCAAGTTTACTTATATATGTGTTACGCCACGTGTACAGGGTTTTTAAAATTGTTGAAACAAAGCATCTATGGGTTAAATAGTGCCACTGCTGTTTTTCTGTAAGGATGGCTTTGGTATTGAATAACCCATGAAAGTTGATACGCCATTAAGCAAAGAAACCAAAGCAAAGCAAACCAAACCAAATCAAGAAATTAAAATGTTTGAATTTAAAAAGAAAAATCATTACGATTTTTTTCTTAGTTAAAAATAATAATTAACATTTAATTAGACTATAAATTGAATTACCATGACCAGAAAATCCAGCAAAAATTTTATTCCACATAGAGGACCACTGGACAGATATTTTGACCTAATTAGGGTTCATCAGCTGCGTATATCGTGATCTCTCCTCTTGGAGATCGAACCAGAGAATGCAAAGCCGAAACTCTACCACTGAGTTATTAGTCCATATTACACGGATGGGATGCCAAATCAACTAGTCATCATTATTTCGCGGGCAATTATCCTGACGTGTCTTGTAAGTTATATCCGTACTCTTTACAAAGAACACGGTCACCTCCAGGGTCACGTTTTCCCAAGATGATTGGAGATACGTATCTGCGTCATCATAACCTCATGGGTAAAGAAATAGATGCACTCTCGCGCGCAGTGTTTGCCAGATTTTCTAGTCATAGTAATTCAATTTATAATATAAAAAATATGTGCATGTTTAATTAGACATTATTAATTAAGTTCGTTGGTTGTTTTTTCAAACTTTAGAAGTAAAATGATTATGTAGCTTTATTGCTTATTCGCTAAAAAAATAAAAATGCTTAAATTGACAGATTTAATAAATGCACTTCACTTAAATTAAAGATATATGAGATATAGCAAAAATTACGGAATCAACTCACTTCGTTTGAATTATGTTTTTTTATGTAGCAGTAAATAGAATAATTACAGATAAGACGCAAAACATTTTTTATTAAATAGCTGAAGATTCTCATTTTGGAATTACGGAATCAGTTCACATCGGTTGACTTAGGTTTTTTGTTTTATTTAGCAGTAAATAGAATAACAAATAAGACGCAAAACATTTTTATTAAATAGCTGAGGATTCCCATTGTGGAATTACGGAATCAGCTCACTTAGGTTGACTTAGGTTTTTTTTTATTTAGCTGTAAATAGAATAATAACAGATAAGACGCAAAACATTTTTTATTAAATAGCTGAGGATTCCCATTGTGGAATTACGGAATGAGCTCACTTAGGTTGACTTATGTTTCTTTTTATGTAGCAGTAAATAGAATAATTACAGATAAGACGCAAAACATTTTTTATTAAATACTGAAGATTTCCATTGTGGAATTACGGAATCAGCTCACATCGGTTGACTTAGTTTTTTTTATTTAGCAGTAAATAAAATAATCACATATAAGACGCAAAACATTTTTTATTAAATGGCTGAAGATTCTAATCGTGGCTTCTTAAAGTATTCCTTAAATAAAAAAAAGAAATATTTAAATTAATGATTTTATGATCTTTATGAATTATTTAAATTAGTGATATATTTTTCCAAACTATGCAAAGGATACTATAATGGAATAACCTAATGTGCAAGAAAAAATGATGGAATGACCTTATAAAACAAATTCCAGCAGATGCCAAGATATGCAAATCACTATACAGTTAAAAGACAGTTCTTGCCAACCTCAAAAGTGGTCAGGCATACCTAATTGAAAGGAAACATGGCTCCAGCAAAAGAACTGTTTATTAAATTTACGGAAAAAGATCGTAAAAATCATTTAAGAAGGCAATCTACAGCGAAGCGTGTCAAATGAGCCATGTCTAAAATTTGGTTAACATATAAAAGAAATGGGGTGGTTAAAAGAGGAAAATATACTGGTCAACCATGAAAGACATGAAAGCGTCAGAATTGTGAAATACATTTCTGAAAGAATTAAGACTGTCATAATATCTTGATTTTTATCAATGAGTTCTATGATTTTTTCCTCAGTATTCGATTGATTCCTGATATTTTACTTGGCTTTGGAAAATCATACCATTAATCTAAATACTCTATTTTAGTTTATGGGAGGAGCTCCTGAGGCGTAGTGGCTAACGTAATCGACTGTAACTCCGTAGTAAGCGAGTTCAAAAACCAGTAGCACTATAATGTTCATTTTCGAACAACTACCCTTGGGAATGGTATGAACTTCCTTATTCTTCCCTGCTTTGTTCAAATAGTAGCAGTACTGTTCATCTTCAAGAATGGCTTTGCCATTAAATAACCCACGAACATTGATATGCCTTTAAAACAAACCAAGCCTTTGAATGAAAAATGTTTTTTTATCTTATCTGTTATTAGTTTATTTACTGCACCGCCACAAAACAACCCCTAAGAAATCATCCTCTTTGATTTTTGCCTGGGACAGTACGTATAAATTGCTACAAAAAGATCGGGTAATTTGAACGCCAAATGCAGCATGGATTATTTTGCTCTCAGCAGTAATTATTGTGAGCTAGTGTAATAATAATAATAATAATAATAATTCTCTGGGATTTTGAAGTACAAACATGTCACCTAATCTTGGTCAGACGACCAGACTTAGTGATAGTCAATAAAAACAGAAAACTTGCCGAATCGTGAACATTGCCAACCTGGTAAAATCAGAACGTTTGGAAAAAAGGAAAGTTTCAAGTACTTGGGAGTATTGGATACCGACACCATCAAACAAGCGAAGATGAAGGGGGAAAAAAAAAAAGAAAAAAAGAAAAGAGTATTTCAGACGAAAGAGAAAGCTTCTTGAAATCAAGCTTTGCTGTTGGAACCTTATTAAAGGGATAAACTCCTGGGTGGTCCTTCTTGTAAGATATTCGGAATAATTCTTAAAATTGACAAGGGAGGAACTCAAACAAATAGACCTGAGGACAAAGATAAAATAGACAGATTGTATGTGTCAAGTATAAAAGGAAGAAGAGGACTGGCCAGCATTGAAGATAGCGTGAATGTGTGATACACCCCTTCGCCCCCCCCGAATACATCAACTTCTAAAAACCATTTCTATTCTTAGCCCGTGATTCATCTAGTTGGTTCCGACAGGGGCATCACACATTTCTTTACGGCCTCAAGAAATACAACCGAGGGAGTGGGAGAAAAAGAACAAACGAACAATATGGACTTAGGTCAGCTCCAAGTGCAAGAAGGGTCGTTTTGTGACACTTTTTGTACAGTTTTCGTGCATTTTGTAGACTACCACTGCGAGTGTATTTTTCGTGAAATTTCTACAAAGCTATTTGGAATGCCAACTCATCTTCACTGGTCTTTCCTCACTGCTTCCTTCTGCTGACCGTTGTCGACTCAGGACTGCTAACTCATCTTGATTGGTCCCTTCTACTGTTCGTTCTCGACTGCCTCTCTGCGTCTCTCTTCGCCAACTGCCCTCTCTGGGTTCCTTTACCAACTGGCTCTCTCTGCGTTCCCTTGCCAATTGCCTCTCTGGCTTCTCTCGGACCTGCCTTTTCTCCCCCATTTCCGGTCTCGTCGGAGATCTCGGAGTCCAAGCCCTATGTTTGGTTTCGCGCCAAAACAGACAAAGGTATCGTCTGCCTGGCAGACCACCCACATAGTGTCACAAATGCATCAATACGATGACTTGAAGACAACATTAATAAGAGCAAAGAAAGACTAATTAAATCAGCTAGTAGCTGCACTGATGACATCAGGTCAAACAGAACGATAATAAATGACAAACATGGAGGTGCCCGTGGTGTTATGGTTATCGTCGTAGGAAATGGACACGGCGACACGAGTTCAAATCATGGACGAGACAGATTGCATTTCACACAGCACTAATACTCTTGGGAAAGGTATGAATCCAATTATTCTCCCTCCAGCTATGGGGAAATAGTAGGGCAGACTGGGTTCTTCAGCGTTGGTAAGGCAACTAGTCTAGGAGAAGGAAAACTCTGAATTCAAACCTGTTAAACTTCGCTTAAAAATTGACCTTGTGTCATATCCTGCCCTAGCGGAGGGGTTGATAAATATGATAATTATATATTTTCAGTGTTTCGGTTTCCTTTATTTTCACTCTATGGCCTGTTAGAAGGGCAAACTCCACAAGAACCTTTCAATCACATTCCCAAATTTTTAAGGCTGGAGCCTCGACAACTTCTTGAAAATTAAAACTAGACTTTGTCTTCGAACCGGAAGTGGGTAATTTGCATGTATCTCAAAGTCCCAGGAAATTTTATAAACACAGATTCTGGTTTGTACGTTTATAATTTGTCAGTATAATGAAATTTTAGTTTCTTGCACAATTACTAGTGGATCATCTTCCTCCCCAGTCATGTTTACTATTGCATTCATTCTGTGCTAGTTTGTTGTATTCGCTTATTATTTGACAAATTGTCTCACTGTATAACTTACGCTTGTCATTCTTCTGCGTCTAATCGATTTTTGTTTTGATATAACTCGTCCTTATTATATTGATTATAATTATTATTATTATTATTTGAGTTTTTCACACCAACGTCAACGTCTTTTACGGGATTCTGAGGGGTTGGTAAATATGATAACTGAGAAACTGAAATAGTAAGAAAACCAAGTATATGGATATTTCAAACGACATATTGATGAAATCTCCCTCGAGAAGACCTGGATATAGCTTTTAAAGGAAAATCTTAAGCGTGGAAGAGAATCTCTTTTAATAACAGTACAAAACAACGCTATAAGATCAACTATGTTAAGGCGACACAAGAGAACAGCTAATGTAGGTTATACGGGGATAAGCAGGAAACGATCAATTATTTAATAAGCGAATGTCACAAATTAGCGCAAAAAGGATACCAGAGTAGGCACCACTGAGTGGGGATGGTAATCCATTCGGAATCGTGCAAGAAATATAAATTTAACAGTACAGCCAAATGGTATTTGCACAAATCAGAGTCCGTCCAGTAGAACGAGACACACCGAATTCTGTGGGATTTTCAGATAAAAAAGATCCCCTAATATCGGCGACAAGAGCAAGCGATAATTAGAAAAAAAAAAGAAAAAAAGAAGAAAGAGAACCTGAATTGTGGACTTTGCCGTCCTTGCGAATCACAGTGAAAATCAAAGGAAACGAAAAGAGAAATCCATACTTAGACCTGGCCAGAGAACTAAAAAAGCTATGAAACATGAAGGTTGCAATGATACCAATCGTAAGTGGTATGCTCGGAACGATTCCCAAAAGCTTACTAAGGGAGATGGAAGACAATTTGAGACAATCTAGACAACAGCATTGCTAAGAACGGCAAGAAAACTGAGAATAGTCCTGGAGACCTGAGGAGATTTGCTGTCGTTCAGACTCCAGTGAAAGACCATCATCTAACATTGGTGTGAAAATTCTCTAGGAATAATAATAATAATAATAATAATAATAATAATAATAATAATAATAATATGCACAATCCAACAGCTGTCCTGGAGAACGAGAAACAAAAATTCCTTTGGGATTTTAACATACAAACGGATCAGACCCTTATAATAATCAACAAAAAAAAAAAAAAAAGAAGAAAAAAAAAGAGAACTGGCTGATCACAGAGTAAAATTGAAAGAAAACGAAAAGAAGGATAAGTACCTGGACATTTAGTAAGGAAATGAAAAAAAAACTATGGAACATGAACGTGAAATTTATACCAATTGTGATTTGTGCTTTTGGTACAGTTACTAAAGGATTATTAAAGAGACTGGAGGACTTGGAAATAAGAGGACGAGTGGAGACCATCCAAACTACTACATTATTGAGAACTGCCAGAATATTGAGAAGAGTCCTGGAGACTTGAGGAGATTTGTTGTCACTCAAACTCCAGTGGAAGACCATCAGCTATCGCTGATGTGAAAAACTCTCAAGGAGTAAATATTAATATTTATTATCATTATTTTAATCACTGCTTAATAAAAACCCTAGGCGAATATCCTCCATGTGTTCTAATTTCATAATTTCTACCAGGCGTTGTTAAAAAAATTGATAGATATCTTTTAATTTATGAAGATTTATAGTTTATCATAAACGTTTCAGTTTGCAATCATTTGGTATAATTTTTTAGTTGATTGCAAATAATTTCAAGTAGAGATTTTTTTTACTCTGAAAAAATAAAATGAATAGAAATACTTTGAAATCTTACCCGGCGTAGAAATGTACCTCGACTATTGTATAAGAACGATTCAGACAAAGGAAGATTGTGTTGAGTCAGTCTTTTGTTAAATCAGCGATGGCTTACTAGGGTAGAGAGAAGGAAACCAGCAACGACAACCGTTTCTTGAGTACGGGCTTTCATAAACAGAACCTTTATTTTTTAAAAATTATTTTTCTTTTATTTTTGTAATTTTTTCCACAGTTTCTACATAAAAAATTGCGGGTAAATCACCTTATTTTATTTTATGAATTTTTATATTTTGTCATATTCATTACCGCTTGTAATCGTTTGCTATGGAATTTTAATCGTCAGTAAACGTTTTAAAATAAACGTTTCCCCTAATCCGCCTGAAAATTGAAATGAGTTGAAAATACTTTTTGATATTGTGGCTATGTCTGCAATGAAAGTTTTGACATTTTACCCGGTGTTGACTGGTACTTCAACTCGTATATAAGAACGAGTCAGATGCGTTGACCTGTATGTCTATCTTTGGCCATCTATTGATAAACAAGATTCTTAGTACAGATTAATTGGTCTGACTTTGGCGAAAAGCAGGTTTCTTGTGGAAGCAAATTCTTCCTCTCTCCAAAACCAACTAGCATCTAATTTAATTCAGGTATAACCCAGTGATAATTAGTCTGTGGTCTTCAGTCAAATATCAAGAACAGAGCCGACCTGCCTTCTAACTAAAGATAGATACACATTTCCCCCTCATGACAAAGTTCTGTTTCGCTTTCTTTGTTTAATGGCATATAAACCTTCGCCGGTTATTTAATGCCAAAGGCAGCCTTGTAGAACATGAATGGTACATTTAAACCATAGCTGTGGAGATTAGTGAGTTTATACCTTTTTTCAAGGGTATTTGTCCAAAAGTGAACGTAATAGCACGACTGGAGTTCGAACTCGCTTACCACGATCTCGTAGTCCAGCCCATTAGCCACAATGACACGGCGACCCCTGCTTCATGACAAAATCCTTGGTTCAAAAAGTTAAAATGTGGCGTTCTGAAATCATAGAATTTAACGTTATAAATCATAGTTTGTTGAAATGACAAGGTCAACTGATGACAGGTGAAACGACGCAAACAAAGTTGTTTATCCGAGGGATACTCCAAAAGAAAAGCTTCCAATTCATTTTCACGGAAACTACGACAGATAATACTGTTTGTCGATAGAAAGGATTTCTAGCAATGGAACATTGATTTAAGGAAGCGCTTTTGATCGTGCATTGCACTTCTTATAAATATAATACTTTCTTTTATTTCATTATTTATTTGAAATAAGACCATTATTGCTATGGGCGCCTACTCAACATGGAGTCATTTGTAAACATATAGCAGGATATGAACAAATTGAGATCGAGAGATAAAAACACACACACATATGTATATATATATATATATATATAGAGAGAGAGAGAGGCCTAGATAGATATGGACAGAAGGAGATTGCTGGATAGGAACATATTGAGATAGACATAGATTGAATAAAAAATGACCGATATATATATGCAGAATCATTGATTGATATAGACAGAAGGAGATTTCTTGATATGAACCTATTGAGATTGACATTTTGATAGATACAAACAGACCAATATATATATATATATATATATATATATATATATATATATATATGTGTGTGTGTGTGTGTGTGTGTCTATGTGTATAGCAGTCCTTTATTCAAAATTGTTTGATTTAATAATAAAGACGCATTTTGTCAATATAATTTTATTAGGATCCTTTCAAGTTTCCTGACAAATGCTTTGATAGATGAATTTACCGAAATTGTCCCAAGCACTTTACATACTTCTCTCTCTTTCTCTCTCTCTCTCTATATATATATATATATATTGTCATCCACAGACAAACTGTTTCGTTGTATCACAACACTTCAGTGTGGGTAGACACATAGGACGCTTGAAGGTGGGATCGAAACCCGCCAGACTTTACGTTAGACTTAGTATCATACCGCTCAGCCAACAAGCGAACCACGTCAGCTCGGGAATTATAAGGTATTAAGAAGTAACTTTCGTTTGTTTATATTTTATACCTTACCGGATACCAGAGTGCTCAATTCGTTCGAAGGGCTTTGCATTATGCGAGTGGCAGCCGTAAATTCCTTCTTCAGAGTGCTCAACCTCCGTGGGGGAGCGTATATATTGTCATTCAGACAATATTTCGTTGTATCACAACTCTTCAGTGTGGCTAGACCCGTAGGACGCTTGAAGCTGGGGTCGAAACCCGCCCAACTTTACGTTATATATATATATATATAGAGAGAGAGAGAGAGAGAGTGTGCGTGTGTGTGTTTGTGTGTGTGTGTGTGTGTGTGTGAGAGAGAGAGAGAGAGAGAGAGAGAGAAGCATTGGTATGAAATAAAGGAGATGAACATATTTTTCGATGGATATATTGAGTGAGCGACATAAACGATATATATATACATTTATATATATATATATATATAGAGAGAGAGAGATAGACTGAGACAGGGATTGGTTGAACAAAGGAATAAAAATTGGTAAGAAATGTAGCTTCAGTAAATAATGGCTAAACAATATTAGCATTGGTTGATAACTGTTAAGAAAAGAAAAATAGCCGTTGCTGAAAGAAGAGAGGTAAAGAAAGAAAGTTTGAAGAATAAATAAAGGCTCGAAGAATAAGAAAGAAGAAATTTCGGATAAAAAGAAGGGTATAAAAAAAATTAAAACAAAAAAACAGGATATAAAAGAATAAAAAAAAACAGGAATAATAATAAAGAGAATTGGAATAGAAAGAATAGAAAGAAAAGGAATTGAAAGAAGAGGAATAAGAATAGGAAGAAGACAAATAGGAATAGAAAGAATAAGAATAGAAGGAATAAGAATAGAAAGAACAATAATAAAAAATTGGAATAGGAATAGAAAGAATAAGAAAAGAAGGAATAGGAATAGAAAGAATAAGAAAAGAAGGAATAGGAATAGAAAGAATAAGAATAAAAGGAATAGGAATAGAAAGAATAAGAATAGAAGGAATAAAAATAGAAAGAACAATAATAAAAAATTGGAATAGGAATAGAAAGAATAAGAAAAGAAGGAATAGGAATAGAAAGAATAAGAATAAAAGGAAAAGGAATAGAAAGAATTATAATAAAACGAATAGGAATAGCAATAGAAAGAATAAGAAAAGAAGGAATTGGAATAGAAAGAATAAGAATACAATGAATAGGAATAGGAATAGAAAGAATTAGCATAAAAAAATAGGAATAGGAATAGAAAGAATAAAAAAAAGGAATTGGAATAGAAAGAATAAGAATTAAAAAAAAATAGGAATAGAAAGAATAAGAAAAGAAAGAATCGGAATAGAAAGAATACGAATAACAAAAATAAGAATTGGAATAGAAAGAATAAGAATGGAAGGAATAGGAATAGGAAAAATTAGAATAAGAAAAATAGGAATAGGAATAGAAAGAATAAGAAAAGAAGGAATAGGAATAGAAAGAAGAATAAGAAAAGAAGGAATTGGAATAGAAAGAATAAGAAGAAAAAAAATAAGAATAGGAATTGAAAGAATATGAAAAGAAGGAATTGGAATAGAAAGAATAAGAATTTAAAAAAAATAGGAATAGGAATAGAAAGAATAAGAATAAGAATAATCAGAATATGAACAGAAAAAAGAAATGAAAAAAAGAAAAAAGAAAAAAGAAAAAAGGAAATGAAGAGAATACGTAGATCAACAATGAGGAGACAGAAAAAAAGAAGACATCATTTTAAGTGTTGTTTATTGATAAGAAAAACCGTTGCTTAACCGATGACTAAGCAATAATTACAGATGTTATCCCGGCGTAGTGTGTGTTAAAGGAAGTCATTAATTTCTTTTAAACAAGCGGGTGAATCAGATGGCGCTTACATTGTCAGAGAGACCAAATTAACAGTCACCAACTGATAACAGTCATTGGCCCAAGACACTCAATGACGGTGTGAGCATAATTTCGTCCCCGGTTTTAATTTAGTTCTCGGTTTCAATTACACGATATCCACCGGAAACCCTAGAAATAAATGAATAGTAAACAATCTTATCTTCGATTCAATCTGTAAAAAATATTCCAGTAATCACCCGAAAAAAGTAAGATGCATTTATTCCTTGGCCTAGGCATGAAATTCGCATATATTTAGTTGGTGTGTTTATCCAACGCCTCGGAAACCCACGTCGATATGAATCTTCACCCTCCGTTGTCTACACGAAGAATTGACCCCTAGTTAGTTCAAAGGTTCTAAATTTGCTTGATCTTAGCCCTTGGGTAAGTTTGGAAGGAATGAGGAGTGTAAAGTACTCGCTCATTGCCATTACTCCTTGGTTCACTTTGACCTGGAATGTTTGTAGCTGTTCTGGTTCCATCTATGGATTAAATAGGCTTGGTTTCTTTGTTTGATTGAAAATTAACTTCCGTGGATTATTCAATGCCAAAGCCATCCTAGAAGAATAGCAGTAGTGGTACTTTTTAACCCAGTAATTGCCAACGCGAGACGCATGGCAATATTTTGGTAGGGCTGGTTTAGAACCAAATAATTGGTATTCTAAGCTTCTTTTAGGTGAATTGCAGTAACATTTGGAATATATAAGAATTAAATATCAGAGTGGTTTGGTTTGGTTTCTTTGTTTAATGACATATAAACTCTTTTTAGGTTATTTAATGCCAAAGCCATTCTCCTAGAAGAACTGTAGTGGTACTATTTGACCCATAGCTGGGAGGATAAGGGGGTTCATACCTTTTCCAAGGGTATTTGTCCGAAAGTGAACGTAACAGCGCGACTGGAGTACGAACTCGAGTACTACGATTTCGTAGTCCATCGCTTTAACCATTACACCACGAGGACACCCCCATATCAGAGTGGGGGGCATCAACATTTTAGTAATACCAAAGTGGGACATGGCCTATAATAGGTTGAGAACCACTGGTTAAACCCATAATAAGTTAAATTGGATGATTCAGGCTTTTTCAAAAAGTATTTGTCCAAAAGTGAACGTAATAGCACGATTTGAGTTCAAACCCTCTTACTACAATGTTGCAGTCCGGCACGTAAACCACTACGTCACTCCCGGGTGAAAAATTAGTTGTATTAGACAGGAATATTTCGATAACATAACCGTAGGCAAAAAAAAACAAAAAAACAAACTCTTAAGAAACTTTACAAAAACGTTTGTATGAACGTACATTGAATACAATTTCTTAACCTCTGGATATAAAATAAGCTTCGACAGGTTACCGTGCCATTAAAATGAATAGATCAAAAAATAAATGAATAATGAAGTACTGAAAATTTTACGAAAATCTGATATCTAACCGATTTTTCGACGATAACTGTTCTGGTAACCTCTTACCTTTAAACTCCATATATTGTTTACACTTACTTTATTCCAACTCTTCACCTGCAGTGGACAAAAATGTATTCTGATTTATTAAAGGAATCAGTCAATGTGAATATTAATTACAGATCAAATATACAATATTTAAAGTTTTACATCAAGATTCAGCGAATAATTGTACAAAGTGCTGTGACACTATGTGGGTGGTACGCCAGACAGGCGATCTCTTTGTCTGTTTTGGCGTGAAACCCAAACAAAGGGTTGGAACTCGAGATCTGCGACGAGACCGGAAGTGGAGGAGGAAGGGATGTTTCGAGAGAAGAGAGGGGTGAGTTAGCAAAGGAACCCAGAGAGGGTCAGTCGAAAAAGGAACCGAAAGAGGGTCCGTAGAAGAAAGGAACCCAGAGAGAGCAGTCTACAACGGACTGCAGAAGAGACCAGTTGGCGTGAGATAGCAGTCCAGGGGACGGACGGTCAGCAGAAGGAGGCAGTGAGGGAAGACAGTCAAAAATGAGTTGGCATTTCTTGAAGCATTGTAGAAGTTTCGCGCAAAATACACGCCCACGATAGTCTACAAATGCACTAAAAGCTGCACAAAATCATCACAAAATTCTCTTTCTTGCGCTTGAAACTAACCCAAGTCCATATTGTTCGTTTATTCTTTTTCGCCCACTCTCTCGGTTGTATTTTTTGTGGCTGTGAAGAAATGTGAAATACCCTGGCGGAACCCACTAGATGAATCACTGGCTAAGAATAGTATTGGTTTAAAGAAATTGATAAGTACGGGGTTGGCCGCTAAGGGGTGTATCACAGTGCGAATATATATACATTGACAAACAGACAGTTTCGTTGTATCACAACTTCTCAGTGTGGCTAGTGTCGTTGGACGCTTCAAGCTGGGATCGAAACCCACCTAACTTACGTGAGGCATATAACTTACCGCCCAGCCGTTTCGTTGACCTACGTCAGCTCGCGAATATAACGGATTTTATATCAATGTTCGTTTGTTTACATTTTACGTAGTAGGATATATATATATATATATATATATATATATATATTAAAAAATTACTCATCTATGGGAAGTCCCTGTAAGGTAGTGGATAACATGCAGGACAGCGAGATCTTAGTGTGTTCGAATTCCGCTTAGCGCTATTAGGTTCACTTTCGAACTAATACCCTTGCCAGTTATAACTGTTTAGCCAAAAATCCAGCATTATTTCGCGAACAACCTAATAAGAAGGATTAAAAAAAAAAGAAGATTTAACTGAAAACGACTCGTGAATGTATTTTTTTTATTATGAAAACTACATATTACAAAATAAAATTTAAAAGATTGCTTAGATTTATTTTTAACGAAAAAATAAAATTAAAAAAATTGCCCAAATTTATCTTATATTCAGGAAAGTTTTTTTTTTTTTGCTTCCACTCCGTTTCCACAGACGATTTTAGGAAGAAATTATTATTAAAATGTTTTTATTCTATCTGGTCTACTTATATCATCATCATCATCATCATCATGTCGTGCTGGTAGCACGGATATCCCTGACCCTCTCTCGCCACTTTTCCCTATCGTTCATCGCCTAAGGCAGGTCTTCTGGACAACATCCTGTATCCTTACATAGTTGCTGAATGTATGTTCGTGCTGGTCGTCCTGCTTTTGCACGGCCATATGTGGGGGTCCACAAGAGTACATCACTTATGAGTTCGTCCCTGCTTCTCCAGCAGTGTCCTGCATGTCTGGTTCGTCTAACTTGAATAGTTTTCGTGATAGGAGGCAGGTGGCCGTACAGTTGGTGTCTTGTGGGGTGTTGCCGCCAGGACTTGTTCAAGATTGCTCGCAGCATTCTTGTGTAATTGCCGTCTAGCTTCTTCTCCAGCCGTTTTTTTAGAGTCCGTGTCGTGCATCCATATAGCAGTATCGATGCGACCGCTGCCTGGAAGAAACTGCGTTTCATTTTATCGGTTAGGTCTGATTTCCATATAATCGATAGCCTATATAGAAATTGAAAATTATTTTAAGATATAAGTACATTGTTAATTATTTCATTATACAAATACATTGGAATTTGTTTTCCTATAAAAATAAATTACAACTTATCGTAATAACACAGTTATTTATGGAAAGAAAGAAAGAAAGAAAGAAAGAAAGAAAGAAAGAAAGAAAGAGTTATATATAGAGAAAACGTTATTATAAAAGAAAAAAATCCAGATATAGGGTGAAGGAAAATGTCAAAGAAAAAAAGAAAAAAAAAGAAAAGGTTATACAAAGAAAGAAAGAAAGAAAGAAAGAAAGAAAGAAAGAAAGAATTATAGAGAGAGAAACAGTAACTATAAAAAAAAGAAATGCTGGTATAGGGTGGAGGAAAATGTCATAGAAAGAAAGAAAAAAGGAAAGAGTTATACAAAGAAAGAAAGAAAAAGAAAGAAAGAAAAAATTATATATAGAGAGAAAAAGTTACAATAAAAAAAAAGAAATGCAGATACAGGGGGAAGGAACAAGTCATAGAAAGAAAGAAAGAAAGAAAGAAAGAAAGAAAGAAAGAAAGAAAGAATTATAGAGAGAGAAACAGTAACTATAAAAAAAAGAAATGCTGGTATAGGGTGGAGGAAAATGTCATAGAAAGAAAGAAAAAAGGAAAGAGTTATACAAAGAAAGAAAGAAAAAGAAAGAAAGAAAAAATTATATATAGAGAGAAAAAGTTACAATAAAAAAAAAGAAATGCAGATACAGGGGGAAGGAACAAGTCATAGAAAGAAAGAAAGAAAGAAAGAAAGAAAGAAAGAAAGAAAGAGTGACAAAGAAAGAAAGAAAAAAGAAAGACTTATACAAAGAAAGAAAGAAAGAAAGAAGTAATGGAGAAAAAGAAAAAATTATAATAAAAGAAAGCGAATGCAGATATAGTGAGAATGAAAATGTCATAGAAAGAAAGAAAGAAAGAGTTATATAGAGAGAAAAAGTTTATATAAAAGAAAGAAATGCCGATATAGGATGAAGGAAAATGTCATAGAAAGAAAAAAAAAGAAACAGTTATACAAAGAAAGAAAGAAAAAAGAAAAAAAGTTACACAAAAAAGAAAGTAAAAAGAAAGAGTTATACAAAGAAAGAAAGAAAGAAAGAAGTGACAGAGAAAAAGAAAAAAATTATAATAATTGAAAGCGAATGAAGATATAGGGTAAAAGAAAATGTCATAGAAAGAAAGAAAGAAAGAAAGAAAAGTTTTAGAGAAAAAGAAAAAATATAATAAAAAATGAGAATGCAGATATAGGGTAAAAGAAAATGTCAAGAAAGAAAGAAAGAGAGAAAGAAAGAAACAAATAAGCAAAAAAAACAAAAAGCATTGTCACAAGAAACTTTCATAGCAAGAGTCGAAAGATGAAAAAGCGAGGAGCGAAAGCCTTTCACGTTCTCGAGGGCAAAACGAAACCTTTGAATTCCACAAAGCATAAACGGTCTTCTCTTCTTTCCGATCAATTTGTAAATCTGAAGAAGAAAAAAAAATACGCAATAAGAATCCCTCAAAGCCGTGCTGTTGTGAAGCCTAGGACGAAAAAAAAAATTATGCTGGGCAGTAAACGTTTAAAGCAAAATATTTTTTAATTTGGAAATAGGTTTATTAACAAAAAGTGAAATATATACGAAAATTAGTACTTTTTCAGCGCCTAAAAATCGCCGATGTTTAAAACTAAAGAAATGGAATATAAATTGAGGTTCACTATTAGATCCTGGTAAAGAAGATTTTACCATTATTGTTAGTCATAATTTTGTGTATATTATGAGAATAAGAATAGTTCAATTTTAGAGAATTTCTATTAAATAGTTTATCTATCTATCTATCTATCTATCTATCTGAGGATCATTAAATAAAAAAATGAATTTTGCCTTATGTGTTGGCAATAGGAAGCACTTTACAATTACATCTTTTTGAAGGAAATCAATTGTGATTGATTCTGTTATGTTTGTGGTGTTTGAAAAGAAAAAAAGTAAGTAAATAAATAAAATAAAATTAAATAAATTCCAAAAGTGTAGCAGTTCCGAGAAAACTTTGATATGAATTAGGAGCTGTGCATGCCTGAAAGACAGACTTACTGACGCCAGAGAGAAACCGATTCTCACTTCAACCTTCACTGTCGGACTGATGGACGCTCTTTCCCTCGGCTACTAGCAGGTAGCGCATCTGTTCGCCCAAGTCTCGGACTTGAGTGGGGCAGATTGCGTCTCCTGTTAGAAGCGGCCTCTAACGAAAAACTAATACTGGATATGACCACTGACTTTATACTCACTAGCCACCAAAAATGACAAATATGTTTTAACACCTTGTCTGGGAGACGTGACTATTTATATTGGTTTCCGGAAGGATTTCTACACCCACAGAATGGTCGTTGCACCCAGAAATAAAGTTTTGAGTTAAAGGGTATCTTCGTCTCTTCCCTTTCTTCCTTCTTCAATACTCTTGCAGCCTTCCACAGACAAAGACAACAAGTTAAATAGGGTTAGAAGATTACAAATGGAGTTAGATATTTAAACCCAAATTTAACCGACAACCATCAACGAAACAACCTACGAAATGACCTTTTTTGCACCCGAAATTATTTCTTTACCGGAGTCAGCGTCTTTTCACTCCATTGACTGCCTTTTGAACTCAGGTTCGTGGTGGCAAGCCCATGTTTAGTTCCTTTTTTAAAGATTTTATTTTACTAAAACACGCTTCTCCATATAGATCACACACTCTGTACATTTCAAATAGTGAGCACTTTTTAACCATCGAACATTTGATGAAAGGCCTCTGTTCCATCCTGAAGCATTCTGTTTTATTTGTTGCCATTTTGAATAGCTTCCAAATAAGTATTTTGTGAGTTTAAGATTTTTTCCCAATAATTACGAAAAATTCATAGTTAACATTTATGCAAAAAATTCTGAAAATTTTAGAAATTCTGAAAAAATAAATTTTAAGAATTTTAGAAATTATTAAAAAAAATGGTGCTTTAAAAAATCCCATCATTGAATGACCCTCATATATATATATATATATATATATATATATATATATATATATTTATAAAAGACCCTCATTTTGTTATATAATAGCCGAGGGATTTCGGTTCATGCCTTTAAGTTTAGTTAGGCTGAGAACCTTTCGGTTCAGCGCATGGGTTAGTTGGGTGCAACCTTGATGCAGGTGGTAACGCGTGAGCGTGCATAGAGCGGACATGTCACTCAGATGTCACAATAGTCAAAGACGAAACGGGGTGACAGGGTGCGGGTGACGGTACGCACCGGAAGCGCGCGGAGGTTTGTGTGAGAATCTGAAGGAAGTTAAGAGTCGAGTACTAGACGCCAAACGAGAAGGATCGATTTTGGAGCTCGCAGACGCGAGGCGAACTTGCGCCCTAATGGGGCCGAACGAGTTGGGGGCCAAATGAATAAGACAGCATAGAAGATTGTGTCTCTCCTCCTTACGTCGAAACCTTCAACTCAAAGTTAATAAAAAGGTTTCGTACCTGAACAAGAAGTCGTTACGTGTTTTCGAATTCCGAGATTTCTATGTTCTTTATATGTTCTATCGTAATGAACATATGTCAATTTCGCACATAGCGTTAATTGTGAATATGTAACAATCTATTTATATATATATATATATATATAGTGTGTGTGTGTGTGTGTGTGTGTGTGTGTGTGTGTTGAATTATAGAGACACTCGTGTTATGGACACGGTGACCCGTGTTCAGATACAGAGCGAGTCTGTTTGTATTTCCCGTAGCATGAATACTTTTGGGAAAGAGAGGGAGTAACCAGGGTCTAATTGCTTAAGTGCTGGATTACGCTCTCTAGGTTAGCGAGTTCAAGCTCCAGTCATACCCTTGGGAAAGGCATTAAGACCCTCTATCCTCTAAGCTATGGGGATCAAATAGTATCCCAGATGTTCTATAAGGATGGCTTTGGAATTTACTCCCGAAGGTTAATATTCCATTAAAACAAAAACACCAAACCAAACCAAATCAAAAGCCAGGAAAGGGTAAAAATCGATCCAACCATTCTCCCTCCAGCTATGGGTAAATATTTGAGCAGACTGGATTCTTTTACCTTGGTATGACAATCAGTCTAGGAGGACAATTCTGAATTCATAAAAATGACACTCTATTTTAACTCTGCTTAGTAGACGGATTGGGTATATATATATATATATATATATTAGTAAAGTTGGGGACTGGAGTCGAGGGCAACCAGAAGGGTCCCTTTTCAATAGCTACCAAACCGAGGTGTAGGGGAGGGCGCTACTCCTTTCCCTGGATTGATTCACTTTACCCTTGATACGTACCTTATATAGCTGAGCTTTAAGCAAGGAAGTATCAAGTACCATTTTTAAAGTCTTTAGTATGACGCGACCTGGGATTGAACCCGGGTCTCCCGGGACCATTGACAAACACTCAAGCTCTAAGCCAATGAGCCGGTTATATATATATGTATATGCATATGTATATATATATATATATATATATTGAAGTAATAATGATTAATCGGCCACATCCTAAACGACCTTAGAAACATCTACAGTAGTTTTAACCTTGTATTCCTAAGGATCAATCATAATAAACACCACTTAAAATGATGAAGAAAGAACAGCAAATCAATCTTGAACACTCGACAGGAAACTGTTTAATATGACGGTCTCACAATCAATCATGAATTATATCTTCATTGATTGATTAAAGTACTGGTGAATTATTTTTTTTGTTTTGTTTTTAATTGAGACAGTGGTGTTATGGTCTATCGACGTTGCACAAAATCAACAAGTTCTTTTTTTTTCATTTCTTTTATTTAGTATTGATTTTTCTTTTCTTTTTCTATCGAAAGAAACACTGCTTCCAGAAATCGTTCATGAAAAGAAAAAAAAGAGAGAGAGAGAGAGAGAAGTCAGCATCTACTATTGTTTTGGCTAAAGAAATTGGCATATAACTTCTTGCTTTATCAACTGTTATAAACACACGGATCATATAGAGGAACGAATTCTGAAGTTGATCGAAAAGTCAATTTTAATGTTTTTTTTAACTCATCTGTAAAAACAAACGAAAAAATCTCGAAGTAGCGACAAACAAATCTAAACAAAAAAAAAAAAAAAAAAAAGCCGTAGAAACACGAAAATCTGAATATATAGAAATCCCAAACCCCAGTGACCTCAAATTTAGACTCACTGTAGCAGGCCCGTCGTGCCCGACTAGCAGATTTAGCAAACTTATAGAAATTTTACTACCACCTTTCTTAAATAAAATAAAAAGCTATATTAAGGACACACTGATAGCCACAATTGACGTCACAAACCTATATAGAAATATCCCCCATGAATTAGGAAAATAAGTAATCTCATTTTGGATAGATAAATACACAGAAATTACACTCAAACGATTTAACAAAAAAATTATGATAGAGGGTATAAAAAAATAATCCTTAATAATAACTCCTTCCAATTCAATAGCATTAACTATATCCACACCATAGGTACAGCTATGGGAACTAAAATGGCGCCAACATACGCTACCCTAACCCCAGCATATTTAGAAAAAACCATATGAAATAATAGGTAAAAATACGGCAACGACATTAAAGAAGAATTTACCAAATTTGGATGATTGCTTCATATTCTGGAAATGCCAATGAGGAGACATTAACAAATTACACAACCTTCTACAAAACCTACCACCGAAATAAAATTTACTATGGAAAACAGCTCAAAAGAATTACTATTTTTAGACATCCTTATAAAAAACGTAAGTGGCCAAATCATCACAGATATCTACCACAAACCAACAGACACCGAACAATACCCCCACTTCAAAAGCCACCATCCCAAAAATTGTTTAAAATCTATCCCTTATTCTCTAGCACATAGAATACACACAATAATCATGGATAAAAACTAAAAGAAAAAAAACTCACCTTAAAGAACTACACACAACCCTAAACCAGGTAAGATTCCCAACAACACAAAATAAAAGACTGGAATTAGCAGAAAAAATACCACAAGGATAATCAAGGAACCCTAAAAAACAAAATAAATATAAATTCAAACTCGCTAAAATTTGGTCTCGTTTAGCATCCAAGTTTGGGTGTGTGTATATGCATGTGTGTGTGTGTGTGTGTGTGAGAGAGAGAGAGAGAGAGAGAGAGAGAGAGGTTGAAACACGTATTTTATGTCCATGCAATTGCATTTGATGAATATCTTGCCTAAAGACGAAAAAAGCATTCAACACATGCATACACATGCATGAACACACACACACACACACGCACACACACACACACACACACATATATATATATATATATATATAAATATATATATATACACGTGTATATGCATGCATTAAAATAAAATATATATATATATATATACGAGGATCGTTAAATAAGTTTCCAGACTTTTTCCGTATGGGCCCTTTTATTGATAGTACCCACATGAAACTCAAGGCCCCTTCGAAGTAATCTCCTCCGGCAGTAATGCATTTGTTGTACCGTTCCAACAACTTCTGGAAGTCCTCTTGTGTCAGCTTGTCAATGACCTTCGTCACAGCCTCTTTCATCTCCTCAATTGCCTTAAAACGACTGCCTCTGAGCTTAGGGAATAAGCAAAAGTCACAGGGAGCAAGGTCTGGATTATAGGGAGGCTGAGGAACTGTCTTGATGCCCATCTTCGTCAAATAGTCTGTGACCCTTTTGGCCTATCAACTCTGGTGATTTAACTTCCTTACTCCTCCCACATCTCTCATTATCCTTCACAGACTCCCCGCCTTTCTTGAATCTCTTATGCCACTCAAAAACTGCTGCTCGATTCATGCTAGATGGTCGAAAAGCAGTCTGAAGCATTCCACACATTTCTGTGGTATTTTTTTCGAGTTTAAAACTCAATTTTATTGTTATTTATCGTTATTCTCAATTTTATTGTTATTTATCGTTATTCTCAAGTGTCCTCACGTCCAAATTGCATTTTTAAAATTGACCAGCAGTGACAATCAGGCTTTAGTAGGGCGTATTCCAATTGCTGCTGTAGCTGTTCATTTGAAGCTGAAATCATAAAAATTGGTCAGTCATCTCATAAGATGTATAGCAATAACATACTGAATTTTCAAGAGTCTACGGCAATTTTAAATTCCTGTACAAAAAAATCTGGAAACTTATTGAAGACACCACGTATATGTGTGTGTGTGTGTGTGCGCGCTTGTGTTTATCGGATAAGTGTGTTAATTATTGAATAAAACACCGAAAGTACATCTTAAATAAATTTTATTTCTTGAACTTAAGGGAAGTTTTGTTGAAAAACAAAAGCCACAGTGTCTTTTCTTATAAGAAAAGGTAATATTATTAAGAGCGTAAATATGCCCAAATATTTACATAGCAATAAAGGAAAATTCAATCATTTAATGTAGCACTTTGCTTTGTCAAAGTCTTGTTGATATCTTTTGTGTAAAAGATCTTTGTGTGTATGTACCTATGTTGGAGAGTTTGTTTGTGCACTAATGTACGAAAAAATGCTGCTGACGAATATCTTTTTAAATATTTATACAAATATTTGGAACATTAAAAATCTCAACAAACAAAACGTTAAACAAGAAGATATGCCTTCACTTTTGAAAAAACACACGCAGACACATGTAGGTATGTAGACACACTCACACACTCATACCCATGATGTTTTGTGATATTGAAATCAAATACAACTTGAAGAAACAGAATGTTAGATTTTAAATCTAGATAAATAAAGGAGAATGTTTTGATTAGATTACGGAATGAATCTATAATCAACTAAAAGCTTATCTATTTTATCACTTTATTAATATGATTGTGGTAGGCTGGAAATTAGATATAAAATGGAATTTTTACAATGTAGGGATGGGAAAGATTTCTTAAATTATTTTGGCTTTTAATTTTTCAAATTTTTACAAGGGAATTCAAAAGAGTATTGTCACGTAATCTCAAAGAAATTCAAAAATAGGGTGAATCCCAGTCGGTCAGTAAATGAAGAAATACAGATAAAAAATAACAGCTTCCCATTTTTGCACAAAATTTAACACTTGTTTAAATTTGGAAATCAATTGATCCGTTGGCATTGCGGACAGAGCGTTTGCAATGGTCTGGGAGATCGGGGTTCAGTCCGAGGTGGAATCATAGCAAAGACTAAAAAAAAAAAAAGGTACTTGATGCTTTTTTGCTAAACACTTAACATTATAATGTACGAATCAAGAGTAAGTAGAGTAATCCATGGAAAGGAGTCGCACCATTTCCTACACCTCGGTGTAGTAGCTATGGAAAAGGGAGCCTTCAGGTCACCCTCAACTACGGTTAGCCAACTTACTAACAAACTATATATATATTAAGAAGGTGTAAACAATTCAATTAGCATTTCATAGTTATATCCGTAATACTGAATAACGTTGAGGTCTAATGTAAACTTCACAAAATTAACATTCATTTGCAATTAAAACTGGAAACCACTTTATTCATAGCACTAGTGTATTTCAAGTCTATTGCTCCGATAAAAATCTTATGATGTGCCGTTTTTATTACATATATTCATTACATAAATATATGTAAACATCATGATAATTTTGATAATATATCTATGATAGGAACGGAGGATTAATATTAAGCTACAAATATAAGGGGAAAGCTATCTATCTATCTATCTATCTATCTATCTATCTATCTATGTCAATTTTTATGTATGGATGTATGTATTAATTTATCTAAGTCGATTCTTATCTATCTATCTATCTATGTCAATTCTGATGTATGTATGTATGCATGTATGTATGTACCAATTTATCTAAGTCTATTCTCATCTATCTATCTATCTATCTATTGTAGAATACTTCTATCTATTGTAGACTGCTTCTCTGCAGAGGGGTAAGACCCCCCTAACAAGTGTCCTAGATATGACACTAAACAATCTGATGGTGAGGTTCCAGCAGTCCTGGAGCTTTGGGGAATGTGGAGTACCCCTTCATTGCCATCGCTCCCAGGTCAACTCTGGCCCGGAGTGGTAGCACCTGATAGGGCCCTATCTATTGGTTAAATAGAACTAACAGCATACTTATGCTAAAATGAATTGAGTAAACTGAATAGCTTGAAATAGAAACGTTTTTGACAATTAAACCGCACTTACACTTAAACAGCGTGCTTATGCTTAACTGAATTATTTCAAATAGAACTGTTTTTCGACATTAAAACTGTATTTACTCTTAACTATTACTTATAACTGCTTGAATAGTTAGAAATGGAAATGTTTTTGACAATTAAACTGAACTTATGCTAAACTGAACTGTTTTCAATAGAACAGATTATTTACATAAAAATGGATTTGGCGTTAAATAACCTACAAAGGTTGATATGCCATAAAACCCAACAAACCAAACCTATCTATCTATCTATCTATCTATTTATGTCAATTTTTATGTATGTATGAATGTATGTATGTACCAATTTATCTAAGTCGATTCTCATCTACCTATTTATCTATTTCCTTTCCACGATCAGTACGTGACACAAGGTCCATTACAAAGAAGAGTTTAACAGGTTTGAATTCAGGGTTTTACTTCTTTTCGACCGGTTGCAATACCAGGATTGAAGAGCCTAGTCTGTCCTACTATTTAGTCATAGCAAATAGTTGGATTCATACCATTCCTAAGGGCATTAGTTTCATGTAAAATGCAAAGAGCCTCGTCCAGGATTTGAACTCGGGTCACCGTGTCCATTTAATACGACGATAACCATTACATCAAGAGAACCTTCATTCAATCAATCTATCTATCTATCTATCTCATTCTGTTCACATCTCTCACTCTCTATCTCTCTATCTCTCCACACACACACACACACACACACACATATATATATATATATATATATATATATATATATATATATATATATAAATCATTAATCATTCATTATAGCGACAATCCTAAACATCAGCAGTGCCTATTGTTTCCCATCAGACATTTGGGTGTAAGTTACAGGGCAGTGGGTTCGGATGAGTCATCGAAAAGGTCAAGTTAAGCTAAGAATAAAAGTTACTTCGCTTATCTTTAAATGTCAACATGGTTATATTATCAAATCCAAAGGTGAGATTAGTCAACGAAAATCGATAATTATTTTCAGTTCATTTTTAAAATTCTTTTCTACTGGAAAAGGGTATATTTTGACTGTGGGTGTCTTTTCTTGTCTTAGTTCGCTCTTACGTAGGCACAAATTTAGATTTTTAATTTAGAAAAATCTATAGAAAAGTCAAATATTTCAGAGTTTTTACGAATTCATAAACATCATATATTGTAAATAAGCTTCACGGAGTCTGAACAAATATTTTTTAAAGGTCTTGTAACCTGGTTTGGCCATGCAGGCTCTGCGGATAGGTCTTTGGAGTAATAGCCTGAGGAAACCTATACCTACCTAGGTCTCTAACTAGTTTGAATTCAGAGTTTTCCTTCTAGACCAGTTCCCATACTAATGCTAAAGTGTAATATTACGGACGGGCGCTGTCGTTGAGAGCGCGCGAGCGCATCGGCTGTAGTCAATCAGTGAAGGTGTCACGAGACTAGCGCGTGCGGGCAGAATGACCTGCAAAATTTGACGTGATTTTAAAATAATCACAGATGAATTATCACGTGTTTCACGACAGTTTCACTGGTGACATCGAACATTCGGGGATCTTCGATTTGTTCCCCAAAATATCTATATAAGAAAACTAGTCACGAGATTTTGGGAGAGTTGAAGGCAGCTTTCAAAACAGGCGCGTCAAAGGTTCCGAGGCCCCGACCCGTCATACCCAGTCTGCTACGACCTATCTGTCAGGCGTGTGTCAACAGCCAGCTCTCACCCACACCGCCGTCACCACCAAGAGGAACGGAGAAGAAGAACGTAACTAAAATGAACCTTTCGAGTTGCAACGATCATAGCCCAAAGTGAATAACAAACGACTGCTATATTTTCTTCCCTTACCTTCGAGTTTGAGTATTTCTTTTTCTGCGGACTTCTTTCATTGGTCCTATGTTACAAAAGTGCACATTTTGCTCTACTATTTTACTCATAGTTGAAAATAAGACAAGTTCAAGTTCCTCGACAGCAGTGTCTCATCTACAGAAAACGTTGTTAATATAAGCCTACGAAAACGTGGACTGTTCATATTTACCAACCCCTCTGCTCGGGCAGGATATGACACAAGGTCAATTTTTAAGCGAAGGTTTGAATTCAGAGTTTTCCTTCTCCTAGACTTCAGAGTTTTCCTTCTCCTAGAATTCAGAGTTTTCCTTCTCCTAGACTAGTTACCTCACCAAAGCCGAAGAACCTAGTCTGCCTTACTATTTACCCGTTGCTGGAGGGAGAATAATTGGATTCATACCATTCCCAAGGGTATTAGTGCTATGTGAAATGCAATCCGTCTCGGCCAGGATTTGAACTCGTGTCGCCGTGTCCATTTCCTACGACGATAACCACTATACCACGGGCACCTCCTTATTACACCACGGGCACCTCCTAAATACGTGGACTGTTATCGATTATATGGAAGTGTGATCTATCAGATGAAAAAAAAAAACAGACTTCTTCCAGGCGATGGCGGTATCAATACTACAGTATGGATGCACCACATGGACGCAAACAAAACGCATTGATAAAAAACTCGAAGGGAACTGCACAAGAATGCTACGAGCTATTTTGAATAAATCCTGGAAGCAACATCCTACGAAACAACAGCTGTACTACCACTTACCTCTCATCTAAAAGACTGTTCAAGTAAGACATGTGAAACACTGCTGGAGAAGAAAGGATCGACTCATTAGTGACATTCTTCTATAGGCCCCAATACATGGACGTGCCAGTGTTGACCGACCAGCAACAAGCGGACACAAGGTGTAATTTGGAGGACCTGTTAGGAGCAATTGATGATAGGGACCGATGGGGACAGAGAACCGCGGAAATCCGTGTTATCGCGATTTGATTATTATTGCTTTGTGTCAGTGAGTTCACTTTTTATGACGATAACCGTTGCGCCATATATTCCTTCATCATAGATGTATCATTTAATATAAAGCATCTATCTATCTATCTATCTATCTATCTATCTATCTCTGGAAGAGAGATGTATTGGTAGTGTTCAAACTTTTCCGGTGGGCTAAACGAAAGAAGATATATTTTATCTGACGCTTTTGACTAAGCTAAAAGGAAGTAAATGGAGAAATCTATTATTTATATAACTATCAACCAATCAATCTATCTCAGTCCGATCTAGTTAGCTAGCCATCACATTCTGTTCATATCTATCTATCTATCTATCTATCTATCTATCTATCTATCTATTTGTATTTCTTTCTATCTATCTATCTATCTATCTATCTATCTATCTATCTCTTAGGCATAGTCATGGGTAATTAGCAGGACAGATATGCCTCGTGGTCACTCAGGCATATGTCGGTGAGCACGACGGCTGACATGTAAAAACAACAGGAATACTTTAGTATGTTTTTTAGAGTTTTCAATTCTAAACACTTTGGTTTATAACTGACTCGCTACCTTGGGTTGTCCGATAAGAGAGAGAAAGACTGGTTAATCTGTTCTATCAAAAAAGCGCTGATTCTCTTTTGACACAACTTAGGCCTAAACTTCCTTCTTTGCTGGCCGCTCTAATTCTCCTGTTCAAACCCTCTTACGTCTGCCTGTTGTTTCTGAGGGAAGAACATACCCGTTTCCGATGTTTCTGCACCTGCGCTTTTTATCTAGTCATTTTTAATCATCGAAGTCATTCAGCTGTGATTGGCTGACCTGCAACGAGTGCTTTAGCCTGAATCACTTGGTATCAAATGGTCGCTTGTAGACTCCCTGTTTGCAATAACCATTCTTTTCTTCTTTTTTTCCCTCTTTCTCCTTCCCAGAAATTAGCTTTCCGTTTTTTTTTTCAATTTCAATTTCAATTTTCTATGAGCCGTTCAATAACGTTTCAAATCTATTTATCTATGTGTGTCCATTTCTATCCATCTATCCATCTATCTATCTATCTCAGTCTTTTCACATCTATCTATGTATCAACAGCTGAAAGGGTGACGAATTGACAGTATTCAAATCTTGTCCGCTGGATTATATGTTGTGAGATATGTTTATCTGGCACCTTCTGACGAAGCAAAAAGAAGTAAACATTCTCAGATGTCGTAAGAATGACTGAATTTGTCCCTCAGGTTCATTGCATCAACCGTGATTTCATGAAATCAATGAGAGCCATTGAAAAGCAGCTTAATATTGCATAATTGAGGGAGAGTAGCCAGAAGCAAAGAATGATCCATGACTCGAGCTATTTTCGAATTCCGGTGATAGGCAGTTCATTGAAGGGATCAAACATTCGTTTTCACAAATGAGGAATGAGTTGGAGGCCTCTAGAGAGGACGTGTCATCTATGGCTTGGTGAGTGAAGTCTTCTAAGCGGTTAGATGTCGTGAGGACAGTTAAATTTGTCCATCAGATCTAGGATATAATTAAGCTAACACCAAGCTGCTGAAGATAGCTGATTATAAAATACCACTCATCATAAATGCAGAACTTACAAAATTATCATTCAGTTACATATAGGATTTTGTTTCATTCTTTTGGTTGGCCCCGTCGGCTGAAGCTTTGGGGAATGCGGAGTACCCCTTCACTGTCATCGCTCCCAGGTCCACTCTGGCCCGGAGTGGTAGGACCTGATAGTCTTATCTATGGGTAAAATAGAACTGGTTGACATTTAAACGATGTACAAGGAAATGAGTTCTGCTAAATTGAATTATTTAAAAAAAACTGTTTGATCATTTAACAGTGTAAACAAATGACTGATGCTTAATTGAACTGTTAGTGATACATAGCAATGCTTGGAACAATTTAGCTTTTATGACTAATGCTAAATTGAATTGATAGAAACAGAGCTGTTTGTTTATTTAACTGTGTGTATCTATAAAATGTGTTTTCAAACCCTATATTTGGTGTATATGTAAAGACAGAATTTGGCATTAAATGACCAACAAAAAATGGTTGATATGTCATAAAACCAAACCTAATTCCTAAAATTCGTTCGGTGTAAATATTTTAAGCTCTAATAAAATTATGAGTGGATATTGTTGGGTTATGGTTATATATATATATATAGGTCAGTAAGTTGGCTGACCTTAGTCAAGGGAGACCTGAAGACTTACTCTTGGTCCGTATCTTATAATACTTATTGTTCTGCAAGGAGGCATCAAGTACCATTTATTGTGTCTTTAATGTGACTCAACCTGGGATTGAACCCCGGTCTCCCAGCCCATTGGCGAACACTCAAACCATTATGCCAATGGACCGGTTATCAGAGAAATGTTTTTATATTAACAGTCAACAACACCATTGGGGCATATTTGGTTTGGTTTGGTTTCTTTGTTTAACGGCATATTAATCTTAGTTAGATATCTAATACCAAAACAATCCTTGTAAAATGCCAGTAGTCGTACTATTGAAGATTCCCAGAGTGACAGTACCTGTTCGGGTTCCATCTGTGGATTAAATAGGTTTTGTTTCTTGGTTTAACGGCATATAAAACTCCATGGATTGTTTTATGTCAAAGCCATCCTAGAAGAATGGTAGTCGTGATACTAAATAAAAAAGTAAAGTTAGCCACCTTAGTTAATGGTGATCCGAAGGCTCCCTTTTCAATAGCTACTACACGGACGTGTAGGGGAGGGCGCTATTCCATTCCTAGGATTGCTTCACTTTACCTTTCATCCGCACCTTATAGTGCTGAGTACAAAGCAAGGCGGCATCAAGTACCATTTTTGACTCTTTGGTATGACGCGACATAGGATTGAACCCAGGACTCCCGGATCCATTGGCAAACACTATACTCATGAGGCCAATGAACCCATAATTAGTGAGATAATGGGATTGATATCTTCCCTAAGGATATTAATACGAAAGTGAACGTTATCCCGTGAGCGGAGTTCGAACTCGCTTACTTCGAGGCTGCATTCCAGCACGTTAGCCACGACGCCACTGGGACTTTGCTTGCTTATTTTGGGCTTTATTCAGTAAGTTTTCACGGCTAGTTTAAACTCATTATATCGTTGAATAGTACTCACTGAAATCTTTTATTTGCACATGAAAATAAAATTATAGTTTATTCTACTCGAGAAAGTCATATTTATCTTCCAGTAACATCAAAGCAGAGCTTGTTTGTGGTTAAGGCATATCAACACTAGTAGGTTACTTAATGCCAAATCCTCAGTACTTATATATTAAATATATAAGATTTAAGTTTTAAATGAGCCAGAGCTCTTTTTTTGTTTTGCACACAGTTAGATAGTTTAAAATATTTTTAACACTAATAATTCTATATACTATCAATCATTTCTTCGAACACAGTTAACTGTTTTTAAGTATTCCTATATAAAGCTAATAATCAAACATCTTAGTTGTCTAAATTTCTGAGATGAAGCTTGTTGATTTTTATCTATTACACACAACATGCGAGTAACAATACAGGAATACTTAACACTTCTACCCGGTTATGGCTTAAGGAATCAGAACAGGCGACCCCCGTGGTTTCAATAAAGGACGTAGTTCGAAGTTCCGTGAAGGTTCCTGGGTTCGACAAACTCCAGAAGAAGGCCGGAGGATATATCGGCCGAAACGTTGTGGAAATAATAATAAAGATGAAGACAATAGTCTGAAAACCCTTAATGATAAAAATCTAACATCTGTCATTTGTTTGCACGAATGGTTATACATTTATCATTTGAAAGTGAATATTTTGTTGGTAATTTCATTTTAAAATGTTTAAACTCAAGTATTGTTATTGTTTCTACACAGTTAAATAGTTTCAATTAGTGCAAACAGCAGTCGTGTCGATACTGTTATATGGATGCACTACATGGACGCTAACTAAACGTATGGAGAAAAAGCTGGACGGCAATTACACAAGAATGCTGCAAGCAATATTGAACAAGTCCTGGAGGCAACACCCTACAAAACAGCAGCTGTACGGCAACCTAGCATCCATCACGAAAACTATCCAAGCTAAACGAACCAGACATGCGGGGCACTGCTGGAGAATTGGGGACGAACTCATAAGCGATATACTCCAGTAGACCCCTTCACATGGACGAGCAAAGTTAGGATGACCAGCTAGAATCTATATACAACAGCTCTATGTCGATAAAGGATGTAGCCCTGAAGACTTGCCGGGAGCGATGGACGATCGAGACGGGTAGCGAGAGAGGGTCAAGGAGATCCATGCTAGCAGCGTGGCATGATGATGATGATGATGATGATTTTTCTGCCCACAGTGAAGTGGTTTCATGTATTGCCATTTAAGACTGATTATTCTATTTAACGCAATCATTTGCATACACTCAATGTAATATCAATAATTCTATTTTGCATTACGGTAAACTGTAGTAAACATTTTATAGTAATAGTGTTAATTACACACAGTTAAATGGTTCCAACTATGTATCTCACACTTGGAGTATTGGCAAATAATGAGTACTCCACATTCCCCTAAGCTGCATGGCTGGAGCCTCATCATCAGATAGCTAAATATCGGGTTCAGGACACTCGTTGGGTGGGTCTCACCCCAATACAGAGAGGCAGTCGGTGTTTTCTACCGCCCCAGCCGACTGGACTGTCAAAATAACGGCCTCAGAGGTGTCATGAACTGAAAACCATGATAATGTAATGTATCTTCTGAATTGTATTTCATTTTAAAATGAAACGAAAAAAATTCGTTATCTTCGCATTCATTTACGGTTAATACACACACAGGCATACGCTTGTGCGCGCACGCACACACATATTGAGTCATAAATAATTTTCGAGTTTATAAAATATAATTCATTCGTAAATAATTTAACAATAGATTATTTCACTCACGAGTATATTCGTCATTACATCTCTCAATAGTATATTTGTCATTATTTTAATCAATACTGTGTCACTTCATATATATATATATATGAAAGAAATATGTGGAAAGTTATATAAATCAAACACTAAACTCAGATTTAGATGTGTGATATTTCGTTCGGGCTTTATTTCATCTTCACGAACTTCTTCAAGTTAACTTCTAAGTTAAGTGTTTGATTTATCCAACTTTCCACATATTTCTATCATAGTCAGATTCACTACACATCTACCTTTTTAACATCTATATATATATAAGTTTCTCTCTCTCTCTCTCTTTCTACATATTTATATAAATATAAGCGGCACATTCCCCCCCCCCACCTATCTCTTCTCTCGTCGGCTGGGGTTGTAGAATCCACCGACTGCTTCTCTGCAGAAGGGTAAAAAAAACAAACAAACCCAGAACGAGTGTCGTAGATATGACTCTAAACAATCTGATGATGAGGATCCAGTAATGCTGGAGCTTTGGGGAATGCGGAATACGCCTTCATTGCCATCGCTCCCAGGTCGACTCTGGCCCGGAGTGGTAGCAACTGATAAGGGTCTTATCTATGGGTTAAATAGAATCAAACAGTGGTTTCTTGCGTTTACTGTTTTTCGCATTTAAAATGCGTATTTATGCTAAACTGAATTGTTTAATATAGAACTGTTTCGACATTTAACTGTGTGTAAACAAAATCTAGAGTTATATTAAACTGAATGGGCTGAATTAGAACTGTTTTAATGAATTGAATAGCTTGAAATATAAATATTTTTTTACTATTAAACTGTGTACTCATGCTAAATTGAATTGTTTGAAATAGAACTGTATATTTGTATAAAATGGTTGGTTGGGTTTTATGTCATATCAACCTTTGTTGGTTATTCAACGCCAAATTCTGTGTATGTATATACGTTCAACCAAAGATTTTTAAATACATAGTAGGTAAGATTTTTGATAAGCGGGATTTCATTTGTTTGCATACGATTAACCGGTTTAATTCGTCATATTTTTGGTACAACCCTGTCTCTTGCAAGAAGGACAGAACCTCATCTATTTTGAAGTTTTCGAACAGATCGATTAAACTATTCATTTTGAAAAATCGCTTTCTGATGAGAGCGAAAGCTCTATATTCTATGAGAATGTGTTCAATGGTACAAGGCGTCTGACAGGTCAAACACTGTGGTTATGGTTCCTGTTTCAGTATGAAAGAGTGAGTAAGCCTTGTATGACCAATGCGCAATCGGCATATAATGACTTTTTCTCTTTTTTATTTTCTCAAAGCTGGTCTCCATTCGCCCAAAGAGGGCTGGATTTGGAAGAGTTTATTGTGGATATTATTGTTCCATAGTTGTTGTAATTTTGTGTGAAGGAATTTATTGATTAGAGTTTCAGGTCAGTGTATGGAATCCTGAATTTGTCGAGGCTCAGATCTCCGGCCGATTTGGCTGCCGAGTCTGTACTTTTATTTCTACTCACTCCAATGTGGCTTGTGATCCAGCATATAATTATTTATTTACTATTTGATATTGAGTCGAATCTATTCAGCAGTTTAATGATGAGAGATTTCTCAAAATCTTTATTTCTTAATGGTAGTCACACAGAGAATGAGACTGAAAATATGATAAATTTCTCATGTTTACTTTTTGAGATAATGTCAAGAGCAAGGTCTATTGGACGGGCTTCTGCTGTGAAGATGGCGCTTTTCGTTGGAAGAGCTTTTTTGATAATTGTTTTATCTAAAACCGCTGCGCAAGCCGTTTTGTCATTGTCCTTAGAGCCACCCGTAAAGACATATCGGTGGTCGGGATGGTGTTGGAGGATATGGTGAAACTTTTCCTGGTAAGTAATGGGATGGGTTTTTGTTTTAGGGAGTTCATTCAGTTCGAAGATCACTTCGGGTTTTTTAATGATCCAAGGTGGTGTTTGAGGTGGGCTGCTTTCATGTATATCATTTAGAGAGATATTTGATTTTTTGAGTGTAGACTTCATCCAAAGGCCAAAAAGATTTATGGATTTATTTTTTTTTTCAAAGTATTGCTCGTATTTGGGGTGGAAGATGCAGTCATAAGTTGGGTTGGATGGGCAAGATTTTAGTTTTGTATAGTATTGCAGAGCCAGTTTTTCACATCTGAGTTGTAGGGGTGCTTCACAGGCCTCAACATATAGGCTGTCAACTGGAGATATTCTCAAAGCTCTTAAGACCTGTCTTAGGCCTTCATGGTGTATAGGGTAGAATTGTTTGAGGTAGGACCTCCTGGCTTATCTGTAGATAAGAATAGCATAATCTAGTTTTGAGTGGATCTGGGATCTATATAGTTTAAAAAGCGTTTGTCGGTCAGCTCCCCATTTTTTGTGGGCGACCAATCGCAGTTGTTGGGCTCAGGTGGATTTGTTTTTTTAGATATTTAATGTGGGGGATGAATGTTAATTTCCGCTTGAATATAACCCCAAGAAATTTATACTCGTTAACGACAGGAATTTCTGTATCTTCAAGTTTAATGAAAGGGTCATTGTGCATTTTCCTTAGTTGACAGAAATGTGCGTATCGTGCTTTGCTTTTGGAGATTGTGAAACTTTTTGTGTTTGCCTAATGAGTATTTTTCTGGATGAATTGTTGCAGTTGATGCTCTGCAGTTCACGAATATTTTAATCTCGAAGTGATGCAGAAGTCGTCAACATAAGGGTAATCCTCAATTCCAGCAGTGAGACACTTTGTGATGCTGTTTATTTTTATATTGAACAGTGTCTCGAGGGACTCCCTCTTCCTCCTTGTGGAGAATAGAAAAGGTTGATTCGACTCATATCCGGAATTTCCTGTCCGAGAGAAAACTCTTTATGACGTTGTGCAAACTACCTCGCAGCCTCATCCTATGCTGGTCTTTCATCATTCCAAACCTCCAGGTGGTGTCGTAAGCCTTTTCAAGATCAAAGAAGGTTGTTATAAGGTGTTGTTTTTGTATTTTGGACTCTCTTATGGAGATTGCCAATTCAACCACATGATCGATTGTTGATCTCCGCTTTCTGAATCCACATTGAGAATTAGTAATAAGTTTGTTGAACTAGAGAAACCAGACCAATCTTTTGTTGGCCATATGCTCTATTGCTTTGCAGAGGCAGTTAGTCATTGCTATTGGGCAGTAATTAGCTGGATTTGAGCTATCTCTCCCTGGCTTAGGTATAGGGATGATTGTTGCTATTTTCCATGATCCTTGGAAATTACTCTTTATCTAGATATCATTAAATATTATCAGAAGGTAGTTGAGTGCATTTGATGGTAAATGTTTTTGAAATTCATAATCTATTTCCTATGGACCTATTGCTGTGCTGTGTGATGTTTCGATAGCTTCTTGTAGTTCCGATGATTTAAAGGGTTGGTTGTATTTTTCAGAATTATTGGACTTGAAGTTGAGTTTTTGTTTCTCTGCGTTATTTTTTAAAGTAAGGAAATGTGGATTGGAGTAGTTGATGGAAGAATATGCTGAAAATGTCTTAGCTAATGTGTCTTTCTTGTCAGTTGCTTCTGTTTTGTTTTTTGTGAGGTGTTTAAGAGTAGTTGGTTGGCTTTTTCCTGATATTTTCCTTATCATCGTCTTGATAGTGGTTGTTCTGGTAGAGGAAGCAAGTTGGTTGACATACTTTTGCCAACTTTTCTTCTTGGCTTCCTTTATAATTTTTCTTGTTTTTGCCCTGAAAAGTTTGAAAGCGCTGAGATTATTTGTAGTTGGTTCTTTATTAAATTTTCGTAAGGCAGCCTTACATAGGCGGATAGTTATTCTTCAGTCATCGTTAAACCAAGTAGTGCTGTGTTTGTTTGAGGCTGAGGTTTTTGCTATTGTTTCGTTTGCTATTGAGATGAGGGTTTCGATGAAGTGTTTTGTTTAGTCTATGGTGTTACGGTTTTTAACACTTTGTTAACACATGGTTTCAAAGACTTGCCTAGTTACTTTGTTTATTTTCCAGCGAGGGAGTCTCTCTTCATGCAGAAGTTGTAAACTTTCGAGTATTATAGGGAAGTGATCATTGCCGCACCGATCGTTATGGACTTTCCCCCCATAGTTCATAGTTCATATAGCTTACGGGATCGCATAAGCTTAGATCAATGGTTGAGTAAGAGCCTGTAAATGGGTTGGATTAAGTATTGGGTTTGTTATTTAGGATACAGAGGTTATTAGTACTGATATTTTTTTCAAGATCTTTGCTTTTTTGCTTCATTTTTGACAACCATATATAGCACTGTAGCTGTTTAGGTCACCCAGCAATGAGTGGGGTTTAGATATTTGTTCTATTAGTTTGTTTATTTCGGTATTACTTATGGAGTCATGTGGTTGGATGTAGATGTTGCAGATGTTTATTGACTTATGTAGGGTTGCCTTGACAATGATTGCTTGAAGTTTGCTGTCTATGAGAATTTGGTGTTGAGGTATATCATTCCTAATAAGGATCGAGAAACCTCCGGAACTTCTGTTTCTGTCATTCTTAAAATGATTGTACAGTGTGTAGCTTTTGAATTTAATTGTATTAGATTCTTTCAGGAATGTTTCTTGGAGGCAAAGTATTTTAGGGTTGTGGCTGGTCAAAAGGTGTTAGAGTTCATCATAATTGTCCCGGATTCCTCTGCAGTTCCACTCTATGAGAGTTGGAGGCGCCTCTGGTGGTGTAATGGTTAGTAAGCTGGACTAGCAAACCTACACGAGTGAGTTCGAGTCTCACTGGGTGCCCCTTTCATATGGCCTTGTGCCACATCTAAGCAAAAAGCTTAGTAAATTACCACTCTATGAGAGTTGGGTTGCGTGTTTTGTTTGAGTTGTAGGAGTTTATTATGGTGGATTGGGGTTATTTCTCTTTTCGTTTATGGTACTATTTGCCTCTTCTGTTTTCATTTATTCTAGAAGGTTAAATCTGTTTTTGGTCTTTGCAGTTTGATTTGGGAGGGTCGACATTTTCAGTCGTTCCCGTCCAGTTGATGATAGGGCATGATATATTTTAGAGTGTGGTGAGCGTCCACGTTTGTCACTATTCAGATCGAAGTTTGGGTTATTTTATTTAGAAGAAGGTGGTCGGATTGGCGATCTGTGAGAATAAAGTTTAGTCGGTGATTTTCTTTTTGGACGAGTAGTTTGTGTTTGAGCAGTTGGGTTTATTTGTTGGTTGGATGGTGATATTACTTTCGTTGTTTCACTGGCTTTTTCTTGTACTGGCTGGTCTTGGTTCGGTTTGAAGTTTAGATGAGTGCAGGTTCTTCCGTTGTTCCAGGAATTTCCGGACAATCATTCGGTTCTCGCTGGACCAATTTGTCCAAGAAAGTTCTATATCTGTTATCTTGACTGATTGTATTCGCCCTCCGTGCAACAGAGGCGTATCTGTTTTCACCCATATAGGTACCTATTATTTTTCTTGCTTCGAGGAAAGACACATTCCTCTTGTGTTTCACCTCAGGTATCTCTTTTTTTATTTTTGTAGGATTCGCAAGATCTTGCGTAAGCCAAGTGATTTTGTCGGCGGTTCACACATCTTGCTTCCTTCAAGCGATCTATGGTCCAGATCCTTTTTGCCGGATTTGTGTGTCGTCCTCTTCAGGCTTCTCTGTAGAGTCCATACTTTTGGCATTTGAAGCACCTCAGTGAAGCTGGGATGTACTGTTCAACCCTTTCTACACAATAGAGAATTGGAAATGTGTGGTTGGATGAATGTCAGGATGTTGGTATTGGTTTCTATTTATTTTCTTTTTTCTAATAATTATTCTTTTTTTATGTTTATGACCTCCTGTTTTCCCCGGGCTGCCGATATCTTTTTTGTTGCCAAAGCCAACTCCCTATTCCTGATAACTCCCTTGGAAGTATTGAGTTTCTCATGTGGATCGGCCTTGAACTTGGTTGTATGAAATGTTTTCATTCTTAATATACTTTCTGCCTGCCTCTAACACTTCACCTCAACAACCAAGTTTCCGTTTCGGATTTTCTTCAGGAATAATATAATGGCCGAATCTGATTCTGATATGTTTCAGTTGTTTTTTTTTTTTTTTATAAGAAGACGCCATAATTCGTGTATATCATTCGTTGACCCGTGCCACACACCACAGAGTCCAACTTGTCTTGGAAATGAACCAAGGGGGAAACCCATTCGCCTTGGTTGAGACGGGAATACACAACCAGTATACTCGAGCTGAGAGCTGGTTTTCGAGCCGTTGCTAATTTCAGGTTCTCAGCACTGGTAAAATTCCTATCCGCTAAACGCAATTGACTCTCAGCCACCGTCTTTTGGCGACTAAAAGATAAGGGTCGGGGACTTGCTGCGAGTGCAGATTTAAAAGTACAGCCGGTATAAAATGTATAGCTTCAAGGGCTTTGAATGACCTACCGATTGATCGGATCGGGCAAATCCGACCGCCCGTCAGACCAAGTAAGGGCCAAAGTGGTGTGCTGCAAGTCACTGACCACTCTGTCACCATATCAATGACTGCTCAACCGCCAGGATCCCGTCCTAACACCTTACGGGCCACCACCCACGGCTAACAGATGGCTCCATTGGGGTGGTGTCTTACTCCTCTACAAGGGTGCAGTTGGCGTACTCTACAACCCCAGCCGACAGTGTGGTATAAAAATAGATTCGGCATTAAGTAACCAACAAGGCTTGATATGCCATAAAACCCAAACAAACTAACAAACAAACAAATAATCCTTACGACTATTTGGTAGTCTTTCAGCTTTTTAATTATATTATTTCTTTTCATTATATATGTGTTAATTAAAACTTCAGGAACCTATATCGGAACTAGCAAAGGCATGAACAGCTATCGATGGGCAATCGATCATATGGAAGTCAGACCCAATCGATAAAATCAAATGCAATTTCATACAAGCAGCGGTCGTGTCGATACTGCTACATGGTCGCTAACGAAACGTATGGAGAAAGAGCTTGACGGCAATTACACAAGAATGCTGCGAGCAAAATTGAACAAGTCCTGGAGGCAATACCCCACAAAGCAGCATCTCTACAAACACCAACCAACCATCACAAAAACTATCCAAGTTAGACGAACCAGACATGCGGGACACTGCTGGGAGAAGCAGGGACGAGCTCATAAGTGATGTACTCCTGTGGACCCCTTCACATAGACGAGCAAAGGCAGGACGACTGGCTAGAACCTACATACAGCAGCCCTCTGGCGATACGGAATGTAGCCCTGAAGACCTGCCGGAAGCAATGGACGATGGGGAGGGGTGGCGAGAGAGGGTCAGGGAGATCCGTGCTGATAACGCGACATGATGTCCGTACCGGAAATTAAGAAAAACTATTTAAAAAAATAATGTCGTAAATTAATGGATAAATATTTCTTGTGTGCCTGATATGAATCTTTTTTGTCATCGAGTTTAGAACAAATCATGACAAGTGTTACAAAAAATATCTAATGATATTTCCCAGTGAATTTCCTTTCGCAATTATAAGCTTAAAATAAAAGGAAAGAAGAAATCAGTATTTTCTGCTTCAGTATTGTTTGAATTTAACTCCTGCGTCTAATAAACAGTCCCCTTTGCGGGTGAAGTTCGCACCGATCTAATAAAAATAAGCTAACCGGTTGATAACGCGAAACGCTATTTGCAACTTCGGACAAATGAGAGATCTTTATTAAAATTCTGGTTGTCTGCTTTTGCTTTTGTTTTAAATTTTTCTATCTAATTCTGTGTATTTAGTTGACGTTTATTTAAGGAATAAATACACATAATGTTATATTACTGCTACAGGAAGAATAACTGACATCATTTTATCATCTTATTCTGTGTCTCTGTAATTTTACGGCCATCAAAAAAAAGAAAAAAAAAAGAAAAAAGAATGTCGTCATTTGTTAATGTTGATTTAATTTCAAGTTTGTAATTGTAGTTTCTGTTGTTCCACGTGTTCAATTTAAGATTTTTTCGCATGATTTCACGTTTTAAATGAATATTTTCTCCCTTTATCTCACATTTTCTTTCTTTCTTTCTTTCTTTCTTTCTTTCTTTCTTTCTTTCTTTTTACGAAAATATTTTGGTGAAAACTTACTGAAAAAGAAAAGAAAAAACAAAAAAAAAAAAAAGAAAAGGAAAAGAAAAGAAAAGAAAAAAAAACAATCCCCGAAAAAAAATCCCCAAAAAACAAACAGAAAAAGCGGATTAAAAAGACATCAACGCAATTTTTTTTTGTTTCAATTACCGTATGGTAAATATGATCTACATTATCACTGCTCATTCTGTTGGTGAGGCTTAAAATACACTGACAATATCCATTGCAGGGAGGTAAGTCCCCTCCTCCATCACCAACTAAAAGAAAAAGAAAAAGAAAAAATGTCCAAGGCACGGCACTAAACTGCATCTGATGGTGAAACTCCTGTTCAGAAGATCTGGGGAAATGTAAAGTAGTCCTTTTTTGACATTACTCCCAGGTCCACTTTGGTCCGGAATGGAAGCACCTGTTTGGGCCCTATCTATGGTTCAAATAGATTTGGTTAAATATTATTCTTATCTGATTGGAATACTTAATGGCCTATAATTATGAATTATTTGTATTATTATAAGTGATTTGAAGCCATATAATTGTGTACTAACAAATGATTATTATTAAACAGAAATAATTACTTGAAATCATACAATTATAAGTATTAGATAAAAATGCTTGAAACCAGACAACTTTGTTCAAATTAAATATATTAGATCGGAATACTTAATATCACATAAATATGTGAAAAAACACCTCTTAAGAAACAACCACAGAAAAATATAAATATGAACGTACACTGTATGCAATAGCCTAACCTCTAGGCATAAAATAACCCTAGACGGGTTGATATACCGTTTAAATCAATCAATCAATCAATCAATTAAACAAAGGTTGTTAAATAAGTTTCGGTTTCTTCGGTTTATAGCATCTCAACCTTCGTGGATTATTTAAAGTCAAAACTATTTTTGTGGAAGAACAGTAGTGTTACTATTTAATCTATAGCCGAGTTGGGGGGGGGCAACGGATTTCATACTTTTTCCTCTGGGTATTTGTCCAAAAGTGAACGTAAAAGTGCAACCCAAGTTCGAACTCGATTACTCCGACGTCACAATCCAGCACGTTACCAATTGCCCCACGGAGACTTACGGTCTATTAACACTGTATTACTGTTTTAAAAGACACAGTGCAAGATAGATCTTAGTGTAAATAAGGTTTAAATTTGTAAGAAAATATATTGTTTGAATGGTTTCTTTGTTTAATGGCATATCAACCTTTGTAGGTTATTTAATGCCAAAGCCATTCTCCGAGAAGAACAGTAGTGGTACTATTTAACCCATAGCTGGGAGGATAAGGGGGTTCATACCTTTCCCAATGACATCAACGCAAGTTTTTTTTTAATTACCGTATGGTAAAGATAGTCTACATTATCACTGCTCATTCTGTTGGTGATGCTTAAAATACGCTGACAATATCCATTGCAGTGAACGTAATAGCGCGACTGGAGTACGAACTCGTTTACTACGATTCTGCAGTCCATCGCTTTAACCATTACACCACGAGGACACCTACCAACATATATTGTAACTAAGGAAAGCAATGGTAAGCAGATAAAATTAACTATGCTTTTATTTACGCCTTCAAAAAAATGAAATAGCAAAACTTAGTTATTGACTATCAGTAAATAACCTTTTCTTTTTGTTCAGCAGATTTTAGATTTAGTAAAAAAAAAAAAAATTGATATATCAACTCATCCTCAGCATCATGTCGTGCCATCAGCACGGATATCCCTGACCCTCTCTTGCCACCCCTCCCTATCGTCCATCGCTTCTGGCAGGTTCTCAGTGTTATATCCCGTATGTACACAGAGCTGCTGTATGTAGGTTCGAGCTGGTCACTCTGCCTTTGCTCGTCCATGTGAAGAGGAGTACATAACTTATGAGCTCGTCCCTACTTCTCCCAGCAGTGTCCTGCAAGTCTGGTTTGTCTAACTTGGATAGTTTTCGTGATGGGTGGTTGGTGTTTGTAGAGCTGCTGCTTTATGGGGTGTTGCCTCCGGGACTTGTTCAATATTGCTCGCAGCTTTCTTGTGTAGTTGTCGTCAAGCTTTTTCTCCATACGTTTCGTTAGCGTCCATGTACTGCATCCATATATGCTTGGAAGAAACTGCGTGTTATTTTATCGGTCAGTTCTGACTTCCACATGACTGATAGCCTATCGATAGGTGCACATGTCTTTGCTAGTCGCGTATAAGACCTCTTATGGACCTCCACACATGGCCGTGCAAAAGCAGGACGACCAGCACGAACATACATCCAGCAACTATGTGAGGATACGCGATGTTGTCCAGAAGACCTGCCTGAGGCGATGAACGATAGGGAAAAGTGGCGAGAGAGGGTCAGGGATATCCGTGCTACCAGCACGACACGATGATGATGATGATTGCACATAATGAAATATTTTTCTAATATTTTTATCTAATACAAATCATCATCATCATCATCATCATGACGTGCCGCTAGCACGGATATCCCTGACCCTCTCTCTCCACGTCTCCCTATCATTCATCGCCTTCGGCAGGTCTTCGGGGTTACATCCCGTAACATCACATAGCTGCTGTATGAATGTTCGAGCTGGTCGTCCTGCTTTTGATTGGCCATATGCGGGGGTCCACAGGAGCACTTCACTTACGATCTCGTCTTTGCTTCTCCAGCAGTGTCCGGCATGTCTGGTTCGTCTAGCTTGTATAGTTTTCGTGATAGGTGGTAGGTGGCCGTATAGTTGGTGCCGTGTGGGGTGTTGCTGCCAGGACCTGTTCAATATTGCTCGCAAAATTCTTGTATAATTGCCGTCGAGCTTCTTCTCCAACCGTTTAGTCAGCGTCCAAGTAGTGCATCCATACAGCAGTATCGACACGACCACCGCCTGGAAGAAACTGCGTTTCATTTTATCGGTCAGGTTTGAATTCAAATAATTCCATTTAAAATTAATGATTTATTTGCACACAGTTTAAATGGTTTAAACTATTGCTATTTAACATTAGTAATTCTGTTAATCAAGTATTCCTATCCAATGCCAACAATTTGCTCCCAGTTGTATAGTTTTAAATAACTAAAAATAATCCTTATCAAATTCTATTTGACCTAAAGATATGACCATTGCAGCTACTGCTCCTCCGGGTCTGAGTAAACCTGAGAGTAATGGTTGTGAAGGGCTACTCCATATTCTCCAAACTCCAATACCGGAGCCTCACCATCGGATGTAGTTTAATGTCAAACCCAAAACAACCAAATATTTAATATACTGTTTTTGCTTGATATGTGAACAACATTTGTAGAGTTAAATCATATACTAGTTTTCCTACTGTCTATCTCCCCAAGCAGCTCTTGCGTTTTGGGGTACACTTTTTAGACTCGTCCCCGGGAGATCATTTCCGGTTGCATTACCTCATTCGCTATCTTATTCCTTCCCGATATAGTCTGATATTTCAAGCATCATCGGTAAAAAATATTTCCTTTCTCCTCTTGATGCGCCAGAACTATCGTAATTATTTGACATTTTGTATTATTATTTAGTATACTATATTCATTAGTATCCATTTTCAACGATTTCGCCTTAATATCGCTTTGGTTCATTAACTTGGCCCTTAAATGGACATAATTCTATTCTTCACTCCCTACCGTTGTTTGAATTGAATTGCGCCTTTTCATCAAAGAACTGTCAACAATTATGTGTTTATTTAGCCTAAGGCCCCTTAAATTAGTATTAGGTTTCCAATCCCACACGCGCTTGTCAAACTGGATATTATTCTTTTTCAGTTTTACCCTTTCCTGTTGAAGAACCCTATTTTGCATCAAAGTTTTAGTGGTCAAAAAGTGTTAGGTTCATTGACAAGGATAATACGCGCGTTTCCTAAAAAAAACAAAACAAAAACAAAAAAAACAAAAAACAAATAAAAAACGCATTATATTATAGAATTGCTTGAATTGATAAAATTGATATCGGTTTACTTTACACTTTGAAGCTAACTGACGAGTTTTGTCGTTTGTCGTCAACCCCAACACAGATATAACATTGTTTCTAGTCTACCGTAACGTTTTGTCTTGTCGATGCACTTATGACTTTGCAATTAATGCAAGCAATCATCACATTGCCTTTCATTATTGCAAAGGGAAAAGAGCACCAAGCACAACGGATCTTTGATTTTTCGGCTGGTACAAAAAAAACAAAACAAAACAAAAACCCCCCAAAAAACAAGAAACAAAAACAAAACAAAAAAACAACATCGAACCAAAAAAAAAAAAAAGAAAGACAAAAAAATAAGAAATCCAAGCAAAAATAAAAATACCCCCCCCAAATAAATGAAAAATAAAAACGAGTGGCGGCACATGTTTTGTAATGGTTAATTGGATTAAGCTAGCCGCAGTCAAACCCAAGACTATCTATCTATCTATCTATCTATCTATCTATCTATCTATCTATCTATCAGCGCCTTGTCGGTGGTGCTTAGGAAACAATTAATGTATTTCCTACAACAAATAAACCAAACCAAACCAAATCATCTATAAAGGGTTCAGTGTTTTTTGCTACAAGTGTAATTTGAAGAATATGGCCGGGACTGGATCATATTAGTGCAAAGACTTGACATGATCAGCCAATTGATCAGATCGAGGCTCTCTGACCGCCCATCAAGCTCAAGTAAAAAAAAAAAAAAGATTAGAAATGCATAAATGAAAGATTGAAGACCTGTTCAAAGCAACGTACTCAAACAATAGTTTATAACTGAAGAAAAAAAAGCATTTAATTATCGAAGGGACAGTGTCTCTTAAATGATGCTTTTTATGTTGTGTATCTTTTACAGAAATAACCACATGCAAGAAAATTAAAGAATATCTTTAAACTTGGTCTAAAATTGGTTTTTGTGGGGATATTTGACAACTCGTTTGGGTGCTAAGAAGGATGCTTAATCGTTTTCCACTCACCATGTTCCAATAACAGCATTAGCATGTATATAAGAAAGTAAAGTTGTCTCCCTTTAGTCAAGGGTGACCCGAAGGCTCCTTTTTCGAAAGCTACTACACCAAGGTGTAGGGGAGGGCGCTACTCCTTACCTTGGATTGCTCCACTTTACTCTATATACCTACCTTATAATGCTGAGTGTTAAGCAAGGAGGCATCAAGTACCATTTTTTGAGTCTTTGGTATAACTCGACCAGGGATTGAACCCAGGTCTCCCAGGCTATTAGCGAACACTCTAACCATCGTGCCAATGTCCAGTTAGCATATATATACTAACACTGAACAAACAGAAAAGGAAATACAAGATTAATTCATATAAACACCTAAATCATTTGATAGGTACTTATAACAATATAACAAGTATTATAACAATTAACGCGTTTCCTAAAACAAACAAAACACACATACTGCTCCATTTACAAGAATGCATAAAAAATGTTCAAAGAAGGTTGATGTAAATATCTTAATTGTCTTCTGCTTTTTATGGCGAGGTAAAATTCGGTGGAGTTGAAAACAACGTCTCGATTTTGTTCAACGAACAAAAATAATCATGTCCATTTTTTGCCCGACGAGCGCAGACTGAAAACAACCACAACTTCTTTGTTCGAAGAACGAAGGCAAAAGAAAAATAATTTCGACCTATAAATTCTCACATGACACGTGACATGAGAAGTCACGCTTCCAATCCAAGGGAAGTTAATCATCTTTGTCTCCCTCCATCATCCTAAGATTCAGAAGTGTGTAAATAAGAATTGATAACAAGGTAATCAAGTAGAAGAAGAGATTTATTGAGAAACAAAGTCAACACTATAGCGTTTCAGTTCTACTGAACCATCATCAGGACAATGAGGGTTTATATTCATAGGTCAGGTGACGTAGTTTAAAGCTACAAACACTGATTCATTGATAAACGGCCAACTTTTTCTTGTCATAAGCAGCCATCTTTTTCTTGTTATATAAATTTTCCAAAGTTTTTATATATTCTTTACACTTTTTACACATCCATTGTTAACTTAACATCGTTAATATAACCCCCTCATTGTCCTGATGATGGTTCAGTAGAACCGAAACGCTATAATGTTGACTTTGTTTCTCAATTAATCTATCCTTCTACTTGGATTACCTTGTTATCAATTTTTCTTTACAAACTGTCGGATTAGAATCCATTATTTTCTTCCATTCAGAAGTATGTATGTATATACGTACCCTCTGTACGAGCTGGATGCAACAAAAGGTCAATTTTTAAACAGAATGTAACAGGTTTGAATTCAGAGTTTTCATTCTCCTATACCGGTTGTCATACCAAGGTTAAAGAGCTCAATCTGCCCTACTATAAACCTATAGCTGGAAGGTGTCATATACTCCCTAAAGGCAAGATAATGGAATCGCCTGTTTCCTATGAATAGAAAACCCTCGGTCAAGAGAAGGGAACGAGCCTCATGAATTGAATAACACCCCGACCGTATTTCTAGTTTCGCGAATCGGTTCGTGGTGCTTAGTCGCTTGGCTCTGTCATGTCGGCCAAGGCCACCTGACATTATATTCAGGGCTACTGCTCTCCTGGGTTCGCTTTCCGGAGGGGCGAAGTTTATTGCCTAGCACCTGAGGCACTCTTTTTAGGGGAATGCCGACGGGGCCCGGGTATTTTGGGGGAATGCCGGGCGTGTCTGTGTTACGGCTCAGCGCCTGGACCCACCTTAAAAAGGCCTTGTGCCACCCTCACGAGTTAAGTGGGGCGCTCGACAAATATCAACGAGACTTGTGAATGCCTCCTGTCAAGTACTGACTGTTCGTTCACTTTATCTTATGTACTAAAACCTATTTCCTAATCAAACTACTTGATGTGTTTATCTTCTTTCTCTGTTAACTCGAATATACAAATTACAATAGAAGGAGGATAATTGGATTCATACCTTTTCCAAGAGTATTAGCCCTTTTTTTTCTTCCAGGTAGCTGTCGTATCGATACTGCTGTATGGATGCACTACATGGACGCTAACAAAACTGCTGGAGAAGAAGCTAGACAGCAATTACACAAGAATGCTGCGAGCAATATTGAACAAGTCCTGGTGGCAACACCCCACAAGACACCAACTGTACGGTCACCTACCTCCCATCACGAAAAATATCCAAGATAGACGAACCAGATATGCAGGACACTGCTGGAGAAGCAGTTACAAGCTCATAAGTGATGTACTCTTATGGACCCCCACATATGGCCGGGCAAAAGCAGGACGACCAGCACGAACATACATTCAGCAGATATGTGAGGATACGGGATGTGGCTCTGAAGACCTGCCAGAGGCGATGAACGATAGGGAAAAGTGGCGAGAGAGGGTCAGGGATATCCGTGGCATGATGATGATGATGATTAGCATTTTGGAAAAGACAAATTGCCTTTAGGATTTGAACACGGTTCCCCGTGTCTATTTCCTACGGTCATAACCATTACACCACAAGCTTCTCCTACTTCAGAAGTATGGAGATTGCAAGAGTAATAATATCTAATGCATTTGGAGACTTGTGTCGGAGGACTATGCCTCCTAAACGGTTATATTCTGAATTAGATTTAAAAAAGGGAAAGTATTCTTTCTAATAAATTAATAAAAGCTTGAAGGCATGTACAAAGTAATGTACACAGGCATTTGATTATAACTAAAAAAGAATTATTATCAAAGGGACTGTGTCTCTTAAGTGATACTTTTTATATTGTTTCTTTTATAGAAATACCGTCCAAAGAAAATCACTCGCAAAAAAAAAAAAAAAAACAACCCTCGCCAAAAAAAAAAAAAAAAGAAAAAAAGAAAAAAGGAAAAACAAACTAAGATAAAACACCTTAACCTTTCCACAACTCAAAACACTTTTTCACCATATCATTCATATTCATTCATTCATTCAGTGTTTTCACATTAAATAACAAAATCTTGGTTCGTGGCTGTGAATAGAATTCAATATATGGTTGCCAATTTTGAACATCTCTAAAATTGGTCTGAAAAAAAAAAGATTAACGTGATTATCTTTCTTTTACTGACCTCATCCCGAAAAAATCAAACACAAACACACACACACACACACACACACATTTAAGAATGGGAATGATAATCCAAAAATTTTATTCTGATTAGCAAGGTATTTACAAATAAACTTTATTTTCTCTGTGAAGCCAAACTCCGATTGAGAAGTTGTCCCCATTCCAAGAAAGAGTGCCGGAGATTACTGACAATGTATTTAGTTTTCTTCCGATTTATTGCATGTTCTCAATACTTCGCAAATGGCAACAATAGAGCAGGGTTTTAATTATTGGGAACCAAAAGGACTCATTTAGTTAGATCAATAGAGTAAAGGGGGCTGTGTTACCATTGGAAGATTCGTTTTAGCTCAGAATTAGTTCACAGAGAGTGTACATAGCTGGTAATCATAGCGATCTTTTTCATATCTATTAAGTCATGAGACATTTTTTTTATTTTTCCGGTTGGCTGCCCCGAACGAAAACTATTCTTCCTGTAAAACGTCAATATGACCTGACGATTACTCACTTTTGTTGTACCACAAGGTCAATTTTTTGACGGTGTAAAGCTGGTTTGAATTCCGAATTTTCCTTCGAATCAAGTCTTCCCTATTATTTAGTTATAACTGCACTGATGTCTTTGAAAAAGACATTAGTGTGAAGTTATATGCAAACGGCCTCGTCGAGGATTCAAACACGGAAAGCTTATTCCGTTTCCTACGATGCTAACCGTTATGCTAAACGTATTTCTTAAGAGCTCATTTTCATTGTATTTTTCTTAGTTTGGGAAGTGACTGATCTACCTGAACAAGTTTTATCTTCCAAAATCACCCAACCACTTAAAAAAGTACATGAACCAGGAAAAAAAAACTTCTACTTTAGTCGATCCTAGTTTTTATAAGCCTGTGTTAATTTCTTGAATATTTCTATCGCCATATCCTCAAATTTGTCACATTATTTGATTTAGCAGAGAAGGTAAAAAACTTTCACTGGGCTGAGAAGAAAAAAGCTACAGATGCTTGGGAGTTTCGGGGTTGTAATACCACTGGAATAGTCTTTTTGATAGAAAAAAAAACTCGTTCACAGTGAGTGTCTAGAATGTAATACGACTGATTATTTTCAGGTTGGCAACCCTGACTGAAACTCCGCAAATCAATATTCATTTATCAATAATCATTATCTCTGTCAAATAAAAATCAGATCGTTTGTAAAAATTTTTCACTTCGTAACGTGACCAGTTGACTAGAACACAGCCTCTTGACCATTGAAAACTACTCTGTAACACCTTAAAGAACCTGTGCTCGTGAAAGAACTTCACCTGAGTGAACTGGTTAAATATATCTGTCCCGCTATCCAGAAGTTCAAATAGAATCAATTTTTTTGCTCCATTTTTGTGACACATTTCACCGAACACACTCGCATTAATTATAATTAAAGGTATAATCGTTTCAAAATATGTAGAGGAAAATATGAAATAACCCAAATATAGAGGAAAGAATCGTGGAGAGAATCCAGAGAAAAAAATATTAACATTAATACTTACTTACCCCTCCTTGAGCTTTTATGATTGTCTTAATTCTTTCTGGCATAGATTTCGCTAATCTTAATCAATATTCTTTATCAAACTTTTTCCAACTTTACCGAATGGTAGTTAATAGATAATGTTTGGTTGATAGAAGCTTCTCATGTACGATTCAAAAAGATTTCTATCATATTGGACAGTTCGCTGGCTATGCCATTAATTTTATCTGGCTTTCTCAAAGAAAAGCTTTAATCCCCTTTGTTCGGTGAGAGGATGTTTTATCATCCTGAAAAAATGCCTTTATCATCACCAAACCAATTTTCTATCGTTAGAATTTTTTAAAAATCTCATATTTCCAGGGATTAGTTGTTAAAATAATGATCAATATCTCCTCTTGGTTCATTTAATAACATGCCCCACCATATCAAGAAATATTCTTGCTTGTTCAAGAAGTCATCTTTATATGTTTTAATTGAGTGGCACCAGACAACGTACATTAACAACACCTTGGCTAATGCAGATTCTTGAGCAATCATTGAACATCACTTTCATGCAATTGTTCACACGCCACAATTGTTTCTTTTTAGCCAGCTTTTACATGATTTTCTTCAGTTTGTGTTAGTGTGAGTTTCGTTTGGCTTTTCTCCAGGTAAATCACATTCCATTCTATCCATTTCTTACAGTTCTCTCACAAGCATTCGTTTTTCATTTGTCTTTTCTGTTTTCAAAGCATATTGCTTTGAGTTTTCTTTCCTGATAATTTCATGTCTTTCGAGGTTTACACATATTTTTTTCCTTCTTTAAATAATCCATTTCTTTTCTATTTATCACCAAATATTTGACATAGCTAATTGGCTGCAACCAACATCTTTCGCCACTCTCCACTGCGGATTGCCTTCTTAAATGAATTTTATGATCCTCTTCCAAACAGCGGTCGTGTCGATACAGCTATATGGATGCACTACATGGACGCTGACTAAATGGATGGAGAAAAAGCTTGACGGCAACTACACAAGAATCTTGCGAGCAATTTTGAGCAAGTCCTGGAGGCAACGCCCCATAAAGCAGCAGCTGTACGGCCACCTACCACCCATCACGAAAACTATCCAAGTAAGACGAACCAGACATGCTGAACACTGCTGGAGAAGCGGGCACAAACTCATAAGTGATGTTCACTTATGGACATCCTCACATGGCCAAGCAAAAGCAGGGACACCAGCTCGAAGCTACATACAACAGCTCTGTGGGGATACTGGATGTAGCCATGAGGACCTGCCAGAAGCGATGAACGATAGAGAGGAGTGGCGTGAGAGGGTGAGGGATATCCGTACTGCTAGCACGACAAGATGATGATGTTCTTTTGCTGGAGCCAAGTTTCCTTTCAATCAGGTATGCTCAACCGATCGATGAGGTCTACAACAACTGTTTTTTTAAAACGGTAGATTGATCTGCATATCTCAGCCTAAGCTGCCATTTGTTTTACGTATGCAAATAACAAGATTATTCCATCATTTTTATTTCTTCAACTTTAAGAATTCTAGATTACCCAGTTAAATGTGAATTCTGAGAGAAAAACATTAATCAAACATTTTCATCAGTTCAATGTCAATATTGATAAGCTGGTTTTTAAATTGATTTTGCCAACCAGAAGAAAGAAAGAAAGAAAGAAAACAAGAAAGAAAGAAAGAAAGAAAGAAAGAAAGAAAGAAAACTGCTCATTTTGACCAGCCTAATATTTACCAAAAAAGTATCACTGGTGTGTTATAACCCAAATCTCTCCGACATAAGCAGGACGTAACACAAGGTCAATCTTTAAGCAGAGTAAAAGTTGGTTTGGATCCAGTTTTCCTTCTCTTTGACTGGTTGTCTAACTAAGAATAAATAAACCATTCTGCCCAACTAATAGTGACGAAAAAGGAATTTTCCTCAGAATATTCCTCTTGACTCGATAAGTTCTGTCCCCGAGTATCAATATTTGATGAATATGCATATAGATGCGAGAGCGTTTGTATGAGTATGCATATATATATATATATATATATATATATAAGTATATATTTACCCAGCTCCTCCGCTAGGGACCGGATATGATACTGTTGTATTTCGCTCTGGCCAAACAACAACAACAACACAATAATAACGACGACACAATAAAGACGAGCGACACCGTTCTTTTAGAAAACATATATACCTTTCACTTTATTTGTAAAGGTTTGTGTGTGAGAGGGAGTTGGAGACCGAACAGAACTGCCACATATTGACCTCCCCTCTTATGGCCATCAGCGTTGTCTTTTTCGTTCTCCAGGGTTGCTCAACCGGAGGCCTGGGGGCCCAGCTTTCTGCTGGGTGCTGGCTTTCTCTACCACATCTTGTTACCAACGGGTCTGGTCTCCAAACTAACTGACTTCTTGTCTTCACCGAGTTATATAATAGTTCAATCGTCCACTCAATATCTCCCCATAACTGGCCATCGGAATGTGTCACTTCCGTCGTCCCTGGAATGCATGTTTGATCGTCATCAAGCGGAAATAACTGTCATGCAGTTCACAGGTCACTCTCTTCCGGTGCATCAGTCTGTGACTGTAACACGGGATTTTACCTTGTCCCATATTGTCAGCCAAATCCGCCTACGCGATTTCTCCCCATAACTGGCCATCGGAATGTATCTTTTGCTCCGTCTTTGGAATGGCATGTTTGGCCGGGTCGAAGGTGAATATACAACAATACTGGGCCATTTTTTCAACGGAGTATTGCAGGTTTGAATTTTGTGACTTCCTTCTCCTAGACAAGTAGCTTTGCCAAGGTTTAACGACCCAGTCTGTCCTACAATTGACAACATGAGAAGGGATAGATTTATACCTTTTCGAAGGGAATTCGCGCGAAATGAAACGCAAACCGCCTCGTCGAGTATTTGAACCCCGGCCTCCGAATCCATCTACTACGACAAAAACCGTTATGTTAAGCGTACCTCTTTATATGACTGTTAAAGTGTTTGAATAATTTAGTCGCACATCGTGTATATCGCAATCAACAGTGAAAGAAACGCTTTGAAAATAGAAAAATTGATTACGTTTTGGAAACGTTGAGACCTCGCATAAAATTGTTTCAAGTTCTTTGCGCAAAACACTGAGCGAAGTAAAGCTTTAAACATACTTATCAACTGTCTTTGGACTCAAACTTCGATATATATGCATTTACCTAACTCTTCCGCTACAAGCAGTCTATGAGAGAAGGTCAATTTGTTTTTAACGGAGTAAAGCTGGTTTAAATTCATAGTTTTCCCTCTTCAAGACTTGTTGCCTTATCTCAGCTGAAGAACCCAGTTCCCTACAATTCATCTATAGCTGGAGCGGGGGAAGAGATAGATTCATGCCTTTCCTAAAGATACTAACGCGAAGTGAAGACAGTTTCGTCCAGGATTGTATATATATATATATATAATCTATTATATATATATATATATATATATATGCATATACTTTTCTTGTCTGCTGTTGAGTTCTATTTCAATCGTAGCTGCATATAACTATTTTTGCGTGTGTCTTCACGTTTGTCGTTGAATAAATGTCAAACAGACATTCGAATTTCCGCTGGAGGTCACGTATATGGGATTAGTCACGCATGCGCGCACATACGCACGCAAAATTTCGCATATACTGGCTGTTGACACACACTCAGATGCACTGTCGCAAAGCACCTATATTAGCTGATATATACACAATCACCCAAGAAGAAAACAGTTACTATAGCTGGTCTTTTTATCGCTCGCTCTTCTTCTTTCTCTTTCTTTCTCTCTCTCTCTCTCTCTCTCTCTCTCTCTCTCTCTCTCTCTCTCTCTCTCTCTCAGTCTCTCTCTCTCTTACGCATCAATGAAGTCACAATAAATACCATACAAGAAAAAAAGTATGAAGATACTGAGGAGATATCAAGTAGAAACGACAGCGATTTCATCATCATCATCATCATCATCATCATCATGAAGCTGTGTTGATTGCACGGAGTCCTCTGACTCATTCTCGCCATCAGCATCATTATCCATCGCTCCTGGTAGATCATCTTGATGGCATCCAGTGTCTGCACAGAACTCATCAGCCATCATTTCTGTGTCCATGTGTGAGAGTCCATAAAAAAAAACGTCGCTTAAGAGTTTGTCCTTACTTCTGCATCAGTGTAGAGCTTCTCATGTACGTCTTTCTCGGATGGTTTGTGAGATGGGAGGGGAGTGGCCAGTCAGCTGCAGTTTGTGCTTTCTGGCTTTCTTCAAAACAGCGCGTTTCATTAGTGTCCAGGTGGTGCATCCATACGGTAGTATTGACACAGCCACAGCTTGGAAGAAATCCTGTCTTATATTATCAGAGAGATCAGATTTCTATATGATTGATAACCTGTCAATAGCCCTTCACACACTCCCTATGCGCATGTTGAGATCGCTTTGAGTAGATAAAACAACGACAGGCTTTATAAAAAAAAACCCCATCGAGCCTGAAGCTGTATTTACCAAGACCCATATAAACTATAAATGAAACGTTAACTTTTTTCAAAACAGTTCCTTTAATATTCTAATGGGCTTCTTTTGGGCTTGAAGCACCTTTAAAACTTATTTTCGTGGTATTTTTAATGCTATTCACATAGTCAGATCTAAATGTTGAGATTAAATTTTAGTATTGGAAAGAAAAAATGTCACTTAGATTGGCTTTATAATTTTTTTTTCAAATTATTAATTTGTTCAAAAAACACTGTTTAATTTTAGATGAAACTTTTATTCCTGAATGAATAAATTTAAACAGCGTTTTAATCAGTCAAAATAGGCTCCTTGAACATCAATTCGTTTCTGCTATCGATTAACGATGTTATTTATGTTTGTGGGATAAATTCAAAGATATAATTTCTCAATCTTTTAGTAAACAATAAGGAACAAGATTAAAAAGAAATTGTGAAACATTTGTCGAATTTAAGGAACTTAATTGCAGTGTGTATAAAGTAATGGCTCATATTATCGCAACAATGGAATACGTCTTATTTAATTTGTAAATAGAATATAATAAGACTTGAAACTCTCTCTCTCTCTCTCTCTCTCTCTCTCTCTCTCTCTCTCTCTCTCTTTCTCTCTCATATCAAGTAATGGCTCATATGATCATAGCAATGGAATTTCTTTTTACCCTGTCGACCAGGTGGCATAATTGATGTAAATTATATGATATTACGTTGTTCATAAAGTCCGATTTTAGAATAAACATTTATTCCTAAAGGAAATGATTTAAACATGTCTTCCTTTAATGAATGAATTCAAACGGTGTTTTAACCAATCAAAATGTGATCCCTGAACATCTGTTCATTTTTGCTCTTGATTATAACAAGGTTATTTATGTTTGTACGATAAAACTCTAAAGGTATTGATGCCAATAAATCTTTAAATTTAGTTTCTATTTCTCCTTTGGAAAACAATTTTTTTTTTGTGTAAAAAGTGTCCAGATGCTTGAAAAAATGTTAGTCGGTAAGTGAGAGATCAGGAGAATATAGTAGATCTGACTAAGTCTCATATCCCTAGTTAGTGAGCTTTTGCAGTATTACCCTGGCAACATGTGGCCAAGAATTGTCATGAAGTAAATTTGGGCCTCATCTATTTAGCAATGCTAGTCCCAATTTGCTTAACCGACGACGAATTTCGTCCAGTTTTGGGGCGTAAACGTCTGCAATGAAGCTGTAACGCTATGACACCATGTCGAAAGTTATCCCACACGCAACACAAAACGACTCTGTAGTTTCATGATACAAAAGTTTACTGCTGCTAACGTTTTCGTTGTAGCCATAAAACGAGAAAGATAGGCACTAAGGATTGCGTCAACTCATTTAGATAGATACATAGTATAAAGAGTGGGGGACAAAACGGACAACCACAGACTTAGACATTTTTTCTTTACTGAACCGGACCTACCTTCCGACTTATCCAACTGACTCTGCGTCTATAAAATCTTGAAGGTGGAGGTGCCCGTGGTGTTTTATGGAGGTGCCCGTGGTGTAATGGTTATCGTCGTAGGAATTGAACACGACGATACGAGTTCAAATCCTGGACGAGACTGATTGCATTTCACATAGTACTAATACCCTTGGGAAAGGTATGAATCCAATTATTCTCCCTCCAGCTATGGGTAAATAGTAGGACAGATTAGGTTCTTCAGCCTTGGTGAGGCAACTAGTCTAAGAGAAGGAAAACTCTGATTTCAAACCTGTTAAACTCCGCTTAAAAATTGACCTTGTGTCATATCCTGCACGAGCGGAGGGGGTGGTAAATATGATAAAATCTTCTTATATATTTTCTTCAAATTATTCTCTTAACTAACTCATTAACCACACTTAATCACAATAACTTTTCAGTGACACGTTATCGCCAAACATCAACTGATATCCATCCAAATGTTATCTTTATTATTTCGCTTACAGCTGATTTCAAAAGAAACCTATCACGGTTTACTTTGACATCCGATGTAAAATGTGTGCGCCCAAAGGTTTACTCGCTTTCACCTTTCCAATTCGAAAACATGCAAGTGCGAACTCAAAGTTTTTAGCTAGCAAACAATTTATCACCAAAATAAAATAATTACCTAAAATAATTAATTCAAATCCCTAATAATTACACAATGCACTGTTTGGATTCCAGAAAGCTGTAATAGACAACGCCACTGGCAGACCAGACAGTCAGAATAATCTGTTCATAAAATTTCAGGTTTTGAAAATGTTTGTGTACCTCGTCATATTCCAGCAACTACATCGATCTTTAAGATTGTCATTAAAGATCCATTTTACGCAACAAATCCTTATTTGATCAAGAAACGGATCGCTCAAGTTCCGCAGAAAAAAGCATCAAACGCACGTCAAACCATCGATCTCTTTGACTTTCGCAGTGGAACGTCTGTAACATGTTTATCGACTTTCTTGACCTTGCCAATTTTCTTGAGATGATCTGATATTATTAAAATATAGACATCCATTGCTCGAGACCTTTCTCTGAATCTTCGATGAGTTTTTTCCCTTTGTTTAAAGACTCTTTTCAGATGTTGTTCAACGGATAAATCTTCTGGATCCTTTTGATCTTGAAGGTTCATATTCTTGCTACGGAACTTTTGATACAAATTCCATACAAACCGATCACAACAGGTTCATTCCCTCCATCCATGTTGATTTTGGATGCTGTTTGAGAAGCATTTCGACCAAATTTGATCCCATGCAAAAAAGAAAAAAAAAAGTAAAAAACGAAAGTGAATACATCACTTCTTTTTTCATGTTCATTATTAGAGGCATATTTAGTCGGTCTCTAAAAGAAGTGATTGAAAATTAACAAATACAATCTGATCCCAAGTGGTAGCATCTGATGGAGTCCTATCTTTGGCCCAAATAGAACAAATTATGCGTGTAAACAAATGACTGATATTGAATTGTGACTGTTATATAGCAGTACTTGAAACTATTTAACTGCATGCAAAAAGAGTTAATTTTAGAATGTTATTTACAAAATGTGTTTACAAATTATATATATATATATTTATATATATGCAGAAGATTTGGCATTAGATAGCCTACAACGGTTGATATGTCATAAAACCCAACCAAACAACATCATATATATTCAATATACATATATAAATATTATTTGGCATTAAATAACCAATAATGGTTGATATGCCATAAAACCCAACCAAACTACATCATATATATTCAATATACTTATATAAAGATGATTTAGCATTAAATAACCAACAATGGTTGATATGCCATAAAACCCTACCAAACTACATCATATATATTCACTGTACATATATAAAGATTATTTGGCATTAAATAACCAATAATGGTTGATATGCTATAAAACCCAACCAAACTACATCATATATATTCACTATACTTATATAAAGATCATTAAGCATTAAATAACCAACCAAGAATGATTCATAAAACCCAATCCAACCAAACCTTTAACAAAAATGACAAGATAATCATTGAGAATATGATTCTTTTATACAATTATCATTAAAAATAATTTGTTAACATAGAATCTAAACAGTTCACAATGAAATCAGCTTGTATTTTTGGAACACACTAATAATAAGAGATTACGAATTACGACCTTTCATCGGTAATATAAAAATGGAATTAAAGTACCCGATTATTTTGCCAATATCTTAAGAGCACTGACTCGTCTAATAAAGGAGGAAATATATAGACATAATCACTTATATATTATATATAGGCTGCCCTTGTATATGTATGTGTTCGGCTCTCTGTATGTCTGTGTATGCGTGTGTGTGTGTGTGTGTGTGTCTCTCTCTCTCTCTCTCTCTCTGTATGTGCATGTCTCTCTCTGTGTGTGTGTGTGTGTGCATGCGTGTCTCTGTGTATGCGTGTCTGTGTGTTTACGTCAGTATCTCTGAGTTTCTGGCTGCCTGTGTCTCTTTGTCTCTTTACATGGATGTGAGTCCGTGTCTATACGTGTGTGTGTGTGTGTATGTGTGTGTGTGTCTCTGTATGTGCCTGTCTCTGTGTGTGTGTGTGCGTGCGTGTCTCTGTGTGCATGTGTGTGTGTGCCTTTATGTGTGTATCAGCATGTGTGCTGGATTTATGTTTGTGTGACTGTCTGTGTGTCTATGTCTAACTGTATATGTTTCTGTCTTTCAATATCTGAGTACTTTCATTTAAATAAAAAAAAAATTAGTATCGACACTTTTTAGTCACAGCTAGTAGGTATAGACGTTCGTTAGAAAATAACAAAAAGCGAAAAATAAATATGAATGTTTTAAGAGTTAGTGTGTTGAAAAATTCACAAAGATACGTACTAAATTGATAAACACTTCATATTTTAACAGCAAAGTGAACGCTTTAAGAGAAAATATATTAATAAATGAACAATGATTTTAAATTAATAAACACTTCATATTTTAACAGCAAAGTGAACGTTTTAAGAGTAAATATATTAATAAATGAACAATGATTTTAAATTGATAAACACTTCATATTTTAACAGCAAAGTGAACGTTTTAAGAGCAAATATATTAATAAATGAACAATGATTTTAAATTAATAAACACTTCATATTTTAACAGCAAAGTGAACGTTTTAAGAGCAAATATATTAATAAATGAACAATGATTTTAAATTAATAAACACTTCATATTTTAACAGCAAAGTGAACGTTTTAAGAGAAAATATATTAATAGATTAACAATGATTTTAAATTGGTAAATACTAGTCATGCCATCAGCATGGATATCCCTGACTCTTTCTTGCTACTATCATTCATCGCTTCTCGCAGGTCCCCTGGGCTACACCCCGTATCCTTACAGAGCTGCTGTGTGTAGCTTTGCGCTGGCCGCCCAGCTTTTGCTCGGGCATGTGAAGGGGTCCATTGGAGTACATAATTTATGAGCTCGTCCCGACTTCTTCAGCAGTGTCCTGCATGTCCGGTTTGTCTAACTTGGATAGTTTTCGTGATGGGTGGTAGGTGGCCGTACAGCTGCTGCTTTGTGGGGTGTTGCCTCCAGGACTTGTTCAATATTGCTCACATCATTCTTGTGTAGTTGCCGTCAAGCTTTTTCTCCATCCGTTTAGTTAGCATCCATGTAGTGCATCCATATAGCAGTATCGACACGATCGCTGCTTGGAAGAAACTGCGTTTAATTTTATCGGTCAGGTCAACTCTTCATACTTAACTGCAAAGTAAATGTTTTGAGAGCCGATGTATTAATTGAACAATATTTAGAAAAATTTCAAATAGGTAAACACTGTATATATAAGCCACAAATTCAATTTTTATGACCAGCTTTATTAATATAGTTCAAATATTTTAAACGAGTAGTCACTTGATATTAATGTGAAATGTTAACATTTTTATAGCCAATATAGATTAAAAGTATTTCGAACATCATCTCAAATTGATTCATTTGACCCGAAAATGGAAAACTAAAATATTAGCACAATAGATACTTTAAGAAATAATTGTTTACAATTATATTATCTACTCATTATAACGAGTATATATATTATGATTGCTTGAAATACTTGAAATTTTATAGAAATTGAGTTGCCGTAGTGTAGTGGTTAACTTACAGTCCGGCAACATCTTAGTAAGAAAGTTTGCGACAGAGAGAGAGAGAGAGAGAGAGAGAGAGATGGAGTATTGTTCTACATACTTTCACTTGATCGCAATAGAATGAGAGAGAGAGAGAGAGAGAGAGAGAGAGAGAATGAGAGAGAACATGTGAAAGAGAGAGAGAGAAAAAAAAGTGAGAGTAAGAGAGAGAAAAAAGAGAGAGAGAGAGAGAGAGAGAGAGAAAGAGAGATTGAGTGAGAGAGAGAGAGACGGAGTATTGTTCTACATACTTTCACTTGATCGCAATAGAATGAGAGAGAGAGAGAGAGAGAGAGAGAGAGAGAACATGTGAAAGAGAGAAAGAGAGAAAAAAAAGTGAGAGTAAGAGAGAGAAAAAGAGAGCGACAGCGAGAGAGAGAGAGAGAGAGAGAGAGAGAGAGAGAAACTTTCTACATATTTTCCCTCTTTCGTCACGTTCTCGAAAAACTAACCACTTTCTCCAAGTCAAAAAAATCTCGATATCATTTCGATATTTTATTTATTTTTTCTTTTCTTTCTCTTCACCAAGACAACCTGTCTATTTGACGACGCTTATCTGACTCGTATTATTGAGACTCTGAATCTTTTCCAACCCTAAATCTACCGCCCAAACTCTAACCAGTAACAACGAATCTTTATCAAAGATGGCATTCATCGACAAGCATAAAAGATTTGACAATGTTCTCATCAGAGAATCTTTTTCTCCAAATGTTTGTCCCTTGAGGGCTCTGACCCGAAGTCCCCAGTTTCTTTGAACAATGATATATTTCTCGGCTTCATTTTCGGTGTGAACAGACGAACGGGATCTCATCATTTCTGACTTGACAGCAAACTCTTATCTTTTATTCGAGGGTTCGATGTTTTCTACTTTTGTATTTTCGATGCAGTTTGACTGTTGACACGTGTGTTTCGTAAAATACATAAAATATAATTGTAAAGGTACTGTCCTTGGCGTTAGTGCCTTTCTTAACTAATAAGGATTGTGGTGTAATGGTTAGAGTCGTGGGAAATCGAAACGGAGACCTGGACGAGGCTGTTGGCCTTTCTAAGGGTGCTAGGGGAAAGATATGAATTTAGTACTTCTTCCTCCAACAACAGGTAAGTAGTAGAGCAAATTGGGCTCTTTAACCATGGCATGACAACCGGTCTAAGAGAAGGAAAACTCTAAATTCAAACCTGTTAAACTCCGCTTTAAAATTGACCTTCTATCGCATCCTGCTCGCGTGGAGGGGTTGACAACACACACACACACACACACGTATATATATATATATATATATATATATTATAACAGTGTTGGTTGTCAATAAATCACTTTGTGGGTAAGTGGCAAACGAAGCGCAATCTAATATGGAGAGTGCTCAATATCTAGGATAGAGCAATTATATAATAATAATAATAGATAAATATATATTAGATTTATATATCTAATGCCATGGAATATCGTCTGCGACCCCTGGGTTTCATGAAGTTTTTACAAAACAACAATCATCAGGCAGATAACTAAATGAAATGAATCGAAAATCGAAAATACAGTCAAAAAGTTAGGATTGTTTAGGAATCTCTACGTGTGCTTGTGAATGAGTATGTGTGAGTGTGCGTGTGTCCGTATGTGTGTTTGTGTGGGTTATAGTTGCGTATTATTGTGTGTGTATATGTAAGCGGTATATAGTGCATGTGCATGTGAAGGTATATGTGCAGCGCGTTGGTTTTACCTGATGTTAGTCGTCAATGTATCTGATATTGCTACAGTTTTGTCGGGAAAGATTTTTTTTTATCTATTTCTGTATGTGTAGGTGATTACAACTTAGGAACAAAACTTCATCATTGCATGTCGAGGGATATAAATAAAGATTTGATTTATAAGCGTATTTAAGCGAGTATAGTGTGGTAGACCAGAATCACAACGAATATCGAAGTGTAGGGATATATTGTATTGCAACATACTATGGAATATTGTACGGTACTGGCATTATATGTAGGGAAGAGAATTGGGCGAGAATATTATAATAATTTGATGAAATGTTGCGTATATATTATATATACTATTGTTATCTGTGATAGTACGTACACAATGAAAATAACGAAGGATGTTACAATAATAGTATTTTATGTACGATAACTGGAGAGCAAAGTGTTGTCATTATAAAATTAAGGAAATAGATGATGGGTTTGAGAGGTTGGGTAATAGATGGTTATTTTTAATAGTTATCTGGTTTGTGTTAACGTTATATGATTTAAACGCTATTGTAATAAAAGATAGAGTGTACGTGGGAGATTAGAAATGCAGAGTGTTGAAGCCTATTATTAATTTATTCTACAGCGCCAGCCGACTAGGTCAGGGCTATCTAATGCCCAATTTTGATTCATTTGTAATTGATTGTAATCATAACGATCCATATTAGGTTTGGTTAATGAGTTTAATGGCATAACACTTCTTTATGGGTTATTCAATGCTGAAATTTGATTCATTTGTAAATTTTTGGCTTGGTCAGTTAATGCAATATCAACCGTCATGGGTTATTTAATGCCATAGCCTTACTTGTCGAAGAACAGTTGTGATAGTATCTAAACCACGGCTGCAAGGATGAGGGATCCTTCATTTTCAAAGAAAGTGGACGTAATAGAGTGACTTGATTTCGAATTTGCTAACCTTGAGGCTGCAGTTTAATAATTCATCTATTATCCTACTGGGACTGCCTCGGTTAACGTTTGATAGTAATCAAACCTATATCATCCATTCCATTTTATTTTTTTTAAGTTCACATTTATTTGTCTATAATCATTTTTTTCACAGAGTTTTATGGTTTTAAATATTCCAATCAAGCGCCAATGATTTGCAAGCAATAATATGGCTTCAAGTAAATAATAATAATAATAATAATAATAATAATAATAATAATAATAAACCTTAGAAAATTTATAGCTTCATCGTAATAATTGATAATACAAATATTAGCACACACTCATTTTGTATAAAGTATTCCGATCCAATACGAATAATTTTCAAACAGATCTATTTGACCAGAGATGGGACGATGACAGGTACTACGACTACCGATTAGAGTGGACCTGGGAGTAATGACAATAAATGAGAGACTTCATGCGACTCTGAAGTCGAGAACTGGAGCTTCATCTTGTCTGGTTTAGTTTGGTTTGGTTTTATGACATATCAACAATAGTAGGTTATTTAATGCCAAATCCTCTTTATACATATGTATTAAATATATATGATTTTGTTTGGTTTGGTTTTATGGCATCTCAACCATTGTAGGTTATTTAATGCCAAATCCTCTTTATACAAATATATTCAATATAATCTTATAAGAAAAATTTTCAAACTGATCTATTTGACCATTGATGGGATGATGATTGGTCCTACCACTCCGGGTTCAAGTGGACCTGGAAGTAATGACAATAAAGGAGTAACTTCATGAGGCCCCAAGCTCTAGGACTGGCGCCTCACCATCAAGTACAACATCTCCGGGTTAGAGTGGATTGGATTGATTGGCAAAGACTTTTTGTTGATAACATTCTTAAACGAGTCTTAGCTCTTTTATGGTCACGGTTAAATGGTTTTAATATATAACTGTCACAATTTACCATCAGTTATTTGTAGCACATGTTGTATTTTGACCTTCGATCCGGCCAAACATGCCATTCCAAAGTGACGCACCGGAAGGAAGTGACACATTCCAATGGTCAGTAATCGAAAGAGATCGCGTGGGCGGATTTGGCTGATGAAATGGGACAAGGTAAAAGCCCATGATACACTCATAGACTGATGCACCGGAAGAGAGTGACCTCTGAACTGCATGACAGTTATTTCCGCTTGATGACGATCAAACATGCCATTCCAAAGATTGAGTGGGCGATTGAATGGGCGTTGAATCCAAGTCAAGACAGTTGGGGATCAGAGACGTCGGAGACAAGATGTAGTAGGGAAAGCCACACCCGGCCGAAGGGGCCCTCATGACCCCCAGTAGTTTCGGAGACCCGTTGGTTACAAGATGTGGTAGAGAAAGCCAGCACTCAGCAGAAAGCTGAGTCCCTGGGCCTCCGGTTGAGCATTAGGAGAACAAGAAAGACACCACGCTAATTGCCATAAGAGTGGGGTCAATATATTGCAGTCTTTGTTCGATTTCAACTCCCTCTCACACACAAACGTTACAATAAAATGAGAGGTACATATTTTTCTAAAGAAGTTTTCGTTCGTCCTTTATCATTGTGTCGTTGTGATTCTTTCTGCATGAATCTGCATACGACAATACAACACACACAGTTTGTTCTATTTGATCCATTAATAGGACCTTATTAGTTGCTACCACTCGTGGCTAGAGTGGAACTGAGAGCAATGACAATAAAGGGGTAATCCACATTCCCCAATTCTTCAAGGCTGGAGCCTCACTATTAGATTGTTTAATGTCATATGCAGGACATCTTTCCCTTTTGCAGAGATGCAATCGGTGTATTCTACAACTTCCGCCAGCAGGAGTGGGAGTGAACCTGGGAGTAATGATAATAAGGAGTGACTTCATGGGAGCTTGAAGTCTAGAAGTGGAGCCTCACTATCAGATGCAATTTAGTATCATACCCAGAACACGCCTATTTTTGAGGGCTGTCTTACCTTCTACAGGTGATGCAGTCGGTGTATACTAAGCCTCACCGATAGGGGGATAATTATAATTTAAAATTTATCATTGACAAATTCAATAGTCGACAACTACACAAATTGTCTATTTATAATTTAATCTAATCGGATGGGGCTTTAAAATATGCCGATTGCACCACGGCAGTGCGGTAAGACCTCCCAACCAACGAGTGTCCTGTATATGACACTAAACAGCATCTGATGGTGAAGCTTAAGCCTTGGAGCTTAGGGAAATGTGGAGTACTTCTTTGCCACTACTTCCAGGTCCACTCTGATCCGAAGTGGTATTAGCTATTAGGGTTCTATCTATGGGTCAAATATAACTGTTTTACGGTTTAACTATGAGTAAACAAAAGACGGAGGTTGAAATTTTAGAGTTTGATAGCAATACTGTGAACCATTTAACTGAGTGCTAAAAATGATCAATATTAAATGGAATAATAAGAGTTAGATAACAACATTTAAAATCACCATTTAACTGCCTTCAAACAAATGAGCTCTGACCCGTTTTTAAATGTTTTCCAACAAATTATTCGTTTACAAATCATGTTTATTTGATATATGCATAAATAGTTGGTATGCCATAAAATCGAAACAACCAACAATTTATTGTCGTGATTAGAATATGCATGTCGACATAGATATACATACAAGAGTCGACTCAAAAGTTATCAGTTGAACCAAAAAGGAAATAGCCATATATATATATATATATATATATATATATATATATATATATATATGTACCATAGCCAGATATGGCTATGTGTGAAACGTACATGGAATGTTCGTAACATATATACAGAGAACGTAGGAATCTCGAAACACGAAAAACACTTACGACTTCTTAGTTCAGGTACGAAACTTTTTATTACCTTTGAGTTTAAAGGTTTTTCGACATAAGGAGAGAGATACATATTCTTTCTATTCTGGCTTTTCCATCTGTCCCCACCCAACACGTGTGGCTACCGCCTCAAGGCCACTGGCCTGGCTTCGGCGACCAAGCGAAAGTCAACCGTCTTCTTCCGAGGCAGGACTCAACTCTGACTTTTTCCAAAATTCCAAAAATCCTCCGCGCGCTTCCGGTGAGTGACGTCATTCGCACTCTCTATCCCCGTTTCCCATCTGAGCTATTGTGACATCTCTGAGTGATACGTCCGCTCCGCGTGCGCGTGAACTCCTCCGTTAATGTTGCACCTAAGTAACCCATGCATTGAGCCGAAAAGGTCTCAGCCTAACTAAACCCAAAGGCATAAAACGAAATCCCTCGGCCAATATATTACACACACTCATATATATATGTATAAAAGTAAGTAAAGTTGGCGACCGTAATCGAGGGCGACTCAAAGGTTCTCTTTTCAATAGTTACTACACCGAGGTGTATGAAAGGACGCAACTTTTTCCTCCGGATTGCTCCAGTTTACCCTTGATAGTACCTTATAATGCTGAGTGTTAAGCAAGGAGGTATCAAGTACCATTTTTTTAGTCTTTGATATGAACCTTGGTCTCCCGGGCCATTGGTGAACATTACTTACTAGGTCAATGATATATAGTACTACTGATTACGTAGTAGGAGAAAGGTGATGTATTCAGTAGCTCCTTTTAGCTTATAGATATAAATAGAAATCAACGGGTGTATACAGCGTGTGTATACAATAAAATTTGAATACAATGAAGAATAAGGACACAGACACAGACACAGAACTAATGCCAACGCTCAGAAACTTTAGAAGGCACAAAGTGAACTAACTAAAGCATACCTAAAAGCACAACAGAATACATTCAAGACCAGATCAATAAGATTAGATACTAGTTTGAAGATAGACAATCTAGGGTATCATGGCCGACAGTAAATGAAGTGAGTAGAAAGAAGAGCTCTGCGAGAGATAAACTGAAAGCTGCCAGCCAAGAAGAACGAATACATCTGTGGAAACAACATTTCAAGAATTTATTTGGAAAATCCCCCAAAGTTAGGTTGCCTAGTCGGCCGGAGCTGTAGAATACACCGACTTCTTCTCTGCAGAGGAGTAAGACCCCCACCCCAACGAGTGTCCAGGATATGACACTAAACAATCTGATGGTGAGGTTTCAGCAATGCTGGAGCTTTGGGGAATGCGGTGTACCCCTTCATTGCCCACGCTCCCTGGTCCACTCTGGCTCGGAGTGGTAGCACCTGATAAGGGTCCTATCTATGGGTTAAATAGAACTAAACCGTGCTTCTTTCACTATACTGATTTTTGCATTTAAACTGCGTAGTTATGCTAAACTGAATTGTTTAAAATAGAACCGTTTTGACATTGGTTCTGCGTACTAGTGCCGAACTGAATTGCTCGAAATAGAACTGTTTTTGACGTCTAAACTGTGTACTTATGCTGAACTGAATTATCTGAAAGAAAACTGTCTGACATTTACTTCTGTGTATTGCTCAGTCAGCTGGCCCGGAGTGGTAGCACCTGATAGGGCCCTATCTATGGGTTAAATAGAACTAACAGCATACTTATGCTAAAATGAATTGTTTGAGTAAACTGAATAGCTTGAAATAGAAATGTTTTGACAATTAAACCGTACTTACATTTAAACTGCGTGCTTATGCTTAACTGAATTATTTAAAATAGAACTGTTTTTCGACATTAAAACTGTATTTACACATAACTGAATTGTTACATATAACTGCTTGAATAGTTTAAAATGGAAATGTTTTTGACAATTAAACTGTGCTTATGCTCGACTGAATTGTTTTAAATAGAACAGATTATTGACATAAAAATGGATTTGGCGTTAAATAACCTACAAAGGTTGGTATGCCATAAAACCCAACAAACCAAACCAAACCAAACCAACCCAATGTTAGGGATGAACCTATTATAAAAATTTTGCATAATCAACTAGATATCAAACTACGACAGTTTACGCAAGAAGAGCTGGATATAGAACTAAGAAAAAAATAAAACAGGAAAGCAACAGGTTTTGATGAAATACCCACAAAAGTATGGAAGACAAGGAAATTCGACGACATACTGTTTTGATATTGCAACGCCGTATATAACCAGAACATAATTGACTGATAGACAAAGGGCTGCATCTTCCTTTTCTTCAAGAAGGGTGACCTCGGAATAGCCAAGAACTACCCTTACTTCAATAGCAGCCAAGATCTATAATGTTCTGCTACTCAAACATATAGAACTCGAAATGGAAAAAGTTCTTCGGAAAAGCCAAAATAGCTTTCGGAGAAATTGATCCATGACATTAAAAGTTTTGACAATCCGTCGAATTTTAGAAGGTGTTCGTGCAAAAAACCTTGAGGTGACACTATTATTTGAAGACTTCTTCAAGGCATTTGACGTCATATACAGAGGAGATATAGAGCAAATACTTCAGTCTCACCAAAGAAACCGTCGCAAGCATAATGATGCTATATAAAAAAAATGAAAGTAAAAGTTCACTCACCAGATAGAGACACAGACTACTTTGACATTGTTGCAGGTGTGCTGCAAGGAGACACATTAGCCCCATACCTGTTTATCATCTGCCTAGACTACGTGCTTCGAACGTCTATAGATTTAATTAAAGAAAATGGCTTTACTCTGGTAAAGTTAAGAAGCAGACGATACCTCGCACAAATTATTGCGGACGCAGATTACGTTGTTGACATGGCGCTTCTGGCAAATACACCTGCCTAGGCCGAATTCCAGCTGCATATTCAGTAACGTGTAGTAGGTGGCATAGTGCTATGATGTTGACCAAAGAAAGACACGGGAAACACAAAAGGTTTGATAGAAAAACATATATATTGAAGTAATAGAAACAAGACAGAAATGAACCTGGTTTAACAGTAGTTAGTTGATGCTGCATATTGACCTCCGACCCGGCCAAGCTGTCAAAATAGGAAATGCACCTGTGTAAATAACAGGTGCATCCGGTCGAGGAATATTAGGATATAACCTTGAACGTGGACGGGTTGAATTGAGTGCGAAATTGTGACGCTCGCAGGAAGAAGAGTGGACGTCAAATTATTATATAACTCGGTGCACAGGAAGTTCGAGCCAGTTGGAGTGAAGGTGCTGGAATGAGGACCATGTCCCAGAGAGGCTGGGCCCCCATGCCCCGGTTGAGCAGCCCAGGAGAACGGAAAAGAAATGCTGTTATGGCCATAAGAGTGGGGGTCAATATGTTTCAGTTCTGTTCTTCCTCCAACTCGCCTCTCACACAGTAAAACCTTTAGTAACCCTTTCGAACCCTTTCAAATAAAGTGAGAGGTATATTTTTCTAAAGAACTGTGTTGCTCGTCTTTATTGTGTCGTCGTTATGATTCTGCATGCATATGTATTATGTGGCTATACAACATTGATAGAAAGCTGAGAGTCCAGTGTGGTAGTGACTATCCGTCCACTATGCAAATGGTATCACACGTGATTGTGTCACGCTGATTGGTGCACACTCGTCTGACGCTCTTGTTGACGTGTATTTATGGAGGAGGGCGAGTCCAATATGTGGTGGGGGTTAACACATAGGCTACCATGTGAACGCAGACAAAACAATCAAAGAGGCGTCATCTCCACACTAAAAGGTGGTTCTCTGAAACTAGTGGACAAGTTCACTTACCTCGGAAATAGCGTCTCATCTAGTGAAAATGACATCACCACAAGACTGGCGAAGGCATGGAGAGCTTGTGATTGGTCATCGGTCATAAAGAAGTCAGACCTATCCGATAAAATAAAACGCAGTTTTTTTTCCAACGGCGGTCGTGTCTATACTACCATATGGATGCACCACATGGACGCTGACTAAGTGTATGGAGAAAAATTTTCACGGCAATCACACAAGAATGCTATGAGCTGTATTGAACAAGTCCTGGAGGTAAGATATCACAAAACAGCAGCTGTACGTCCACCTACCATCCATCTCTAAAACAATCCTTAACAAACGAACCAGACATGCAGGACATTGCTTGAGAAGTAAGGACGAACTCATAAGTGACGTACTCTTGTGGACCCCTCACACGGACAAGCAAGAGTTAGGCGACCAGCTAGAACATATCTACAACAGCTCTGTACTGATATAGGATGTAGCCTAGAAGACCTGCCAGGAGCGATGAATAATAGAGACGAGTGGCGAGAGAGGGTTAGGGAAATCCGTGCTAGCAGTACAACATGGTGATGATCAAAAAAAAAATCTAATCACACCAACAATCTTAAAAAAAATAAATAAAACAACGTATCTTTAACTTGTTCAAAAACTTATGCGCTGTGCATTTCTAATTCGCCCATATTTGTCAAGTATTTTCTTCATCAGCCGTGTGATTTTCATGTTTTATTGCCTGAACAAATAAACGTACATGTTTCTGTTGATGAATTAATTGAAAAGGTAGATGATGTCTTCTTGAGCAAATAGTCCAACCACTCATATCGAGCTGACTATCAAGTTCCATTTCCCAGAAAGATTAGCTGCGGAAATATTAAGGTTACATAGAGATAAGGATTAAGGAGATAGGCTTATCTTAGCAGCGGATAATTTTCTTCTGTCTTCTCTTTCGGAGACTTTTGGAAAAATGTCAATTAAGATGATCAATCGGTTATTAATGTATCAATGGATTTTAGTCTCGTTTATATTTCAAGCACATCTAATTCTTTGGCAATGATCCGGGAGACCGGGGTTCAATCCCAGGTTGCGTCATACCAAATACTTTAAAAATGGTACTTGATACCTTTGCTTAACACTCAGTAATATAAAATACGTATCAAGGGTAAAGTGGAGCAATCCAGGGAAAGTAGTAGCACCCCACTACACATCAGTGTAGTAGCTATCGAAAAGTGAGCCTTCGACTACGGTCACTTACTTATACATATTTACCCAACCCCTCCGCTCGGGCAGGATATGACATAAGCTCAATTTTTAAGCGGAGTTTAACAGGTTTGAATTCAGAGTTTTCCTTCTCCAAGACTAGTTTCCCCACCAAGGCTGAAGAACCCAGTCTGCCTTACTATTTACCCATAACTGGAAGGAGAATAATTGGATTCATACATTTCCCAAGGGTATTAGTGCTATGTGAAATGCAATCGGTCTCGTCCAGGATTTGAACTCGTGTCGTCGTGTCCATTTCCTCTGACGATAACCATTACACCACGGGCACCTCCTACTTACTTTACTTACTACTATATATATATATATATATATATATATGTATATATATATATATATATATATATATATATATATATCAATTGGTGTTTATAACGATTTGGCTTGTTTTAATAGTATAGCAATTTTATTTCGAGCAACATATACGGTTTGGTTTCTTTGTTTAATGGTATATCAACTTTCTGGGATATCTAATGCCGAAGCCATTAGTGAAGAACATGAGCAGTATTGTTCAACCCATAGCTGGAGCGATAATTGGTTTTGTTTGGTTTGGTTTTAGGGCATATCAACATTTGTAAGTTATATAATGCAAAATCCTTTTTATACGTATATACTGAATATATGTTTAATATGAAATAAGAGACATGGTATTTTTGAGTTGATGAAGAAAAGATACAGTTTCGTGTTCAACCCAGGGCAACAATTTGACGGGTGATGCACATATTTAAATAGTTTCAGGTATTCTTAAACACAAATAATTCTCAACTGTTTCAAGTATATTTTGATATGATATTTATTTGATTTCCAACCAAGTAAAATTTGACGCAAACTCATTTTATCAGGTTATTTGATTTAATGGTAGATCAAACTCTGTGGGTTATTTAATGCCAACTTCTGTTAATATATATATGATTCGCTAGCAAATAGCTTATTGGTAACTTTATTTTTAAACGAGTTCTTCGAGTTTATTTGTTTGCATACAGTTAAATGGTTTTAAGTATTGCTATCTCAAACTAATAATTCTATTTAATATTCTAACATAGGACCAACGTGTTGTGCTGTAAAGAAAGAAGTCCACAGAAAAAGAAATACTCAAATTCGGTAAGGGAAGAAAATATAGCAGTTGTTTATTATTCACTTAGGGCTATGATCGTTGCAACTTGAAAGGTTCATTTTAGTTACGTTCTTCTTTTCCGTTCCTCTTGGTGATGACGGCGGTGTGGGTGAGAGCTGGCTGTTGACACACGCCTGACAGATAGGTCGTAGCAGACTGGGTAGGACGGGTCGGGCCTCGGGACCTTTGACGCGCCTGTATTGAAAGCTGCCTTCAACTCTCCCAAAATCTCGTGACTTGTTTTCTTATATAGAGATTTTGGGGAACAAATCGAAGATCCCCGAATGTTCGATGTCACCAGTGAAACTGTCGTGAAACACGTGATAATTCATCTGTGATTATTTTAAAATCACGTCTAATTTTGCAGGTCATTCTGCCCGCACGCGCTAGTCTTGTGACACCTTCACTGATTGACTACAGCCGATGCGCTCGCGCGCTCTCAACGACAGCGCCCGTCCGTAATATTACAATATTAATCATTTGTTTGCAAGCGAATAGCTTGTTGGTAAGTTTATTTTTAAAAGAGTTAGAGCTAATTTTTAGCACAGAATTAAATGGTTTCATATGTTGCTATCTAACATTGATAATTCCATTTAGTAATAATAATTTAATTTAGAATTAATCGATTGTTCGCACATTGTTAAATGGTGTCAAGTATTGTTATCCAACTCTAATAATACTATTTAATATTTATCATTATTTACACACAATAGTTTCAAGTGAGTTCAAACTACATTCGCGCCATCACGTTCACTTTCGGGCAAATACTCCTGGGAACGGTATGAACCCCTTAATCCCCCCAGAAATGGGTTAAATAGGACCACTAATGTTCTTCTAGAAGAAAGGCTTGGGCATTAAATAACCAACGAAGGTTAATATGCCATTAAACAAAGAAAGCGAACCATCAACTATTTGAAGTATTCCTATGAGCCAAATAGCCTAATGTTCGATCCCAGGTCGAGTCATACCTAAGACAAAAAATGGTACTTGCTTGCTTAACACTCGGCACTGGAAACTTATTTAATGATCCTCGTAAATATTGAAGATATGATTTGTAAACACAATTTTGTAGATACGCACAGTTAAATGATCAAACAGTTCTATTTCTAAAAATTCAATTTAGCATAAGTCAACAAAGTTAAATGGTTCTAAGTATAGGTATATATCACGAACAATTCAATTAAAAACCACTCAGTTTTCTCTACAGTTACATGATAAATTAGATCTATTTCAAACAATTCAATTTAGCATGTCATTTGTTTGCACTCAGTTCTATTTGACCCATAGATTGGATCCTAACATGTGCTACTACACCGGGCCAGAGTTACTTGGGAGTGATTGGGGATGAAGGGGTGCTCTGCATTCCCCAAAGCTCCATTATTATTGGAACCTCACCATAAGATCGTTTAATGTCATATGAGAACACTCGTTGGGGTGGGGGTTTACCCCTTTGCAGGGATGCAGTCGGTGTATTCTAAAGCCCTAGCCCTCTGGACTTTGTTCTGAAGAATATGCCGAAATAAGACTCACCCCGGCAAACCTCCGACCCGTTTTCTACATTATTATATTTCACGCTTATTGCACCTGGCTTGGACTATCAGTTATTTATGTGTGTGTGTGTGTGTGTGTGTTGATTGGAATTTTCTCGACAATTAATGAGACAGCAACAATATAAGCCCGCTGATAACATCTCTTACCTGCTTAAGGGATATTCCTTTTGCCTAAATTGCCAATAACGGCTCGTGACGCTGATTGCCTCAGTCGGCGATAATCGTGTATCGAAGGTGTAATTGACGGTCACCTTTCCAGCAAGAAGGCGGGAGGTGCCATCTTGAATGTGAACACTTTTTAGATTAACCTCAAATACTGCCAATTTTTTCCTGGACCGGTGAAACAGCTGAGCTTCATGCAGAGATAGGTCGCTAATCAGTGGGTAGAGCATTGGCTTTGAACCGCAAGTTCGGTATTTGTCGCTAAAATCTGCCAAAGACAGAACGACCTTTGAACAGATTTTTACACAATCGAGTAACATTAAATTGCATCTGATGGCAAGGATCCAGTTCTGGAGATCTGGGGAGGGGGAAGAATACCTTCATTGCTATGACTCCCTGATTCACTCTGATCCCGAATAGTAGTACCAGTTAGGGTCTCTCCAATGGATGAAATAGATATATTCCAAAATTATATGTATATGATAGCCACCTGTGCAATAAACAAACAAACAAACAAAAAAAAGAAAAAGAAAAAAGAAAAGAAATAAAGGAACAAACACAAAAAATAGCGTCACAAAAAATGTCTATATAAATCTATAATGAACGTAATTCCCTAACTTTGTACCCCTTCGACATGCTGCTTGTTCATGGAATAATATGAGTATATTTTTATCTGTTGGAATATGTTTGTGTACTCTTTCTTTTAAAATCACTGGTATGTATATTGTATATATCAAATGTGTAAAAATGAGTTTATGTTATTTTTCCTTCCGTTTATTAGGTATTAGTATATGACGGGACAACTATCGATAGGCTATCGATCATATAGAAATCAGACCTGACCGATAAAATTAAACGCAGTTTCTTCCAGGTAGCGGTCGTATCGATACTGCTGAATGGATGCACTACTTGGACGCTAACTAAACGGCTGGAGAAGAAGCTAGACGGCAATTAAACAAGAAAGCGGCAAGCAATATTGAACAAGTCGTGGCGGCAACACCCCACAAGACACCAACTATACAGCCACCTACCTCCCATCACGAAAACTATCCAAGTTAGACGAACCAGACATGTAGGACACTGCTGGAAAAGCAGGGACAAGCTCGTAAGTGATGTATTACTATGGACCCCCACATATGGCCGGGCAAAAGCAGGACGACCAGCACGAACATACATGCAGCAGTTATGTGAGGATACGGGATGTAGCCCTGAAGACCTACCAGAGGCGATGAACGATAGGGAGGGGTGGCGAGAGAGGGTCAGGGATATCCGTGCTAGCAGCATGATATGATGATGATGATGATGATGATGATATGACGGATATATCAATGCTAATATTAGTTCTTGGAGTGTGGGGAACTAGATTAATATATCATCCTTACTACCAAACATATGAATTATTAAAGTTATATTTTTGGAAGAATGCATAAAACTGTTTTCGTTATAATTAGATGGAGATAAACAAGCAAAATTTGGCCTTTAACAACAGATTTTGATTCCAGATCCTAAATTTACCTTCTACTGTTTGATCGTGATCTTGGTACTTATAAACCGGTACTATAGTATAGGGGGAAAATACAAGTACTAAATTTATACTAGTGTAATGGGCTCAAAAGGTAAATTTTCACGGTTTATTTTGGAAAAAAGTATTATCATTAACTGAAAATAAAGGTTTAGTATGGTTTGGTTTGGTTTGGTTTTATAGCATAGCAACCATCGTAGAAGTCAAATCCAGTTTATTTATATATATTAGATATATATGATTTGAAAACAAAAGTCAACAAAAGTTAAATAGTTTCAAGTATTTCTATGTATCACTATCATCAGTTATTTGTTTACACACAATTAAATGAACAAACAGTTCTATTTCAATTTCAATTTAACATAGAATACAGTTAAATGGTTCCAAGTATAGTACATATTTGTAACAGTTCGATTAAATATCGGTCATTTATTTACACACAATTAAATGATCAAACAGTTCTTTTTCAAACAATTTAGCATACGTCATTTGTTTGCACTTAATTTAAATGTCAAACAGTTTTATTTGATCCATAGATAGGTTACTTTCAGGTGCTTCCACACCGGGTCAAAGTTGACCTGGGAGTAATAGCAATGAAAGTGAACTCTACATTCCCCAAAGCTCCAGCATTACTGGAGCCTAACCATCAAATTGTTTAGTGTCATAAACAGGATGCTCATTTAAGGTGTTGTCTTACCCCATTAAAGAATTCTGTTCGAAATACTTAAATAATTCAAGATTTGGGTTGTGGCTGCTGGAGATGCAAAGAGGTGGCTAGGGAAAAAAGGGTCCACCGTGCTACTACAGAGTTGACGTTGGTAAAATTAACTTCCCTTTGTTCCAGAAGATTAGTAAGAGAATCGGTGTGTAAAATTGTTTCTGTATACAGAGTTGAGTCTTGATTTTGGTAATCAACATATATATATATATATGTGTGTGTGTGTGTGTGTGTGTCATCAGCGTAGTCCGCGTCCGTGATATGTGGTGCCTTCAATAAGTTTCCTGACTTTTTTGTACAAGCATTCAAAATTGTCGTAGACTTTTGAAAATTCACTATGTTATTGCTGTACATCTTATGAGATGACTGACCAATTCTTATGATTTCAGGTTCAAAGGAACAGCTACAGCAGGAATTAGAATACACCCTACTAAAACCTGATTCTCACAGCTGGTGAATTTTAAAAATGCAATCTGGGCGTGAGGACATTTTAAAAGAACGATATGCAATAAAATTGTGTTTTAAACTTGGAAAAAATGCCAAAGAAACGTATGGAATGCTTCAGACTGCTTTTGGACCATCTTCTATGAATCGAGCATCAGTTTTTGAGTGGTATAAGAGATTCAAGGAAGGCACGGAGTCTGTGAGGGATGATGAGAGGTGTGGGAGGAGGAAGGAAGTCATAACACCAGAGTTGATTGGCCAAAGGGTTAGGGTTAGGGTTACTATGTTGAGGTTTTAAGGGAGTTCAGGAAGAGATTCCGTCGGAAGAGGCCAGTACTCTTCAAATCGGGTCAGCGGCATTTCCACCAGGACAATGCACCAGTCCACAACTCCATCCTTGTGACAGACTATTTGACCAAAATTGGTATCAAGCCAGTTCCTCAGCCTCCCTATAGTCGAGACCTTGCTCCCTGTGACTTTTGGTTATTCCCTAAGCTCACAGGCTGTCGTTATGAGGCAATTGAGGAGATGAAAGAGGCTGTGAAGAAGGTTATTGACGCGCTCACACAAGAGGACTTCCATGGGGCCTTCCAGAAGTTCTTCTAGATTACTTTGAAGGGAACTAGAGTTTCATGCGTGAACAATCAATAAAAGTGCCCATACGAAAAAAGTCTGGAAGCTTATTGTAGGCACCTCGTACTCTGCATTTACCAAAGCATTACTAGAGCCTCACCATTATTTTGTTTAGTGTCATATGCAGGACACTAGTTGAGGGAGTCTTATCCGTCTGCAGAGATGCAGTCGGTGTATTCTGTCGCCCCAGCCGATTGAACCAACGTATGTATTGTGTTCTTTTATAGGTAAGGTAGGAATGAAATTTAGGGCGCCTGATTATTTAGAGGCTTAAATACCGCCTGTTCAGGTTATAATAATTATGGGAATTTATTCTAATCTTTCTAGAATTTTGAATCATTTGGTGCTTTTATTCTGTATATTTGCAATTGGAACAGCAATGTCCGCCGCATATACGCAAATTCATTCGCCTTTCATATTTATTTTTTGTTTTGAACGAAACATAAAGTATGATGTTCTTTTTGCATATTTAATATGTGCACGTCAATCTCAAAGAAATTACAGCAAGTAAAAAAATAATTTGATCAACGTAAATCAATCCTTTCAGTATTTTACAAAAAAAAAAAGCCAAATAGATTTGTTGCTAATGAAGTATTCCAGTTGAATATTAATAAAGAAAAACGCTAATTTTCTTTTCAAGATATTAATTTCGTTTTTGGTTGATAGAATTATCAAATTTTCCATTGATTCTTATTAAATATTCTGTCAATATAAGAATATCACAAATACATATATATATCTTTCTCTCTATCTCTCTGTCTCTCTCTCTCTCTCTGTTTCTCTCCACTCTTTTTTTTTCTTTATCTTTCTCTCTAGTTAATCTCTCTTTCTACTTCTCTCTCTAATTTACCACTCTTTTTTCTTTATCTTTCTCTCTATTTACTATCTCTTACTCTTTCTTTTTTTCTCTCTCCCACTTCACTCTCTTTTTTTTAAATCTTTATCTCTTTTGACCATCTTTTTATTTCTCTCTCTCTCTCTCTCTCTCTCTCTCAATTCACTCACTTTTTCTTTATTTTTCTCTCCATTTACTCTCTCTTTCTATTCCTAACTCTCTCTGTCTCTGTCTTTCTCTCTCTACGTGCTTAATACCGATAGCAAATTTCTAGCTTCAAGCTATTGGTGAATTTTTGAATTTCGTTAGCTAGGGCTGTAAGATACGCCGATTACCCATCAGCAAAGGTGTAAGACATCCCCACCCACCAACAAATGTCCCGCATATGACACTAAACCATCTAAGGGTGAGAATCCAATCATTGCCATTATTCTCAGTTTCCCTCTGACTCGGAGTGGCAGTACCTGTTGGTATCCCATCTAATGATAGAACTGTTTAATCTTTTACTATACGGGAGACCATTTAACTGTGTGCCAGCAAATGATTACAATCAAATTGGAGTATCAATATCAGATAGCAGAACTTGAAACCATTTAACCGTGTGGAAATAGAACTATTAGTTTTTTTATGGGAATATTCAAAATCATTTGTGTACAAACAAATGAGCTCTGGCTCTTTTGAAAATGTCACCTATAAACTATTCGTTTACAAATCATATATATATATATATATATATATATATATATATATGTGTGTGTGTGTGTGTGTGTGTGTGTGTGTGTTTGGTTAAATAATAAAGACACATTTTGTCTATATAATTTTATTAAGATCCTTTCATGTTTCTTGATAAGTGTCTTGGTTTTAGATTAGAATTAGTAGATGAATTTACCAAGATTGTCCCGAACGCATTATTCATGCAAGCAGCCTCTGATGATGGCCTATAAAAGGTCCGAAAGCGCTCGGAACAATTTTGGTAAATTCATTCACCAATTCCAACCTGAAACGAAGACACTTATCAGGAAACTTGAAAGGATCTTAATACAATTATATAGACAATATGTGTGTTTATTATTTAATCAATCATGCCTAAATGAACGACTATTGCCCAACCACACACACACACACACACACACACACACATATATATATAACAGTTTGATGTCTAGTAAGCAATAAGACATCAAACTAAGACCGTTTACTCAAGAAGAACTTGACTCAGTACTTAGAAAAATTAAAAATAGAAAAGCCGCAGGGCTTGATGAAATTCACCCAGAAGTATGGTAGAAGATCAGACAATTCGACGATATACTGCTCTGACACTGTAATGCAGTTTATAATCAAAACCCGATAGACAGTTGGATGAAGGGATGCATCCCCCCTTTCCTTAAAAAGAGCGACCTCGGATTAGGCAAGAACTACCGAGGTATAACATTTACATCCATAGCAGCCAAAATATACAATGCCCTACTACAAAACCGCATAGAACCCAAAATTGACAACATTCTCAGGAAGAACCAAAATGGCTTTCGGAGGAATAGATCTACAACCTCACAAATATTGACTATCCGAAGAATTCTTGAAGGCGTACGGGCAAAAAACCTACAGGCGACAATATTATTGGTCGACCTTACAAAGGCCTTTGATTCCATTCCCAGAGGGAAGATTAAACAAATTCTACTCACATACGGCCTACCGAAAGAAACCGTAGAAGCCATAATGATTCTCTATAGAAACACCAAAGTGAAAGTACGTTTTCCGGATGGAGACACAGACTACTTCGACATTGTAGCAGGAGTACTTCAAGGAGACACACTAGCCCCATACCTTCTTATCATCTGTCTAGACTACGTGCTTAGAACATCGATTGATAAAATCAGAGAAAACGGTTTCAAGCTAAATAAGAAAAGAAGCAAAAGGTACCCCGCAAAAACAATTACCGACGCCGATTAGGTCGATGACATAGCGCTTCTGAGAAATACACCCGCCCAAGCCAAAAACCTACTGCATAGTCTGGAACGAGCCGCTGCAGGCATTGACCTCCATGTCAATGCACACAAAACGGAATATATGAGTTTTAATCAAACAGGCGACATTTCCACACAAAACAGTAGCTCTCTGAAACTAGTTGACAAGTTCACCTACCTTGGAAGCAGTGTCTCATCAACCGAGTCAGATATCGATACGCGATTAGTAAAGGCATTGACAGCCATCAATAGGCTCTCGGTCATATGGAAGTCAGACCTGACCGATAAAATGAAACGCAGTTTCTTCCAAGCAGCAGTCGTGTCGATACTGCTATATGGATGCACTACATGGACGTTAACTAAACGGCTGGAGAAAAAGCTTGACGGCAACTACACAAGAATGATGCGAGCAATGTTAAACAAGACCCCTTCACATGGCTGAGCAAAAGAAGGGCGACTGCCTCGAACCTCCATACAACAGCTCTGTGTGGACACGGGGTGTAGCCCTGAGGACCTGCCGGAAGAGATGAGCGATAGGGAAGTGTGGCGAGAGAGGGCCAGGGATATCCATGCTGATGACAGGATATGATGATGATGATATATAATAGGAGTTGGCATTTAATAACCTACATGAGTTGACGTGCCATTAAACATAACCAACCGAGCCATCTTTGAATTGAAAGTTTGACTGTAGAATTTATATCCTGTTCTGAGGATTGTTTGATTAATTTCAATGACATATCAACCCGACAAGGGTTATTTTATGCTAGGATTTTCAGTAATTGCGTCCCTTGTTGGTTTATATTTACATTTTTTTAAAATTTTTTAACGAGTTTTTGCACGGTTATATGAAATCAAGTATTCTTATCTAATACTAAACAAGTCCTGGCGGCAACACCCCACAAGACACCAACTATACGGCCACCTACCTCCCATCACGAAAACTATCCAAGTTAGACGAACCAGACATGCAGGACACTGCTGGAGAAGCAAGGACGAGCTCGTAAGTGATGTACTCCTATGGACCCCTGTATATGGACGAGCAAAAGCAGGACGACTAACTCGAACATACATACAGCAGCTATGTGAGGATAGGGGATATAGCCCTGAAGACCTGCCAAAGGCGATGAATGATAGGGAGAAGTGGTGAGAGAGGGTCAGCGATATCTGTGCTAGCGGCACATGATCATGATGACTAGTAATCTTAAAACCAATCTCTTTGACTCATACATGGGAAGTACTACCACTCTGAGTCAGAGTAGACCTGGGAGTAGTGGCAATCAAAGGGTATTCCACACTCCCCAAATCCCCCAAGCATACCCAAGATACTCCCTATTTTGGGGGGAAGACTCACTCCCCATGCTGGGGATACAGTCAGCTTATGCTGACAGGGCTTTTGATCTAAGCATAAAAAAATTACGTGACATTAGAGAGAAATTATGCCAGACCCCCCACCAACAGCACCACCATACACACACATATTGAAGGCGTGCTTAGCATAACGGTTATCGAATTTGGAAATGGAATCGGCGACCCGAGTTCGAAATCTAGACGGGACTGATGGCATTTCATTTCACTATAATGACCTTGGAAAAGGACTTATGAATAAATCTGTTTTCTTTCCAGCTATCGGTATGTAAAAGTGCATAATGTTTTTTTTTTTTCATTTTGCTTTGGATAGGCAACCAATATAGGAGAAAGAAAGCTCTGAATTCCGACCAGGTATACTGTATTTAAAGATTGAGCGTGTGTCACATCCTGTCTTTGGTGGAAGAGTTTGATATATATATATATAGATATTTGTGTGTGTGTTTGTTTTTGTGCAGGCGTAGAATAATACGCTAATAGTACTACATTATCAAAATATGGCTGGCAAACAAAATATCAGAAAATGATAGAATATAAACTTTACAAAATGAATATTGGGATATGGTGAAAAAAAAAAGTGCTTGCGCAAAGAGAAGTTTCGAACAATTGCGACTAATATCTGGAAGAAAAATAATATTTTCTGGAAATACGCCAAAAAATAATAAATTGCTGAACAAAAAGGTGAATTGATTTCCAAGTGTAGACATATCAATAGATTTCTTTTGTGATTGACCTCAAGGTGTAATTTTCCCAATATTTCTATGCAGTTTGGACTGTTCAGATCATAAGAATAAAAAAAAAAGAATTGTTTTTTCCCCTTTGCGTCACGTGCAAGTACATCGTACCACGTGACAAATTTTTATATCACAAATTATGGCAGCCAAGCCACATTTTCTCAGCTCAGTCGGTGAGGTTTATAGCATACACTGACAGCACATATATAGATGTGTAAGACCCCCCACCCCCACTTCCACGAATGAATGTCCTAGATATGACACTAAACAATCTAATGGTGATGCTACAGTCCTAGAACTTATGGAATTGTGGAGAACCCCTTTCATTGCGATATCCACTCTTACCCGGGTTGGTAGTACTTGGTAGGGCCCCATTAATAGGTTAAACAGAACTGTTTAATCATTTACTTGATTTGAAACCATTTAACAGCGAGTAAAACTAACGATTAATATTCAACTGAGGTGCCCGTGGTGTAATGGTTACCGTCATAGGAATTGGACTCCGCGACACGAGTTCAAATCATGGACGAGACTGATTGCATTTCACATCGCACTAATACCCTTGGGAAAGGTATGAGTCCAATTATTCTCCCTTCAGCTATGGGTAAATAGTAGGGCAGACTGGTTCTTCAGACTTGGTTAGGCAACCAGTCTAGGAGAAGGAAAACTCTGAATTCAAACCTGTTAAACTCCGCTTAAAAATTGACCTTGTGTCATATCCTGCCCGAGCGGAGGGGTTGGTAAATATTATTAATATTCAACTGAGTTATTAGTCATAGACAGGAATACTTTTTATTTAATTTACTGTGTGCAAACAAATAATTGGTTTTGTTTTGTTTAATGGCATATCAACCATTGTTGGTTACTATATCCCAAATCCGGTTTCTTCATTCATATCAGATATAGATGATTTTGAAATATAAGTCAACAAACTTAAGTAGTTCCAAGTATTTTTATGTATCACTAAAAATTCAATTAAACAGTCATTTATTAGCACACAAATAAAGGATCAAACAGTTCTATTTCAAACAGTTTAATTTACCATAAATCAACAAACTTAGATAGTTCCAAGCATTGTTATATATCAGTAACAATTCAATTAAACATCACTCATTTGTTCACACAGTTAAACGATCAAACAGTTTTATTTCAGGCAATTCAATTCAGTACAAGTCATTTTGTTTGAACTCAGTTTAATGACATACAGTTCTATTTGACCCAGACATAAAACTTTTTTGGTGCTACGACTCTGGGCCAAAGTGGACCTGGGAGTGAAGACAATGAAAGGGCACTCTAAATTCATTACTACTCCAGCGTGACTGAAGAGCCACAATCAGATGGTTTAATGTCATATCAGAACACTCGTTGGGTGGGGATCTTACCTCTCTGCTGAATTGCAGTCGGTATTTTTTACATTCTAAACCGACTTGGCTGGTACACAAATGTGCTTTGGCTCGATTAAAAACTGTTAGCTACACGCGATTTGTTTATAAATCATATGTATTTAACATATATGTATGAACTGAATTTGCCATTAAATAACCTACAAGACAACCAACCAACAAACATGAATTCTGTACATTCAACCAACAAACAAACAAACCAATCCCTTTTTCTCTTTTTTCCGTTTGAGAATTGTGTGATTAAAATAAAACTATCCGTAACGAACTCAACAGGAACATAATTTTGATATTCTATATATTAAACCAACTCTACTATAGTACGACTTTTTACAACTTTTCTCACTTGTATTTTTTCTCTCTCTCTCTCTCTCTCTCTCACACACACACTCTCTCTATATATATATATATAGTCAAAATTTATTTAGGAAACCGTTTAAAATCAGTAAAATAAAATGCTCTATTAACAAAACAGCATAGATTTATTATACATTTGTATGGAATAAACGCTAAAACTCATGACACTACACTTTTCCGAAGATCTGCTGCGTGAAACTTTGAGTCGTGAATTTTACTTTTTTATGACTATAACCCTTAAAAGTAGCACCCCAGAAAACAGCTTCTGTACATTCATTTACTTTCTATCGCAGAATCCATCCAAGTTAGACGAACATAACTTGCTGGGCACTGCAATAGAAATAAGGACGACTAATAAGCGACGTTTTTTGTTTGTTTGTTTGGATTTTATGGCATATGATCTTTGGTAGGTTATTTAATGCCAAATCCATTTTTATACAAAGAAACAGTTCTATTTTAAACAATTAAATTTGAATAAATACAGTTTAATAGTCAAAAAGATTTCTATTTCAAGTTCAGTTTTGTCAAACAGTTCTGAAACAATTCAGTTTAGTATAAGTATAGTTTTTATAGCATAAGTACGTAGTTCAAATGGTAAAATAATTCTGGTCTTACCCTTCTGCAGAGATACTGTCGGTGAATTCTACAGCCCCAGCCAATAAGCAGGACACTCATTGGCGGGGGTGTTTTAACCCTCTGCAGAGATACAACCGGTGTATTCTACAGCCCCAGCAGACTGAGCAAACACGACATTTTCTTATGGACTTTTGGTAGTCTCCACGGGGTAACAGAGAAAGTTCTCGACTGCAGCTTCGAAGAAAGCGAATTCGAATTCCAGTCAGACAACTATGTTCACTTTCGGAGTAAGACCAGCTTTGGATTAAAAAGTATCCCTGCTGTTCTTTTACAAGGATTGCTTTTGCATTAAAAAAACCAACAAAGGTTGTTATGCCTTTAAACAAAGAAGAAACTATCTTATGGCCATCTACATGTGAACGGGCCGGTATTGGTCAATCAACAAAGACTTACATCAGCTGCCTGTGGACACTGGATGCGGTTTAGAATACCTAATAGGAGAAATGGACAATAGGGATGGATGGCGTGATTGAGTCTGGGAACTCCGTGCTGTCAGCACGACTTGATGATGATGATATATGTATATATATATACATATATATATATATATATATGAAGTTGGAACAAATATAATGTCCAATTTTCTAGATGAATATTCTAGACAACATTTATGAAAGAATTACCTCCTGTTATCGTTTAGAAATTATGGAATGAGTAATTTCTTTTAATTTTTTTTCTGTGCTGTCCCATTTTAAAATTTCTGAGTCCTCAATTCTCTCCCTTGGGTTGGTTTTTTATTTGGGAAACAAAAAATCGCATTAAGTTAGAGTTATATACCTAGAATGAGGGAACAATAACAATCATTTATAAAAAATATAATCTTTTTTCTTTATTACGAAATTAGTTGTGTGTGTGTGTGTGTGTGAGAGAGAGAGAGAGAGAGAGAGAGAGAGAGAGAAAGTCAGGAACTGCAAAGATTTACACCAGGTTTGGATATTATATATTCAGTGAGCCTTACTTCTTCGCCTTGCCTCACATAAAAATATTCAATCATTTTCATATCTTCGCGCTTCTTTCACAGGAAACTGATACTGGACCGCCTCTCAACCCGGAGACGTCTGCAACTCACCACGGGCTAGCGTCCAAAATGGCGTAACGTCTTGTGTCACAGGTCACGGCTTACTCTCACTCTGCTGACTGCTCGGGGTTGAAAACGTTCGGTGTTATATATTTTTCGGACGCCAACGCACTCTTCCTACTCAATTCACGCGGCATTTCCGTTGTCTTTTCTTTATCTGAAGACGCAGGTGCATATCCTGTTTTGAAATCCACGACTTTGCACGTCTTGCCAGAGGTCAATATATAAAACTAGATGTGGTGAGTATGAAAGGTGCTAAACAGGCAAAATGTTCTATTCAGCTGAACTGCTTATCAAAATGTGTCATGGCTGCAAACCAACACATATGGCTGCTGACCAAAACGTATCAAGTATTGATTCTAAGTCGTCTAGACTTCGTTAAGAGATCATTATAGCAATCTACACGTCTAGATACCATTACTTTAAAATACAAATTGCTAAGCTGTGCACACTTTTTCATTTAAGATTTTACTTTTTAAACATTGAAAATGAAATGAATCAGTCTATTTTTTGGTTGATTTCTTTTTTTGTTTGGTCGGTTGGCTGGTGAGTTTGTTTTACGGCGAGCCAACTCTTATTGGGTTATTTTTGCTGCGATTATTATTTTTTTTTTTTACAATTGCATGATTATAACTTCTTATCCCTAAGTAATAATAAGCATTTGTTTGTAAGCAGTCAAATGGTTTCAAGTATTCCTATTTACAACCACTCATATGCAAGCAGTTATATTGTTTCAAGTATTCTCTTTTATATAAAGAATACTGTTCAGTAACCTTTTTCGTAATTCGCACTTATGTTCATCTCAACTAAAAAAAAACATTAAACATTTTTTACTCTCTGAGTTTCATGTAGATGTCAATGCAAGTACAACGGCCAAATCTATTCAGAGCAGTTATGGGTAGGATACTGAGAAGGAAAGAAGTCGCAGGCGGTAGTTTTCCTGGTTTCGAAATGGGGATTTTCGTCTAAAATATGACCAAATTGTAATACATCTAAAGAATTTAATTCGGAAGAGTTGTAAGCTGTTCTCACGGTAAACTCTGCACGAATACTAGGGAACTCGCTGATAAATTTAGAAGTTGCTTTCATCCTTTATTTCCCCCTGACCTTTTACCTTCTGATTATCATTTTTTAGGAGATTACAGAATCATTTGAATGGTTTTAAGTTGACATCAAGAGAAGAGGTTGAAATAAGAGTTGGCCTCATAATTTGTGTCAAATCTTGAAGAAATTCACAAGACTATCATCGATAAGCTTGTTGAGCCCAATCAGCTGGGGCTGTTGAATACACCGACTGCATCCCAACAGAGGAGTAAAACCACTCCCCTAAGGAATGGTCTGGATATGGCATTAAACGATCTGATGGTGAGGCTCCAGTAATGTTAGAGCTTTGGGGAATGTGGAGTACCCCTTCATTTCCACGCTGACCTGGAGGGGTAGCACCTGATTGGATCCCATGTCTGAGTCAAATAGAACTGTTTGACACTTAAACTAAGCGTAAAGAAATGACTTATGCTAAAGTGAATAGTAAGAATTAGAACTGTTTGATCATTTAACTGTTTAATTAAATTGTTAGTGATACATAGTAAAACTTGGAACTATTTAACTTAGTTGACTTATGCTTACAAATGATATATATATATATATATATATATATATATATATATATATATATATATATATACTGTATATGAATAAACCTGATTTAGCATAAAATAACCTACAATAGTTGATATGATATAAAACCCGACCCAACCAAATCACATATATTCAATATATTGTATAAATAGGATTTAGCATAAAATAACCTAGAATGGTTGATATGGCATAAAATTAGACCAAACCAAACCTTTAATCCTGTTGGCAATGGAATGAAGTCCTTGATAGCAATGAAAGTTTTATTGATGATAAAATATTTCTATGGGTATGAGTTTTTCATTTATAATAAATATTCGAAAAGCAGACATTATATTCATTTTCACGTGATATATATATATATGTATATATATAAATTTAAATGTCCCCTAGGAGATGGTATCTCTGATAATAATATATATGTTGGTTTAACCTCAACTACCCTGTCGAGGAGACTTACAATGCACCTTTCTGACATAAGTTCAATAGCTCAGCATTTAAAAAAACATTCATGCCCAACAACACAACTACGAAAAATTCTCACCGACAACACAACAATACTCGAACATCAAAATAATAAACAAAAACTTCAGATTCTCGAAGCACTATATATTAGAAACCTACAACCAGCACTTAATAGAATTAATTTTCAAACCAGTGCTAACGTACTTAAATGTCTTTAGCTACTGGCACTATTTACAGAATTACATTTAAAAGCAAGCGCCATAATCTCCAACAGCAAAGACGTCCTTACACAGTAGTAATTTGCTAAAACAAAAGTTACATCACTTTTGTAACAGATTCTCCCCTGATGATGGCCAAAAGTCGGGCAGAAAGTACTAGGGATACATACAACTATGGACAATACCTAAATCAATTCCCCCCGAATACGATAAAAGTAATACGGGAATTCGAACGGATCCAAAAGAGAATATGTAGGCATAAAATGTCTATTATGTTTAATGAAATTTGCATATATATATATATATATATATATATATATATATATATATATAAAGAAAAAATTTACTTTCTTAGTATCCTTATAAATTTATTTCAGGCTCCTATAAATTCTTATAACTTTAACTTTTTATAAAAAAAAAACTTATAAATTCATGAGAATTTATATGAGCCTGAAATAAATTTATAATGATACTAAGAAAGTGTTTTTTTTTCTTTTTATCTAAAAGATTTTTTTTTTTTTAGCTGTGTAGGTTGATGTAATAATTTACTAAGCTTTTTGCTTAGATGTAGCACAATGCCATATGAAAGGGGCACCCAATGAGACTCGAACTCACTCGTGTAGGTTTGCTAGTCGAGCTTGCTAACCATTACACCACCAGAAGCGCCTACTGCAGGTTGATGTATCATTAATCCCGAATTAATTAGGATGTCCTCATGGTGAAATGATTAACGCGCTGGACAGCGAAATCGTAGTAAGCGAGTTCGAACTCCTGTCACGCTATTACGCTCACTCTTGGACAAATACTCTTAGGAAAGTTATGGACCCCCTTATCCTTTTAGCTATGGGTTAGATAGCATCTCTGCTGTTCTAGAAAGCTGGCTTTGGCATTAAATAACCCACGAAGGTTGATATGGCATTAAACAGAGAAACCAAACCAAATTAATTATACATCAGTAGCCCTTAGATTTGAGCACGCATATTGGGTACTCCTTAGATTTCCTCCTTGGATCATATTAGTATATATATATATATATATTGTCATCCACAGACAGACTGTTTCGTGGGACGATTGAAGCTGGGATCGAAACTCACCGAAATTTACAGTTTATATATATATATATATATATATATATATATATATAAAAGTACAACTCGGTAAATTTAAAAATGAAATAGTGAATTGTTTCTAACGTAGATTTTATATTGATTGTTGTGGAATGAAAAGAGACATTCTTATTTATCATCTATTACTAAAAACTGACCTTGTGCAATTGGCCTAATGAGTAGAGTGTTCATCAATGGTCCGGGAGACCGGGATTCAATCCTAGGTCGGGACATACCAAAGACTCAAGAAAATGCTACTTGATGCCGCCTTGCTTTGCACATAGCACTAAAAGGTAAGGGTAAAGTGGAGCAATTCAGGGAATGGAGTAGCGTCCTCTCCTACACCTCGGTGTAGTAGCTATTGAAAAGGGAGTCTTCTGGTTACCTTCGACTAAGGTCACCAACTTTACTTACTAAAAACTACAACATTAAAAATTTTGTAACCATATTTGAACTTGCAAAACGTGTGCAGTCATAAATGACATTACATAAATATGTCTAATGTCGATACTTCTTTTCAAATTATTATATATATATATATATATATGTTTGGTTATATAGTTTACATTAGTATGGAGTTTGATAAAAAATAATTCCTAATGTTAAACGTTTTGACTGTATAACGTTCTCCAAGAACTAATAAGATATCTGATACCTTAAATTGAACAGAAAATTAACTTTTTATTGAGAATTTTTAAAGCGGTATTTATTTATGGGTGATACAATATATATATATATATATATTATCATCCACAGACAGACTCTTCTGTATGGCTAGACACACCGGACGATTCAAACTGGGATCGAAACCAGGCTAACTTTACGCTAAACTTTGTATCTAATCCATTTCAGTGACATACGTCAGCTTGGGAATTACAAAGCATTTATATTAGCTTTCGTTTGTTTACATTTTGCGCTATCGAGTACCAGAGTGCTTAATTCATTAGAAGAACTTTATATATATATATATATATATATATATAGAGAGAGAGAGAGAGAGAGAGAATGAACATATCATTAAAGCAACGTTGAGTCGAATAAAACTTAAAATAAATTGTTTTTACATTTCCTCAGGTCACCTTCTTCAAAAGATTTCATGTATTTTGAACTAAATGTAATCTTATATATATATATATATATATATATATATATATATATTGGCATTGTAACACAGGACGATATACAAAGTCAATTTTTAAGAGGATTTAAATAGGCTTGTCATACGGAATTTAAAGAGTCCAGTCTGTTTTACTATTTACTCATAGCTGTAGGGAGAATAATTGGATTCATGCCTTTTCCAAGTGTGTTAGTGCTATGTGAAATGCAAACAGTCTCATCCAGAATTTGAAATAAGGTAACTGAGTTAATTTTCCATGATGGTGACCATTGCACTACGAGCTCCTCCTATATACATGTAAATGTGTGTCAGAGAGAGAGAGAGAGAGAGAGACAGAGACAAAGACTGAGAGACGGAGAGGGAGACAGAGAGAGAGCTTTTTTTAGTTTGGCAGTATATCAATCCTTGTAAGTTATTTAATGCCAAATCCTGTTTATACAGGTAATTTTTAAGTAAATAGTTGTTAGTAACGTTTTTTGAACGAATCAGGGTTCATTTGTTTGCACACAGTTAAATTGTTAGTAAGTTCTACTTGACCCAGAGATGGAATCTTAACATGTACTACCTCTTTAGGTCAGAGTGGACCTGGGAGTGATGACAGTGAATGGGTACTCCCCATTCCCTAAATCTCCAGGAATGGAATCTCACCATCAGATAGTGTAAGTCTCATATCCAGGACACTCATTGGCTGAGGTTCTTACTGCTCTGCAGAGATCCAGTCGAAGTTTTCTTCGTCTCGAGTCAACTGGGCTAATGTGTGTGTGTGTGTGTGTGTGAAATTCAGCGTTTTTCTGTTAGATATAAGTGTGTCAATCAATAAATCCCAAACCTGACAAATTGGTATAAGCTGAATTCCGGTCCCATTTTTTTATTGTAAGACGTTCGATTGATGTGATTAATATTCATTAATGAATTTAAAGCTTTTGGCGCTTCCCGTGTAGTTATTGTTAGCGTACGAGGATCAGAGCACGTACGTTTTCTTTCCTTTCTTACCTCGCTATCAAAACAGAACGGTCCATTATCTATCTGAGATGATGACTCGGTGCAACATTCACACACATCCATTCATTCCTTCGTCAATCCTTGTTAGAGAAAATAACAACAGCGATAATAATAATAATAATAATAATAATAATAATAATGATTGAGATACAAACGGATCATATAATTTTGGCCAAACGGGCAGACCTAGAGATAGTCCAAAGAAAAAAAAACTGGAACTGGATAAACTATGGAACATGACAGCGACGGCAATACCAGTTGTCATCGGTGAGCTCTGTATAGTAAAGGGACTGGAAGAATTGGAAATAAGGGTATGAGTGAAGACCATCTGAATTACAACAATATTAAGATCGACCAGAATACTGAGAAGAATCCTAGAAACTTAAGGAGACTGGCTGTCGTTCAAACTCCAGTGGAAAGCCGCCAGCAAAAGCTAGCGTGAAAAACTTTCAAAGACGTGAAATAATATTAATGTTTTTTGTACGATAACGCAACGGAAAACTTGAGTCATTTTAATGTCTCTAAATTCTGTGACAATACACCCATTTGCCCACCCCATTCTCTTGACCTCCTAAACCACTCATGGCAATCCGGCCTGAGCTATTTCACATTTCTTTATAAATACACAAAACACAACATACACAACCGAGAGGGTGGAAGAAAAGAAGAACAATCACGGACTTGGGTTAGCTCCAAATGCAAGGAGAGAGAAGTTTGTGACACTTTTGGGTAGCTTTCTGTGCATCTGCGGGCTATCGTGAGCGTGTTTTCAGGCGAAATTCCGACACAGCCACCAGAAATGCTGACTCATACTCTCACGTTGGTCAAACCGGCCTCTAGGTCCACAGGTCTTCGAAGTCGCTTTTCTCTGACCGTCGGCTTCCTCCGATTTCTGTTGACTGCTCTCTGCTTTCTTCTGTTCCGCTATGGGACCTTCCTTCCCTAGTCTCCTTCCGGTCTCGTGGGGAATATCGCGCCAAAACAAAGGGATCCTCTGACTGGCACCCACATCCAGACCAACAGAAAGGAATGCCACCCATCGTGTCACAATACATCATACTGGTAGCTGTTTCATTTTACCATTTTCTTCGCGAAGTATGAATTGATTTAACTGAAGACTTAATTCAGAATAAAATATGATGACGCATGAGCCGACGTCATAAAGGAATGTACTGATTATGCTGCTTTGTTTTTTTTAACTGTACCGGAAATTATTTTTAGCTAATAATAAATGCAATTATTCTGTTTGTTTTGAATTCTAGTAAATTAAGTTACGCTTTAATTTTGAAATAAAACTTGACTATCCGTGAACTCATTGGGTTCCTCTTCTAATGAGGTAGCATGATGATTTTGATGCTTCTATTCAAGAAGGATTCTAATACATCCTTCATAGTTTTTTCAGTTGTATAAGAATTTCGTTTATCAAAGGAAAAAAAAAATAACGTACAGTATAAACGTAAACTCCTACAAAATTAAAATTTACTTACGAATTTCACGGCAAATTTTAAAATTTTCTCAAAGAGATTTTTTAAAATGCAATGCTTTAATAGAAACATCACTATCAGCTACCGTTTTTACTAGGTTTCTGCTACACTCATACAGATATAAGTCTTTTGTGATATATGAATAATTTATTGATTTTATTCGAATCAAATTTACAGGGTGCGGAAGCAAAATTAGGAATATTCTAGTATCATAATAAACAACTCTTTTGTAAAACAAGATAAATTTTAAATAGAAAAAACCAAAAACGCGCCAAAATTAGAAGATTGACTCAAAATAGTAAATTTACTCAATATGACCACCATTTTTTTTAGTATTTATATATATGGCCACCTGCCTCCCATTACGAAAACTATACAAGTTAGACGAACCAGACATGCAGGACACTGCTGGAGAAACAAGGACGAACTCATCAGTGATGTACTCCTATGGACCCCCGCATATGGCCAAGCAAAAGCAGGACGACCAGCTCGAACATACATACGGCAGCTATGTGAGGAGACGGGATGTAGCCCTGAAGACCTGCCAGAAGCGATGAATGATAGGGAAAAGTGGCGAGAGAGGGTCAGGGATATCCGTGCTAGCGGCACGACATGATGATGATGATGATTCCATTCCTCTCTAATAGCAGTCCTAAGCGAGCCAATATTTGGATGGGAAGTTGCATTTGTTTTGTTTTCTAAAACGCCCCATATAGCGTAATCAAGGGGGTTATGGCCAGGGTTTAAATCTTGTTTGATTGCAGTCCTCACAGTTTTCTCGAGGACTTTCAATTCATTAGCGTTCTTTCTTACTGATGTTGTGAGGTCCTTCTTAATTACCGTAGCGAGAGCAGTTAAAAAGCCTTCTTTTCGTTTTTGTTTAATCCTCCACTTTCTCTTTTCCTTAAAAACTCTTTTTCTATTAAAAAAGCAACCTTTTCTTTGCTTTGTATATAGTGGATAAAGAAACTTTGTCTTGGTTTCGGCATTAAACAAATCATAGATTCTTTGTCGTTTCTTTTCTTGCTCACTCATATTGGGCTGAATTTTAATGTTAAAAAAATGCTTAAATGATAGAGTTAATCATAAAAATTTATGTCTATCGCGTTTAAAAAAAATTAAACTAATAAGTCTAAAAAATGTTTTAAAAATGATTCCATATTTTGCTTCCGCACCCTGAATTATTTCTATATCATGTTTGGAAAGTCAGTTAATTTTTAAAAGTTTAATTCTAATCATATATATTTTATTTTAATATACATTTTATTTTAATCATTACATATTTTGTATGGTTTCAAGTGTCACTCGGCAATACCAATTTATATACAATTAAATGATTTAAATAATATCTAATATTATTTAGTAATAATTGGGGAAGTATTTCTGGCATAATGGCTAACGCGCTGGACTGTGACTTCAGTCGCGCTATTACAATCACTTTTGGACTAATACTCTTGGGGAAGGTGAGAACCCTTTTTTCCCTTACATACGTTTTAGATAGTATCACTGCTGTTCTCCTACAAGGATGGCATTCGCATTTAATAACCATGAATGCTGATAAGCCATTATATATATATATATTAGAAAGAGGAGTTCCCATTGTGTAGTGGCAAACGTGTTGAACTGTGACATCATAGTAAGTGAGTTCGAAATCCAGTCGAGTTATTACGTTCCCTTTCGCACTAACACCCTAAGGAAAAGTATGAACCCCCTCATCCCTCCCACTCTGGGTTAAGTAGTATCACTGTTGTACTTTTGCAAGAATTGCTTCTGCATTTAATTACTCTGGAAGATTGATATGCCGTTAAACAAAGAAACCAAACCTACTTAGTAATATAATTTATTTGTAAGCAGTTATTTCAAGTATTTTATCTTACACCAATAATTTGCGAGCTGTTGCTTGGTTTCAAGTATTCCTGTCAAATACCAATAATTTTGTGGTTTCAAATAATCATTTATATGTAATAGTCATTTGTTTGCACATAGTTATATGGTTTTAAGTCATCATCATCATCATGTCGTGCTGGTAGCACGGATATCCCTGACCCTCTCTCGCCACTTTTCCCTATCGTTCATCGCCTCAGGCAGGTCTTCTGGACAACATCCCGTATCCTCACATAGTTGCTGAATGTATGTTCGTGCTGGTAGTCCTGCTTTTGCACGGCCATGTGTGGGGGTCCATAAGAGTACATCACTTACGAGCTCGTCCCTGCTTCTCCAGCAGTGTCCTGCATGTCTGGTTCGTCTGACTTGTTAATTATAAATCCAATTTGAGCCTGCGTGGTTTGTTTTAAGTTTTCGGTTTCTGTAAAGAGAAAAAAAAAACGTCTGAAATGACATGTCGGAATAATTACTTCTTATTTCCATTAAAACAAGTGTTAATCTATGTTTCTTTTAAATATCAATTAGCTTATAACTTTTCATATCTATCTATCTATCTATCTATCTATCCCATCCGAGTCAGCTGGGACAGTAGAATACGTCGACTGCACTTCTGCAGAGGAGGTAAGTCCCTCCGACCAACGAATGTTCTGATTATGACACCAAACCACCGCATGTTGATGCTCCAGTCCAGTGGAGTACCCTTTCATTGTTTTAACTCCTTGGTCCTCTCTGACCTCGATGGGTAGTACCTGTTAGGGTCCCATCAATGGGTCAAATAGAATGATTTAAATATTAACTAAACTGGAAACCATTTAACTGTGGTAAGGTAGCAATACTTGAAACCATTTAACTGTGTGCAAAGAAATTAACTTTGGACCGTTTAAAAGTTGTATACAAAATATATATAATTATATATAAGGGTTTATATGCCGTAAAACAAAACCAACCAACCAACCATCTATCTATCTATCAAACCATTTAACTGAGTACAAAGAAATGAACTTTGGATCGCTTAAAAATTGTGACTTACAAACTATATGTTATTATATATAAGGGCTGATATGCTGTAACACACAAGCAAGCAAGCAAGCAAGCATCTGTCTATCTATCTATCACACCATTTAACTGGGTACAAAGAAATGAACTTTGGATCGTTTAAAAATTGTGACTTACAAACTATATATTATTATATATAAGGGCTGATAAGCTGTAAAACACAAGCAAGCATCTATCTATCTATCTATCTATCTATCTATCTATCTATCTATCAACCATTTAACTGAGTACAAAGAAATGAACTTTGAATCGTTTAAAAATTGTGACTTACAAACTATATATAAGGGCTGATAAGCCGTAAAACACAACCATCCAACCATCTATCTATCTATCTTATCTATCTTGATGATATGCCATTAAACAAAGAAAATGAAACCTATTATTTATGTGCTATAAATTTACGAATATAATCATTTTATCTTGCCCTCATATTTTCACAGAAATCCTTACCACAACTCTTACCACATCACTGAGAAAATACTTTCTCTTCGGCTCACCTCCTTTCTCAACCTATTACTTTCATTCACTGACCTGTGAATCTTGCAAAGCCTCCAAGTCATAAGCCGCCTGAATTGCCGCCAAGGAAACTGACGGCCATATTGGCTGTACACTTGGCTCAATTAAACACCAAGTCAAACGTTAAATTCCGGTCCAACGCTCGGCCAGTCTCGGTAAGTGGCCGGCCGAGTCTTTGCGTTTGTGGTGGCCCTGAGCGCGGAGAAAATGTAATTTCCACAATCGGATTCGTGTTCGAATACCCGTGTATTGACCATTTCCCCGTAAGTGGTTGAATTCACTATGGTCCATTAAGCGCCCCCACCACTCCATCAATCTGATAAAATTCGCACCTTGAAGTAATGATCATGACTATTGTTACATTTGGTAAAAGTTACTGCTAAATCAATAATTATACCGTCTTTTAATTGAAGGCGGAATAATTAAAGAAGTCGATATGTTGCTTAAAAGTATTAGTATTATGAGTGTATCGTATCTATTTTATTTTGTGACTGATTAATTAAGACTGTGCCCCCTTTTTTAGCAGGGGAGCACACTTATCCCTCAGCGAGAGATACAGTATTCCGAGCTCCACTGACAGAGCAGAAAAAGAACTGTACATAAATTTTATAATATCTTTAATTTTGATATTTAGAATTTGAAATCTATCTATCTATCGTTATATTGTGTGTAATTTCTCTCTCTCTCTCTCTGTGTATCTATTGTTATATTTAGTGTAATCTATCTATCTATCTATCTATATTTACCAACCCTTCCGCTCGGGCAGGATATGATACAAGGTCAATCTTTAAGAGGAGTTTAACAGGTTTGAATTCAGAGTATTCCTTCTCCTAGACTAGTTGCATCATCATGGGCGAAGAACTTAGTCTGCCCTACTATCTATCGATAGCTGGAGGGAGAATAATTGGATTCATATTAGTGCTATGTGAAATGCAATCAGTCTCGTCCAGGATTTGAACTCGTGTTGCCGTGTCCATTTCCAACGACGATAATCATTACACCTCCTATCTATCATATTTAGTTAAACCGATATAGAGTTAAGTACCTTTTACATTGGTTTGGTTTGGTTTCTTTAGTTTAATGGCATATCAACTCTTTGTAGGTTATTTAATGCCAAAGCCATTCTAGAAGAACAGTATTAAATAATTTAATTTAACCCATAGCTGGGAGGATAAGGGGGTTCATACCTTTCCCAAGGGTATTTGTCCGAAAGTGAACGTAATAGCGCGACTGGAGTTCGAACTCGCTAACTACAATTCCGCAGTCCATCGCTTTAACCATTACACCACGAGGACACCCACCCTTTATATTAAAGTAATGATGGCTTACTATTTACTCGAATCAATACCATTTCATAAAAAAGTTATGGAGCTAGTCTTGATACTTTTTGAATAAAATGTTTTTAGTTTTTTTTTTGTTTGTTTGTTCGGATGGTTTTACGTCATGTCAACCCTGGTTGGGTTATTCAATGCTGAAAGGTTTTTTCAAGCGATTATATGATTTCAAGCCACTTTCCTAACAATAAATATATGTTGATACTGTTATATAATTTCAAATATTCCTGTCTAATACCAATAATTTGCACACATTTATAGGGATTCAAGTGATTATCGGGTTTCAAGCAATTATAGGGCTTTAAGTATATGATAGGTCGATCATTGGACTCTTATTCAAGATCTGAGTATCTACTTAGTTTTCGCTCTAACACACATATTTGTTAGTCGAATCATTTTTGAATTTGGACAAAATTCAGGCTCCTGACTTTTCACTGATATTCAGAAATAAACGTAACAGTTTTATTATAGTGACTGATTTTCATGTTGACAGGTCGATCATCTGACCGTTATTTAAGATCATATTGATTGGTTGATTGATTTTAACACCATGTCAAACAGTACGGGGTTATTCTATGTCTTGTGGTTTAGGAATAGCGTTCAATGTACATTCATAATTCCATTTTTTCTGAAGATGTTTCTTAATAGATTTTTTCTTCAAACGGTCCTATTGAATACAAATGGTTTTTTAACTGATCTATTTGACCCATAGATGGGATCCTCACAGGTATTACCACTCCAGGTGCGAGTGGATCTGGGATTAACGGCAATGAATGTGTACTTCACATTCTCCAGAGCTCATGAACAAGAGTCTCACCATCAAATGCAGTCTAGTGTCATATCCAAGATAAGACTTTTATTGGGGCGTCTCACTTCTCTATAGGGGGTGCCGTCAGCGTATTCTAAAACTGTTCGCCAGAGTATCAAGGTAACAATACTCTTGTTTCTTAGCCATCTTTTCGCTGACGCCACCATTCTTAACTTTGGACAACGACTAGACCTAAGACTTCTAACTCAGATATTCAAAGCCATAGTAAGATATTTTTTTACAAAGATTGTTGTTCTTGTTGCAGTCGACTATACCAAGGACAGTCAAACGTTTCTTTCTCTATTACTATCCGTTACAAAAATTTTGGATTTAGTACATTTTGAGGATGTTCACTTAGATTTTTTTTCCATTTAGCTGTAAATAATCGAATAACAGATAAGATGCAAAACATTTTTGTTTAATAGAAAAATGAAACATTAAATGCTGTTAATACGGCACCAATATCTGTCGATTCTTTTAATTTCCTTACTCTCTAGCAGCGCTCTATCCTTTATCTTTGCCAGAGACAACATTTATTTACCCAAACTCTTTACCACTATCAAGGTGTAACACAAAGTCAATTTATGAACGGAATTCAACTGGTCCGAATTCAATTTTCCTTCTCCTAGACGGCTTGCCGAACCAGGACTTTTTAAGATCCCAGTATGTCGCCCTGATATTTACTCAGAACTTTGGAGTTGGATAGGATGAATTCATGCCTTTGTTAAAGGCAAAATGAAAAGCAAATAACTATGTCTAGGATTCGAACTCGTCTTGTCGTCTCATTTCCCGACGACGACAACCGTTACGTCACTAACGCCTCTTGATGCGGATGTAGAAAGATAAACTAATTTTTATCAAGTGGAATTTGATGATGATGATGATGATGGTGGTTCCCATGTTTGCGGAAATGTTATAAATATCCATTCCTTTCCATAATCATCATCATCACCCAGAACATCGTCATCATCAGTTTAACATAAATCTAAGCAGTACCCGTGGTGTAATGGTTACCGTCTTAGGAAATGGACACGGCGACACGAGTTCAAATCCTGGATGAGGCTTATGGCATTTCACATAGCATTAATACCCTAGGGAAAAAGGTATGAATTCAATTATTCTCCGTTCAGCAATGGGAAAATTGTAAGGCATACTAGGTTCTTCAGCCTTGGTTAGGCAACCAGTCTAGGAGAAGGAAAGCTCTGAATTCAAACCCGTTATGAAGTGACCTTGTGTCACATCCTGCCAGTAAGGTGAGGTTGTTAAATACATACATAAATCTAAGCGGAAAAAGTATCCTTCTTTGTTTTTAATTAGTTTTCTTTTCTTTCTTTCTTTCATTTGTTTTGATTATTTTTTAGAACTACATTTGAACTTACAGGAAGTCAGCATAGTCATTTAAAAAAAAGGGACTGTTTCTCTCAATTGCCCTACCACAGTTTTGGAACCCATTATTCCCTGTTATTCGACCATAGCTTAGAGAGGAGCTGAAGAGATAATTTCACAATTTTATCAGGGACCTTAACAATAAGTGAAACACAAACAGCTTCGGTCAGAATTTGAACTTGGGTCGCCAAATCTATTTCCTTCGATAATGATCGTTACACTACAGTAATATCTGCCTTCGTTTCTCCAAATATGGTTGTAAGAGGGTTTCCGTGGCGTAGTGGTT
>OY757930.1:33683311-33813311 GCA_963585895.1 Sepioteuthis lessoniana
GTCAACTTCGTTCCATCACTTTTCGACTGACCCCGGCATATAATACACTGACTGCCGTAGAAATATTTTGATGACTAAATTAGGATGCTATGAATTTGTATAAATAAAAGTCAATAAAGATAAAACTGGGAAATCTCATATTTGCTTGATATGTCTATGGATAGAGTTCAATGTACATGAGATAAATGAAATATTTATACCTTTATCATCATCATCATGTCGTGCTGGTAGCATGGATATCCCTGACCCTCTCTCGCCACTTTTCCCTATCGTTCATCGCCTCTGGCAGGTCTTCTGGACTACATCCCGTATCCTCCCATAGTTGCTGAATGTATGTTCGTGCTGGTCGTCCTGCTTTTGCTCGGCCATATGAGGGGGTCCATAAGAGTACATCACTTATGAGCTCGTCCCTGCTTCTCCAGCAGTGTCCTGCATGTCTGGTTTGTCTAACTTGAATAGTTTTCGTGATAGGAGGCAGGTGGCCGTACAGTTGGTGTCTTGTGGGGTGTTGCCGCCAGGATTTGTTCAAGATTGCTCGCAGCATTCTTGTTTAATTGTCGTCTATCTTCTTCTCCGGCCGTTTTGTTAGAGTCCATGTAGTGCATCCATATAGCAGTATCGATGCAACCGCTGCCTGGAAGAAACTGCGTTTCATTTTATCGGTTAGGTCTGATTTCCATATAATCGATAGCCTATTGATAGCTGTCCATGCCTATTGATAGCTGTCCATACCTTTATATCTCATTATATTTGGTCACCTCATGAAATGCAATGGGAGATGAGAGTCTCTGTGGTGTTGTGGTTAACGTGTTGGTCAGTGACATCGTGGTAAATGAATTCGAACTCCGATCGCATGTTCACTTACAGACTCGCAGTCTCCGGAAAGGTATGAACGTCTTTTCAGAATACCACATCTGCAAAGATGTTAAATGACCCACGAAGGTTGATATGACTTTGAATAAAGAAAACCAAACCGGAACAGATGTAATGGTTAATGAGCTAGGCTCGCTGATCATTACCAGTGAGTTCGATTCTCAACGGGTGCCATATAGTTCTTGCCGGTTCGCTTCAATTAGGCAGAGCTTTTAAAGTGACTTCGGGTGCCAGGCATAGAGAAATGGCTTGTGAGTTGGGGTAGCTTACCATTACTAGTGAGGTCGATTCTCACTAGGGGCCCCATTTTTCGGGCCGTGTGTTACAAATAAGGCAAATTAAGAGTTTCTCGTGCCATTCCTCGAGGTAACGTATTTTCAAATTTTCAATTTTACGTTAGGGATTGTTGATGCGAAGCAGAGTAAATGAGACATTAAACAAAGATGAGCCTACTCACGACTCAGATCGGTGAACATTTAGGGTCAGCAGATACTGTGAGCAAAATAAGGCCCCTGTGCTAGACTAAGGAAAGCTTGAAAAATAATAATAAAAAGAAAGAAGTTAAACAACGATGAGCCGACTCACTGATTAGATTGGTGTCCACTGAGAAACAGCGACTCCACTACGCAACATATTGCCCATGTGCCTGACCCTACAAAGAAGATTAGAAATTAAGCAGCAATTGGCCTGTTCAATATTTGGAGGGGTAACCATTTAATTACTGTAGATACCATAAATAACTCATGGCTCGTGTGCCAGAATCTGCAAAGCATATCAAATTAGAGGTTAAGCAATGATGAGCCTCCTCACTACTTAAATGGGTGGCTACTTTGTAACAGTAGATACTGTTGGTAACTCGAGGTTCGTGTTCTTGACGCTACAAAGAATAATAAATTAGAAGTTAAGCAACGATGAACCTACTCACTATTTAAATGGGTGATCACTTAGTAACAGTTGATATTGTAACTAACTCCAGGTTCGTGTACCAGACTGCGAATCATAATAGATTAGAAGTACTATTTAGATGGGCGACCACTTAGTAACAGCAGCTACTGCAAGAAAAATGTGGCCTATGTGCCAGACACAGCTAAATTTAGAAGAAGTTAAGCTGTAATGTCACTGTTTAGATGGGTGACCACATTGTAACAGCAGCTACTGTGAGTAAAATAAGGCCACTTGGCCAGTCTATGCAAAGCTTAGTAAGTAATCAGAAAAAGAAAGAAGTTAAGCGTCGGTGAGTCAACTCACTACTTAGATGGGTGACCACTTAGTAATAACAGCTACTGCCAGTAGAATAAAGCGCCTTTGTCAGTCTATGCAAAGCTTAGTAAATAATCAGAAAAAAGAGAGAAAGAAGTTAAGCAACGATGAGTCAACTAACTACTTAGATGGGTGACCATTAATAACAGAAGCTACTGTGACTAAAATAAGGCCCCTTTGCCAGTCTATGAAAAGCTTAGTAAATAATCAGAAAAAGAGAGAAAGAAGTTAAGCATCGATGAGTCAACTCACTACTTAGATGGGTGACCATTTAGTAACAGCATATACTGCGAGTAAAATAAGGCCCCTTTGCAAATCTATGAAAAGCTTAGTAAATAATCAGAAAAAGAGAGAAAGAAGTTAAGCATCGATGAGTCAACTCACTACTTAGATGGGTGACCATTTAGTAACAGCATATACTGCGAGTAAAATAAGGCCCCTTTGCAAATCTATGAAAAGCTTAGTAAATAATCAGAAAAAGAGAAAGAAGTTAAGCATCGATGAGTCAACTCACTACTTAGATAGGTGACCATTTAGTAACAGCAGCTATTGCGTGCAACATGTTGCCTGCGTGCCAGACACAATGAAGCTTAGTAAATGATAAGAAGGAAACAATTGCGTATCATAAGATAAAAGTAAAATTAATGTCACATTATGTTCGGCACAAATCGGGAATCCAATTTGTTCAATCCGATGAACAACCAATCGCTTCCGAAATAGGTTAGGATATCTAATTAATCTAATTTAAAGAAATAATGAGAGCAACTCATTATATCTGTGTAAGTTGGAAGACAACGACTGTCGGTGTAGATAACACATAATCAGGTACGATACACTTTGTAGATATTTCCCTATATTATTTGTAAAGTCATTTAAAGCAGTCAAGAATAACAAATAAGAAACAATCCGAACAAAATTAGGCTTAATAGCTTCGAATATGTATAAATTTATACATTGTGATAAGAGTAGAATATTGAATTATTAATATGTCTTGAATAACGCAGTGTAGAAATCACACAAAGAGGGACATAAACATAATGCAGATATACAATAAGATAACTATAACTATAACTATATATATAGTTATGTTACTGTATATCTGCCTTGTTGATTTCATATATATATAAATATAACAAAAATCATTATGTTAATACTCTCACAGATATATAGCTAAAATCATCATTATATATATATATATATACATACACACACACACATATATATATATATATATATATATATATTAATATTATGTGTGTGTGCGTGTGTGTGTGTAGGAAGTTCAGTTTTTAAGCGGAGTTAAGTTTTAATTCAGAGTTTCCTTCTACTAGACAGGTTGACATACCAAGGTTACAGAGACCAGTCTAACCTGCTATTTACCTATGGCTAGAGGGAGAATAGTTTTTGAAATGCAAATAGTCTCTCGTCGAGTATTTGAACATTTCCAACGATTTTCATAAATGTAATATGGGTCTGATATATATATATATATATATATATATATATATATATATATATATTATATATACATCATACGTGGTGCCTTCAATAAGTTTTCTGACTTTTTTGTACAGGCATTTAAAAGTGTCGTACACTCTTGAAAATTCAGTATGTTATTGCTATACATCTTATGAGATGACTGACCAACATTTATCATTTCAGGTTCAAAAGAACACCTACAACAGGAATTGGAATACACCCTGCTAAAGCCTGATTCTCACAGCTGGTGAATTTCAAAAATGCAATCTGGACGTGAGGACACTTTAGAAGAACTATATGCAATAAAATTCTGTTTAAAACTTGGGAAAGATTCCACAGAAACGTATGTAATACTTCAGACTGCTTTTAGACCATCATGCATGGATCGAGCATCAGTTTTTGAGTGGCATAAGAGATTCAAGGAAGGCAGGGAGTCTGTGAGGGATGATGAGAGGTGTGGTAGGAGTAAGGAAGTCAATACACCAGAGTTGATTGGCCAAAGGGTTAGGGTTACTATGTTGAGGTTTTAAGGGAGTTCAGGAAGATATTCCATCGGAAGAGGCCAGCACTCTTCAAATCGGGTCAGAGGAATTTCCACCAAGAAAATCCACCAGTCCACTACTCCATCCTTGTCACATACTATTTGAGCAAGATGGGCATCAAGACAGTTCCTCAGCCTCGAGTCGAGACCTTGCTCCCTGTGACTTTTGGTTATTCCCTAGGCTCAGAGGCTGTCGTTACAAGATAAAAGATAAAAGAGGCTGTGACGAAGGTCATTGACACTCTCACACAAGAGGACTTCCATGGGGCCTTCTAGAGTTTCATGTGTGTACTATCAATAAAAGAGCTCATACAAAAAAAGTCTGGAAACTTATTTAATGATCCTCGTTTGTATACATACATATATATATATATATATATATATATATATATATACACGCACACAAACATGTATATATATATATATATATATATATATATATATATATATATATATATATATATATATATATATAAGTATGATTCTCACATTTATATACACACAGATATACATACAAGGTGTGTCTCGAAAGTTACAGGATTGGTGTCACAGTTTATTTCAAATTTCAAGAAAGAAGCTACATGGTTTCCCCCTCCAAGTCTAATACACTTTCCCATTCCTCTCTGTCATACTTCTATGTATGACTAGAAGGTTTCTTCCTGGATTCATCTAAGCTTTATCATTACGACCCTGATGATGGTCTCCATGTCTTCAAAACGGTTTCACATGTTTGATCCCCTAGAGCTTGGGGAAAAGAAAAAAGTCACAGAGATCAGGGGAATATGGAAGTTGTTCTAATACAGCTATGTTCCTCTTGACCGGGAACAGCTGAATGGTAGCAGCGTTGTAAGCAGGTGGCATTGTCGTGGTGAAGCTGCCAGATTTTTCCTAATAGATCTCTTGTCTTTTCTCACGCTCCGAATGAAGCATACGCTGCAGAATATCCTTATAGACTCGTTGATTGATTGTCTAGCCCTGAGGCAAGGAATTGCTGTGGACAATGCCTCTCCCATTTAAGAACACGATCAACATGTCTTTGACTCTAGGCAAAAATTAATAACATTAAAGAAATATTCCGATTTGTTTAATCTTTTGGTTTGTCAATTCTTTGATTTTTAGCATTAATCTTAATCCTTATACATATATGCCCTAATGGTAAGAGTGTTCACCAATGATCTGTAAGACGGGGTTTAATCCCAGGTCGTTTCACACCAAAGACTCAAAAAATGATACTTGATCCCCCCTTGTTTAACTCTGAGCATTAAAAGGTATGGATCAAAGGTAAGTAGAGCAATAAAGGAAAACGTGTAGCATCCTCCCTTACACTTCAGTGTAGTAGCTATTGAAAAGAGAGCCTTCGGGTCACCCTCGACTACAGTTGGCCAATTTACACACACACACACACACACACACACACACACACACATATATATATATATATATATATAAGTTTCAAATCTGGACGAGACTGTTTACATTTCACAAAGGTTTAGTAGCCTTGGGAAAGGTATATACATTCTCTAATCAGCTAAAGGTTAATTGTCAAGCACGCTGGGCTATTTAACCGTGCTATGGCAACCGGTGTAGGAGAAGGAATCTCAGAGTTCAAGGTGCCCGTGGTGTAATGGTTATCGTCGTAGGAAATTTACACGGCAACACGAGTTCAAATCTTGGCCGAGACTAATTACATTTCACATAGCGCTAATACCCCTGGGAAAGGTATGAATCCAATCATTCTCTCTCCAGCTATGGATAAATAGTAGTGCAGACTAGGTTCTTCAGCCTTGGAGAGGCAACTAGTCTAGAAGAAAGAAAAACTCTGAATTCAAACCTGTTAAAATTGACCTTGTGTCATATCCTGCCTGAGCGGAGGGGTTGGGTAAATATGATCTCAGAGTTCAAATATTCCGATTTGTCTTATCTTTTGGTTTGGTTTCTTTGTATCAACCAATTTGTCTTATCTTTTGGTTTGGTTTCTTTGTATCAACCTTCTTGGGTTATTTGATGCCGAAACCATTATTCTAGAAGAAAAGTTATGGTATTATTTAAGACGTATATAGGAGGATAAGAGGCTTCATATCTTTCCTTAAGGTATAGGTTAGAAAGTGAACGTAATACTGTGAATCGAGTTCGAACTCACACACCACGAGTCCGCAATCCAGTGCTTTAACCATTACACCAGAAAGAAACCCTGTGTCTTACCCTTCATCTTCATCCTCATATATCGATATATACATAAGTTGGTCGAGTGTAGTCGAGAGCAACCCCAAGGTTCGCTTTTCCATAGCTACTACACTGAGGTGTAGGAGACGGTGCTACTCCTTTCCCTGGATTGCATCACTTATCTTTGATACGTACCCTATAATGTTGTATTGCCGTAATACAACTGCACGTATACATATACATAATACAAATATAAGCGGAAACATAGTCAACAATAATGACGAATTTCAATGAACGAACGAACACACTTCTTTATAAAAATATATCTCTCACACTTTATTCTCTGTTGTGTGTGAGAAATGAGTTGGAGACGGGGACAGACTGCTATATTGACCCAAGGTTCTTCTGACCATAACAGCACTTCTTTCGCATCCTGGCTGGGCTGCTCAACCGTGGGTCACTGAGGGCCCAAAGCCCTCAATCTGCAGCTGATTCTCAATTCGGCATCTTGTCTCCTACTGACTTGAACCGCCCCGGGCACCTGGTTATATTATCGTCTCTCGCCCACTTACTTCCGCTGTTCTTCAGCTTATTTACACAGGTGCATCTCTTGATGGACGGCTTAGCCGAGGGTCAGTATATAACAATAATGCTGAGTGTTAAGCAAGGATATATCAATTACCATTTTTGAGTCTTTGGTATGACTCCACTTGGGATTGAATCCCAGTGTCCTGGACCATTGCCAAACACTCTATTATGTCAATATATATATATACGAGAAATGTCCCTATGTGAAACGGCTAACGTGCTGGACTGCAACCTCAAAGTAAGTGAGTTCAAATTCTTATCACATTCACTTTTCGGAAAAGTTTAAACCTCTTTATCCTCTCATATTCTACATAGATAGCTTTGGCGCTGACTTACCCACCAAGGTTGACATGCCATTAAACAAAATAAACCAAACCATATATATACCCACACATATACACACGTCTATATGCATATATGTGTATTGTGACGTGGTATGCTATAAGAGAGAGAGAGAGAGAGAGAGAGAGAGAGAGAGAGAGAGAGAGAGAGAGAGAGTGAAGGGAAGGTCAATGCCCTTACCCGTTTATTTGAATCAACAGGCATTAAGACTGACCGTTAAGATGGTAAGGGAAAAAAAAGAAGGTCAAGCTATTTTCACTCTGTGCCCTGTAGTCTGTTGAACGAAAGAAGTCTAGGTCAATATATATATATATATATATATAATCAATCAATGAGACGAGGTGGTGGAAGAGGAAGCGTCGGGTGATTATTCCACAAGACCTTCGCGCTAAAAAGATTATGACGCGTTAGAGAAATTTGAAGTGGAATTTTAGTTTGGACAGAAGACAGCGTTAGAACCGCATGCTGAATTCAGCTGACTACGGGAAGGTCACTCACCCGTAAAAAGGAAAGAAAGAAATTTGAAAGATTGAAAACCCGTCAAAGATAAGTACAACTCAAACCGTTTTCCTTCTACTATTCTTAAATATTTGAAAGTTATATGTATTCAGAAAAAGAGAGAAAATGTAAAGGTTCTGTTTCATCAATAGTTAAATTTATTGAATGAACTTTGCTACATGCTTCAGTTCGGCGACTTTTTTTACTCAAGCAAGGGAAAAAGAAAGAAAGAAAAAAGAGAAAGAAGAAAAGGGACTGTTGAGAGACATTTTCATTTGATATTTCCTGTTGGCTTAATATTGCCGGTATTTTAAAAAGAAAAGGGGAAAGAAAAAAGAACTGTTTCTTAGATCTCATCATTATTTGTTTGGTCGTCGCATATCAAAATTTTGTTATATTTTAAATGCACCCTTGTTTTGAAATCTTTTGGTTGTGTTATTTCCTCTCTCGATTTGTCTTCTTTTACATGTATTTGTCTCAGCTTCGTACCGCTTTCATTAATTCTCGCTAAACGTCTTATTGCCTCCTTAAAACGTTACTAGAGAATTTCGGAAAACTGTCTACAGTTAATATTATCCAACCTAGAAGTTCGTTCTTCCGTGATCTGAGGGGGTAGGAAGACAAAGAACCTGGTGGTATATGTGAAAAGGAATTGGCACCCCCTTACCAACGTCTGAGATCAGTCTAGCAGCGAATTAACCTCCACGTTATTTGTCTGTTTATCATACGCCTGAAATAGGAGTCTTTACCGGGATTTATTTTGTGGGGTGTCAAGTGCCAGACTATCCTCAGCGATACACATTCTACGTAACAGCCTTCTACAGAGGACAATGACTAAGATATCGATCCCTTCAGGTCAGAGTAGAATTTAATGAGACATAAAATGAGCCCTCGTTCTGGGATAATCATTTATGCCACGTAACAGTATTATATATGTGTCTGTGCATATATATTACATATATTTATGTATGTGCATACATATTGTTTGTATATGTGTGCATATGTATATAAATGCAAAGACAATTTTATCGTAAATACAAATTAATTTTGAACCTGGTCAAAGAAGCTAACACTATAAGAACCCCAAAACCTAAGTTAACATAAAATAGAATGTCTAAAAGGATGCTACGAAATATAAAAATAAAGTACTTTAATGAATTAAAAAAATAGACGTGGACTTTAATTAAGAAAAACTTAATAATGAAAAATAGACCCCACCAAACCCCCACCCACCAAAAAGAAATTCTCGAAAGCCATGGGAAGCAGCATGGTGGACGTAAAGGCCAGCGGATAAACCATCTGACGGCTCAACGCAATGCCTAACCAGTTCCTGGGCGTATGAACCCTACGGTGCATCGACGAGGATCGATTAGTTCGATCGGGGAAATACTGCTGCTTATCTATAAGGGTGGCTTCTATAGATAAGAATAAAAACAGCCGTCGAAAGATAACCATGATGTATATATACGAAGGTGAGTCAATAAATGAATTGAATATTTTGAAAAAAAAAAAGAAAAAAAGAAAAATAATTTCTTTTATGAGAATTTTTTCTCGTAAATGTAACCTCTTCATTGTTTGGAATTGGTTTAGAGCAAATATATTTTAATCTCGCAAAAATAATTGTTTTGAGGCTATTCAAAATGGCTTGAAATCAAACAGAATGATCTAGGCTTAAACAGAAGTGTTTGGTTTGGTAGGGTTTTATGGCATATCAACTATTGTTGGTTATTCAATCGAAAATCATGTTTTTACATATATATATATATTGAATATATGACCAGTTTAATCTCAACTATTTTGCACGCAGTAAAATTGTTTCCTTTCTTTCTATCTAATACGAATAATTCTATTACTATTAATCATTTGTTTGCACGCAGTTAAATGTCTTCAAGTATTGCTATTAAACACTAAAAATTCAATTAAACATCAGTCATTTGTTTACTCGCTGTTAAATGATAAAACATTTCTATTTCAAGCAATTCAGTTTAGCATAAGTTCTATGTTTGGACTTAGTTTAAATTTTGAAGTACCCTGTTTAACAATGAAAGAGTTTTATTTGACCCATAGACCCTATCAGGTGCTTCCACTCCGAGACCGAATGGATCTGGAGCGATGACATTGAAGAGGGTACTCTGCATTCCCAAAAGCTCCAGCATTATCGGATTCTCACCATCAGATTTTTTAGTGTCATATCCAGGACACGGGTTGGGGACGTCTTACTGCAGTGAGGCAGTCGGTGTATTCTACAGCCCCAGCTGACTGGGCCAAAGCAGAAGTGTGTCATTAATAATTGGAGGCTGAGAAGTGCAAGCCATGTGAAATTTACATAAATCTGTGTGATGAGTAGGGAAAAGTATGTTTTGTCAAAAAAAAAAAAATGTTACAAATGGGCTAAATTGTTTAAAACAATATTCAAGATGAAGACAGGCCAGGCAGATCCACAATGGGGAGTACACCTAAAATAATGGATTCAATTTATGCACTCTTTTTGATTGGTTGGTGGTTTGGGTTTTATGGCATACCAACCTTTGTAGGTTATTTAACACCAAATCCATTTTTATGAAAATAGATCTATTTCAAACAGTTCAGTTTAGGATTAATACGCAGTTTAAATGTTAAAAAGTAAAGTTGGCGACCATAGTCGAGGGTAACCCGAAGGCTCCCTTTTCGATAGCTACTACACCAATGAGTAGGGGAGGGCGCTACTCCTTCCCTGGATTGCTCTACTTTACCCTTGATCCGTACCTTATTAAGCAAGGAGGCATCAAGTACCATTTTTTGAGTCTTTGGTATGACTCGACCTGGGATTGAACCCAGGTCTCCCGGGTCATTGGCGAACACTCTAACCCCTAGGCCAATGTCCGGTTTAAATGTTAGTACAGTTTAATTGTGAAAAACATTTCTATTTCTAGCTATTCAGCTTAGTCAAGCAGTTCCAATTCAGCTAATCCAGTTTAGTATAAGTACAGATTTTATTTACACACAGTTAAATGTCAAAACAGTTCTATATTAAACAAATCAGTGTAGTCAGTGTTTCAATGTAAAAAACTATCCCATTTCAAATAATTCATTTTAGCATAAAAACGCAATTTAAATGTAAGTACGCTTTAATTGTCAACAGCATTTTTATTTCAAGCTATTCAGTTCTATCAAACAATTCAGTTTAGCATAAGCATGCCGTTAGTTCTATTCAACCCATAGATAGGGCCCTATCAGGTGCTACCACGGTGGGCCAGAGTGGACCTGCGAGCAATGGCAACGAAGGGGTGCTCCGCATTCCCCAAAGCCCCAGCATCACTAGAACCTCACCATCAGATTGTTTAGTATCATATACCAGGACACTCATTGGGGGGTCTTACCCCTCTGCAGAGAAGTCGTCGGTGAATTCTTCAGCTCCAACCGACTGTGCAAACTCTTTTTGGCTACCAGAAGAGATACACTAGACGACATTTCTAAACTACGGGAAATTTTTTAGGGAATAACGCAGGAGGCACCCGTAGTGTAATAGTTTTTGTCATAGGAAATGAACACGTCGACCTAAGTTCAAATCCAGGACGAGGCTGACTGCATTAACATAGCACTCATATTCTTGGGAAAGATATGAATCCAAATATTCTACCTCAAGCTATAGGTAAACAGTAGGTCAGACTGTGTTCTTTAGCACTGATTAGGAAACCAGTCCAGGAGAAGGAAAACTCTGAATTCAAAACTGTTAAACTCCGCTTCAAAATTGACCTTCACTCACATCCTGTCTACGTGGATCGGGTTGGTAAATACTTACATACACTCAACACACAAAATTGCGAATGATGGTCTTGTCTTTGCTAAGGTCAGTTTTTGTTGAGTTTCACAAGGACAATGGAAGGCCTCATATTGCGGCAAGAACAGCTGAAACTGTCCGTTAATTGGGTTGGGAACAGATGCAACATTATCCTTATAGTAGATATCTGGCTTCTTTTGATTTCCGCTTATCTGGCTCTCGAAGAATTTCTGTATGAAGAAAAGAACACCATGAAAAATGGCTGAAAAATCGGTCCAAAGATTTCAAAGTAATGGAAAAGTTTGCTTTTTCGATTGAAAAAATGTGTTTTAAAGAATTAAGATTATATTGAAAAATAAAGTGAATTTTTTCAAGGTGAAATATAAGTCGTTTTATTACAAAATTCTCTATACTTATTGAACAGTCACCATAATTTCTCTGTATATATATATATATATATATATATATATATATATATATATATATATATATATATATATATATATATATATATATATATATATATATATATATATATATATATATATATATATATATATATATATATATATATATATATATATATATATATATATATATATATATATATATATATATATATATATATATATATATATATTACTTCGCAACTAATAGCTGCTCGTGGATGAATGGTTAGAGGCCTCGGCTTGGCGTCTGAGTCAAACCAGGTTTCGATCCCAGCTACGGGTAGCTACTGTCTAGCCACACTGATGAGTTCTGATAGAACGAAACAGATCTGTCTGTGGATGACTATATATATATATATCATCAAGTTGCGTTGAGAGCACAGATTTCCCTGACTCTCTCTCTCTCTTCATTCGTTCCAATCATCAGTCGCTCCCGTCAGGTCTTCCAAACTACATCATGTGTCCGCACAGAGCTAGTTTTGATAAGTTCTAGTTGGTCGACCAACACTGGCACGTCCATATAAAGGGTTCCATTGGAGAACATCACTTATGAATTGGTCCTTGCTTCTCCAGCAGTGTCCTGCATGTCTTGTTCATCTTTTGTAGACGGTTTTAAAGATGGGGGGTAAGTGGGCATAGAGATGTTGTTTCATGTGATTGCGCTTCTTGTGTTGTATATTGACCCTTGACCGAGCCGTCAATCAGAGATGCACCTGTGTAAATAAGCGGAAGAAGAAACGGATGCAAGTGAGCATTATGAAAGAATATAGGCAGGTGCCGGTGGCAGTTGAGTTAGTTGGAGACAGGAATGCCAGAGTGAGGGCCAGCTTGCAGACTGAGGGCTGTGGCCCCCAGCGACCCCCGGTTGAGCAACCCCAGCCAAGATGTGGAAGAAGTACTGCTATGGTCAAGAGAAGGAGTTGGGTCAATATAGCAGTTTGACCCTGTCTCCACACACCTCTCACACACAACAGAAACATCAACCCTCTCGAGAATAAAGTGTGAGAGATACATAGTTTTATTAAGAAATATGTTTCTTCGTTCATTGAAATTCGTCATTTATTATGTTTACATTTGATTATGTTTCCTCTTATGTTTATATTTATATATGTATGTGGCTACACAGCACTTATGCCGTTTCCGTCCAGCTTTTTCTCTATATGTTTTGTCAGTGTTCAGGTGGTGATATTTATACAGTAGTTTGACACAAAAATTCCGTTTTAAAATACATCTGATAATATTCGAACCTTAATTTTTGTGACAACTGTCTTTTGCACAACCAAGTATTTTTGAATCGAAGTCTCTGAAGAATTGAATTCTGGAAAATTGTATTGATGATTCAAAAATCAATTGTCTGGTTATTAAATACAAGTTATCGGACAGATATTCGATGAGTACCTGGTTCATATTAAATATCAGTTTCTAGGAATGAATTCTTTATTTATTGAAAAAGTTATTTTTGTACTATGCTTCTTCTTCTTGAGTACTCTTGTTAGTTGGACGATTGGTTTTACGCCATGTTAACCCTTCCTGGGTTATTTAAATTCGATTTTCGTTCCAAGTAACTATTCTTATTTAACAATAATCATATTTACACACAGCTAAACGGTTTTGTCAGCATCTGTGTGCATAATAGATATGAATAAAAATCTAAAAAATGTCACAATAGGGAGGTACTATCTGAGGGAAAATTATTTACATTACTTATGTAAGTGCAAAAACCGCCCTTTGGAGGCACACAGAATAACAGTTTCCGTCGAACGAAATGGAATCAATGTCCAAAGTTCACCAACTGGACAAGGCACTTACGCTTTCAGAAAAGCATGGACCAATGTGTTCTAGTAAATAGTAGGGCTGACTGTACTTGTTAACTTTGATATTACAACTAATCCATGAGAAGGAAAACTTTGAATTTAAATTTAACTAATACTAATAATATATACACCGTTTCAAGTATTTTTGTTTCTTGTCTTGTTTTTTGTTTAATGACATATCAAACTTGCTGGGTTTTCTACTACTAAAGCCATCCTTGTAGAAGAACAGCAGTGGTGCCATATAACACATTAAAGACAGAATAAAGGGGTTCATGCCTTTCCCAAGATTATTAGTGGTGCTATTTAACACGTAGCTGGCGGATAAGTGAGTTCATGTCTTTCTCTAGAGTATTAATGATGCTATTTAACTCATAGCTGGCGGAATAAGTGGGTTCATGCCTTTCTCTACAGTATTAATGATGCTATTTATCATATAGCTGGGAAGCTATACGAGTCCATACCTTTCCCTAGAGTATTAGTGATGCTATTTAACTCATAGCTGGCAGAATAAGTGGGTTCAAGCCTTTCCGTAGAGTAGTAGTGGGAAATGAACGTAATAACACGACTCGAGTTTAAATTCGCTAACAACGATATCGCTGTCCAACACTTTAACCAGTACGCCACGTAAATCCCCCTTTTTCAAGAAATTCTATCTAATGCAAATAATTTCACTGAAGAAATGTGATAAATGATTGTTTTTTTTTTTTTGTTTTTTTGTTTTTGCCATATCAACCTATCACTTATTCATTATTGAAGTAGTTACACGATTTTATGTAATTATACTTTTTTTTCGGGTGATAATAGTGTACCATTATACACCAAAAGTACGTTTGTCACCTCAACGTAAAAAAAGTGACGAACACATAAAACCCTGTCTTGGTTCGATTATACAAAAGTTTATTCGCAACTTCACTTTTTAAGTTGTCTTCGGGGAGAGAAAAACAGAGTATGAAAACTGAGTCAACCGCGCTAGCTGGACAAAGAGAAACAACATATCATGAGGAGAGAGAGAGAGAGAGAGAGAGAGAGAGAGAGAGAGAGAGAGAAGAGAGAGGAAGACACAGACCTTGAATTATCTTCCACGTTTTCTCTTGTAGTTATAAAACGTACTTCCTCGTGGTCTCTGTTAGGAAACTGAAGCATTTTACCCATCAAATTATTTTATGATGTAAAAAGCCGCTAAATATTTCGTATGCGCACCCGGGTACAAGGCGAATCGCTCTATCTTTTTTCTTTTTGTTTCTTGGAGGAATTATACATTTTCGTTTCCTTGATTAGTTTAGATTTCTGAGTCTGTAGATACCAATTTGCATTTTAAACAAATAAGATCGGTCTAATGTTTTTTTTCTTCAAAATATTCTGAGACACTTCAGCAGGAGGAAGACGGCTCTACTTCACTAAATGAGGTTGGAGATGCGGACCTCTTAGGGATGCCAAACTGCTTTCTGCACAAATTAGACCTTCCTGATGAAAATCGCTCCGAGAAGGTCACTCTTTTAGAACATATTTTCAAGACAAAGGAAATAATACGCTAAGTTTTATCAAGTTTCATTAGCTTAGGAGTCTATATGTAACAAACAAACAAACATTTAGAGAAACTGGTTGAACTGGAGATCAGATGAAGAACGAGAGTATCCAGAGCATAGAACGGTCAAAAATTGACTAGAATACTACGAAAAGTCCTGGAGAACAGAAGAGACCTGCTGTTACTTGGATTCTTGTGAAAACACCAGTTAAAACTGTTGTGAAAAAACTTTGCATAGAGTAACAAATGGGTCACCTAATCTCGACTAGCCCAAGTGATAATCTACAAAAATAAATAGTGAGAAGCTGTCGAATAGTGGACTTTGCCGTCTCGGCAGACCAAAGGATAAAAATAAAAGAAAGCGAAAAGAGAGATATGTACCAAAGTAATGTCAAAAGAGGTGACTCTACACTCCCAAGAATTTTGGAAGTTGAGTTTTACTATTGTTTTTTTTTTCTTATAGAGAAAACCTTTACATGAAAAATATTATGATACGGCTATTAGTCTGAAGTGTGAACGTAATAACGTGAACTCACTACAATGGAAATTTACTAAGCTTTTTTTTTTGCTTAGATGTGGCACAAGGCCATATGAAAGGGGCACCCAATGAGACTCGAACTCACTCGTGTAGGTTTGCTAGTCGAGCTTGCTAACCATTACACCACCAGAGGCGCCTTGTGAACTCACTACAATGCCAGGGTCCAGTATGTTAACCACACTACCTGAAGGACTCTTCCCGCCTTCCCCAAATAAAGTATGGGATCATCGAGTAAATAACCCACGAAAGTTGATATGCCATTAAACCAAAGAAACCAAACTGTACATTTAGTAGAGTTAAACAACAGTCCATTTCATTTGTCTAAGTTTCTGAGATGTAGCTTGATAATATTTATCACTTAGAATAATCGGACTAATGGTTGGTTGGTTGGTTGGTTGGATTTAATGACATATCAACCTTTGTAGGTTATTTAACGCCAAATCCATTTTTATGCAAATAGTCAGTTCTATTTCAGCCAATTCAGTTTAGCATGAGTACGCAGTTTAATTGTCAAAAAACATTTCTATTTCGAGCTATTCAGTTTATTCAAACAGTCCTAATTCAGCTAATTCAGTTTAGTATCAGTAAAGATTTCGCTTACACAAAGTTAAATGCCAAAACATTTCTATATTAAACAATTCCGTTTAATGTAAGTGCAGTTTCAATGTCAAAAACAGTTCAATTTCAAACAATTCAGTTTAGCATAAGCATGCAATCTAAATGCAAGTAAAGTTTATTTGTCAAAAACATTTCTATTTCAAGCTATTCAGGTTAGCATAAGTATCAGTTGGTTCTATTTAACCCATAGATAGGGCCCTATCAGGCGCTACCACTTCAGGCCAGAGTGGACCTGGGAGCAATGGTAATGAAGGAGTGCTCCAGATTCCCCAAAGCTCCAGCATTACTGGAACCTCACCATTGTTTAGTGTCATATCCAAGATACTTGTTGGAGGAGGGTCTAACCCCTCTGCAGAGAAGCAGTCAGTGTCTTCTATGGCCCCAGCCGACTGGGCAATCTTTATTGATATAATCACAAAAGAATGACAAGTTTGGTTTGGTTAGGGTTTATGCCATATCAACCATTGTAGGTTATTTTAGACGAAATCCGTTTTATACATACATATTAGATACGAGATTTGTAAGCATAAGTCAACAAAATTAAATGGTTCCAAGTATTGATAAGTATCACTAGCAATTCAATTAAATATCAGTCATTTTTCCCATTCAGTTTTATGATCAAACAGATCTATTTATAACAATTCACTTAAGCACAAGTCATTGGTTTGGACACAGTTTTAATGTCAAACAGTTCTATTTGACCCATAGATTGTACCCTATGAGGTGCTACCACTCCGGACCAGATTGGACCTGGAGCAATGGCATTTACTAGAGCCTGACCATCAGATTGTTTAGTGTCACATCCGGGGCATTCATTGAGGGTATCTTACCCCTCTGCAGAGACGCAGTCGGTATATTCTACAGCCACAGCTGATCGGGCTAAAAAAAGAGTAACAAGGAATACTCACAATAACTTAATACTCCTATCAGGTCATGGTTAGCAGAATTGAAAGGTTTACTCCAATGGATCAGATACAGGGTTCAGTCCGAGATTCTATGTAAGCTCCCGAGTTCGACATGAAACACCGGAAGAAGGCCGAAGGACATATAGGCCGAAACGTTGTGAGTATATCTCTAAAGATATGGTCAATAGTCCGAATATTCTAAGTGATAACAATACCATTTCATTGTTCTCAAAATAATTTCTAGTTTCCATTGCATCGATGTTTTGTGGTTTCAAGTATGCCTATCTATCCATATTTACCAAACCCCCCCATTCAGACAGGATATGACAGGATATATCAGACAGGATATGACACTTGGCCAATTTTTAAGCGGAGTTTAGCAGGCTGAAGAACCAAGTCTGCTCTACTATTTACCCATAGCTGGAGGTAGAATAATTGGATTCATATCTTCCCCAAGGGTATTAGTGCTATGTGAAATGTAATCAGCCTCGTCCAGTATTTGAACTCGTGTCGCCGTGTCCATTTCCTACGAAGATAACCATTACACCACGGGCCCCTATGCCTATCTATCACCAATATTTTGTCATTTTGTGGAGGTGCCAGTGGTGTAGTCGTTATCGTCGTAGGAAATGAACACGGCGACTCGAGTTCAAATCCTGGACGAGACAGATTGCATTTCACATAGCACTAATACCCTTGGGGAAGGTATGAATCCAATTATTCTCCCTCCAGCTATGGTTAAATAGTAGGACAGACTAGGTTTTCAGCCTTGGTTAGGCAACTAGTCTAGGAGAAGGAAAACTTTGAATTCAAACCTGTTAAACTCCGATTAAAAATTGACCTTGTGTCATATCCTGCCCGAGCGGAGAGTTTGGGTAAATAGTACCAATATTTTGTCATGATTTCAAGTAACCACTTCTTCTAATAATAATTCTAGGTAAATAATTATAAAACAAGTTGTTTAATACAAATGATTTACACAGTTATCTCGTATCTCGTAATCAAGTATTACTATCGAAATGGAATAATTTTCACACAGATTTATTTAACTCATTGATGGGAAGTTAATAGGTATTATTGTTATATTCTCATATGCCGTATCATAACGACACAATAGATAAACAGACGCACGCAATGATAAAGACGCAGGAAGACTTCTTTAAACAAAATATTTACCTCTCACTTTATTATAAGGGTTCGAAAAGGGTTATTCAAGGTTTGTGTGTGAGAGGGAGCTGGAGACCGAACAGAAACTGTAATATTCTGACCCCTTACTCTTATGGCCGTCAACGTAGTGTCTTTCTCGTTGTTTGATGCTCAACCGGAGGTCCTGGGGTCCACTCTGCTGGGTGCTGGCTTTCTTTACTGCATTTTTATCTCTGGACCCCGACTCATCAGGGCCTCAAGGCCCCTTCGGCCTGATGTGGCTTTCCCTATCACATCTCGTCTATAACTCCGTCTCCAACTGACTGCAACTCGACTCAACTGCCTTGACTTCTGTCTTGACTGAGTTATATAATAGTTCAACGCCCACTCGATTTTTGAAATCGCATGTTTGATCGACATCAAGCGGAAATAACTGTCATGCAGTTCACAGGTCACTCTCTTCCGGTGCATCAGTCTATGATCAGGGACTTCAAGAAATTTCTGCACATTTTGAATTTATTTATTTTCTGTTGTCTTACCCTAGAGAACAACTACTCTTGCCAGAGTTGATTTGGGAGTGTAATTTCTCAATTACTGATCGTTTTAAAGTTAGCTCAGTCAGCTTGGGCTGTAGAACACACTGATTGCTTCTCTGCAGAGTGGTAAGACCCCCCTCAACGAGTGTTTTTGATATGATACTAAACAGTCTGATGGTGAGGTTCCAGTAATGGAAGCTTTGGGGAAATCCAGAGTACCACTTCATTGTCATCACGCCCAGGTCCACTCTGGCCCCGGAGTGGTAGCACCCGATAGGGCCCTATCTATGGGTCACGTAGAAGTAAACTGTGTACTTATGCTAAACTGAATTGCGTGAAATAAGACTGTTTTGACATTTAAAGAGTGTACTTATGCTAAACTGAATTGTTTGAAATTAACTATTTTTACATATAACAGTGTGCTTAAATTGCGTACTTATGCAAAACTGAATTGTTTGAAAAAGAACTCTTTTAACATTTAACTGTGTGCAATCAAAAAACTATACTTAGACTAAACTGAATTGTTTGAAACTTTTATCAAAATGACTTAATTCGGCGTTAAATGATCGGAAAAGGGTTGATACGCCGTAAAACAGAGCAAACAACCAACCTTTCAACATTTTCAACTTTTTGAGGTAATCATCTTAGGAAATGGAATCATCGAACCGAGTTCAAATCTCAGACAAGATAATTTGCTTTTCACTCAACGTTTATGCCAATGACGAAGGCACAGGTTTTTTTCAGCCCCACTCCCTGGCTCTGGCTGAATTGTAGGACAGACTGAATTTTTTTTTTAGCTCTGGTATGACAACCGGTCTAGAAAAACAAATAAACTCTAGAATAAAAATGGAAGGTACATTGGACCAAGCAACTTCAGTTGATATGATACCCACTAATTTGTTCCAGTGACGTTCGAACCCGCTACCAACCAATTGGTAAGTGGATTTCATTAACCATTACACAACTAGAAGACACTCTTGGTACTTATCGAGTTTGACTAATTCATATCTACACATCAGTGGGCTATAAATATTTATTCCTCTTTTTCTCAGTGAAAAATCGACCATTGCTATTGCAAAATAAAGCCCAGTTTGGTTGTCTCCTTTGGACAAATGATGGGAGAGAAATTCAAATTAGGGAGTATGTTTATCGTCATGCAAGCAGTAAGCCTAGGGAGCCGCTAACTCAATTGGCTGGGGCTGTTGAATACAGAATGCAGAGTGTCCTGGATATAACTCTAAACAATCTGATTGTGAGGTGCCAGTCGCGGAGATTTGGGGAATCCAGAGTACCTCTTCATTGCCATAGCTCCCAGATCCACTCTGGATCGGAGTTGTAGCATCTGATAGCGTCCTATATACGGGTCAAATTGAACTATTTGACATTAAGACAGTGTGCAAACAAATGACTGATGCTAAATTAAATTGTAATAAATAGAACTGTTTGATATTTTAACTGTGTATAATGACTGATGTTTAATTGAATTATTAGTGATATTTAGCAATACAGGAAAACATTTAACTGTGTGACAAAACCCCCCACCCCCCAAAAAACTAAGGCTCGTTTCAAATGTTATCAATAAAATCTGAATGCAAATCTTATATATTTAATATATAATCATCATATCGCACTGGTAGCACGGATATCCCTGACCCTCTCTCGCCACTCCTCCCTATCGTTCATCGCCCTAGGTAGGTCTTCAGGACAACATCCCGTATCCTCACATAGCTGCTGAATGTATGTTCGTGCTGGTCGTCCTGCTTTTGCATGGCCATGTGTGGGGGTCCATAAGAGTACATCACTTATGAGCTCGTCCCTGCTTCTCCAGCAGTGTCCTGCATGTCTGGCTCGTCTAACTTGAATAGTTTTCGTGATAGGGGGCAGGTGGCCGTACAGTTGGTGTCTTGTGGGGTGTTGCCGCCAGGACTTGTTTAAGATTGCACGTAGCATTCTTGTGTAATTGCCGTCTAGCTTCTCCAGCCGTTTTGTTAGCGTCCATGTAGTGCAGCCATATAGTAGTATCGATGTGACCGCTGCCTGGAAGAAACTGCGTTTCATTTTATCGGTTAGGTCTGATTTCCAAATAATCGATAGCCTATTGATAGCTGTCCATGCTTTCGCTAACCTCGTTTCGATGTCCTTTTCGGTTGATTCTACACTGCTTCCCAGGTAAGTGAATTTGTCTACTAGTTTAAGAGGGGTTCCTTCTAGAGTTGAGATGTCCCCTGTTTGATTATAGCACATATATTCCATTTTGTGTGCATTAACATAGAGGCCTATGTTTGCTGCTGCTCGTTCCAAACTATGCAGTAAAGAACGAACACAGCCAAAGCAAAACTGAAAGCAGCAAACCAACAAGAAAGAATAAAACTGTGGGAACAGCACTTCGAAAACTTACCAGGAAACCCACCGAAAATAACACATGAACCAATCACCAGAATAATTAGCAAACAATTAGACATTAAACTAGGACCGTTCACACAAGAAGAACTCAACTCGGTTCTCAGAAAAATTAAAAATAGGGAAGCTGCAGGGCTGGACGAAATTCCCCCGGAAGTATGGAAGACCAGACAATTCGATGACATACTGCTCCGACACTGCAACGCAGTATACAATCAAAATCCGATAGATAGATGGATGAAGGGATGCATACTCCCCTTCCCTAAAAAGGGGGACCTCGGATTAGCCAAAAACTACCGAGGCATAACACTTACATCCATAGCAGCCAAAATCTACAATGCCCTACTACGAAACCGCATAGAACCCGAAATCGACAACATACTTAAAAAAACCCAAAATGGCTTCCGAAGAAATAGATCCACGACCTCACGAATATTAACAATCCGTAGAATCCTTGAAGGTGTACGGGCAAAAAACCTACAAGCGACATTAATATTTGTTGACTTTACCAAGGCTTTCGATTCCATTCACAGAGGAAAGATGGAACAAATCCTACTAGCGTACGGCATACCTAAAGAAACCGTAGCGGCAATAATGATTCTCTATAGAAACACGAAAGTAAAAGTACGATCACCAGATGGAGACACAGAATAGATCGACATTGTAGTAGGAGTACTACAAGGGGACACGCTGGCTCCGTACCTCTTTATCATTTGTCTAGACTACGTACTTAGAACATCGATTGACAAAATCAGAGAGAATGGCTTCGAACTGACGAAGAAAAGAAGCAGAAGGTACCCCGCAACAACAATTACCGACGCCGACTACACCGATGACATAGCGATACTGGCAAATACACCTGACCAAGCCGAAACACTAATATATAATAATAATAATAATAATATATATATATATATATAAGATTTGGCATCAAATAACCTACGATGGTTGATATGTCATAAAACCCAACCCAACCAAACTAATCCATTTAAAAGCCGACATTTTATCACATCCTACCAATAACAGTAGAGGTGGTTAAATGTAGACTTTTAACTGCATCTTGGTTATCATTAAGCGGGCCATTGGCCTAATGATAAGAGTGTTAGCCAATGGTCCGGGAGACCGGGTTCAATCCCAGGTCGAGTCATACCAAAGACTCAAAAATGGTACTTGATGCTGCCTTGAGGACCAAAGTGTAAAGTGGAGCAATCCTGGGAATGGAGTAGCGTCCTTCCCTACACCTCGGTGTAGTAGTTATTGAAAAGGGAACATTCGGGTCGCCGTCGACTAAGATCGCCAACTTTACTTAACTGGTTCCATTTTCATGTTTTTTCAACATCTCATGGAAGGTAGAATTGGCCTTATGATTAACATGCATAGAACAGAAAACACAATGGCATTATCAACTAGATTTCAATTGAAATAATAGCACTGAAAGGGTTCTGCATACTCCCTAGATTACCAGAAATCTTGCCACAGCATCGGATGTAGTGTTGTATTTTGGCCTTTGACCCGTCCAAAAATGCCATTTGAAAGTGATGCACCGGAAGGAAGTGACACATTCTAATGGCAGTTATGAGAGGAAATCGCGTGGGCGGAAATTGGCTGATGAAATGGGACGAGCAAAAAAAATTCCCATGGTACATTCATAGACTGACGCACCGGAAGAGAGTGACCTGTGAACTGCATGACAGTTATTTCCGCTTGATGACGATCAAACATGCGATTTCAAAGATCGAGTGGGCGATCGAGTGGGCGTTGAACTATTATATAACTCAGTCAAGAAAGAAGTCAAGACAGTTCGAGTTCCAGTTGGAGTGGAGTAGTGGTAGGGAAAACCACACCACGCCGAAGGGGCTTGGGGCCCTGATGAATTGGGGTCCAGAGAAGATTCTGATAAGATGCAGTAAAGAAAGCCAGCACCCAGCAGAGTGGACCCCAGGGCCTCCGGTTGAGCATCAGGAGAACGAGAAAGACACAACGTTGACGGCCATAAGAGTGGGGTCAAAATATTTCAGTTCTGTTCGGTCTCCAGCTCCCTCTCCCACGCAAACCTTGAGTAACCCTTTTCGAACCCTTGCAATAAAGTGAGAGGTAAATATTTTGTTAAAGAAGTCTTCCTGCGTCTTTATCATTGCGTCGGTATGTATCCAGTATATATATATGTATATTTCTGCATGAATCAGCAGATGACCATACAACAGTAGTTTGTATGTCACATACAGGGCACTTATTTCTCTTACGTGTGGCGGGTGGAGGAATACAGTCTGTATATTCCAAGCCCTGCCGACAGAGCACTGTACTAGATCAGGGTTTAATTTAATTTTAGCGTTGATAAGATGATTCTTTTGTCTTTTGCTGCCAAATGCTTGTGTTTCCGAACTGTACAATTTTGAAAAAAGAAGAATTTCTCGCACTGGCACCTTTTCCGAAATTAAAATAAAATCAAATTTTAGTCGAAGAATCCTTGTATGTCTTTCTGAAAACCCTTCATAAACCCACACGCATACATGGATACAGTAACCTTCTCCGAAATGACAACATCAGGGGGTGTCGTGAGAGGCTAACAAGGAAACACACCGGAAGTCTAATGAGGACCGGCTTCCGGGTACGTGTTTCATTACTGTAATTAAGTGAGATGGAAATCCCGCTGAAGCTTTCGTGAATTCAAGACTAATTATTTTCATGCAAATATTTTTTAAAGTCTTCTTTTAACAATTTTTTTCATTAATTATTTTTATTGAATTGTACGGTAAGTGATCTTTTTTTTTTTTTTTTTTTTTCAAATATTGCATCTGATATCTGCTGCTGCTCTTGATTTTCAATGTTCCAGCTGCAACAATTTCTATTACATAAACAATTTGATCAGTGCGTGGGTGGGATATTTTGTTCGGTTTCATAGCCATTTAAACAATAAATGGAAGATGACTCAAAGTAATGTAACGTGGCATGAGTCAAATATTAGGTTATAAAATAAAAAAGGAAACATCCTGGTATCTGAGAACGTATTATAAGTGGAAGAAGACTAAACGTAACGTTACGTGGTGTGAGTTGAATATAAGGTCATAATATCTTAGGATAAAAAATAAATGTATCTAAAAATTTATCAAAAATGGAAGAAGACAGATCCTAAAGTTAGGTGGCATGAGTCAAATATTAGTCTCTAAGACACAAGGTTCACAAATACATGTATCTGAGAACGTATCATAAACGGAAGATGACCGAACATAATGTTACGTGGCATGATCCAAATATCAACATTTTCATTTCTCCTTTTAACTAATCTATCAACCCAGTGGCTCCCGATCTGACACAAGTTTAAAACGTAATGTGTTCGCCATCAGAGTTTACGAAGGTCGGTTAAATGAGTTGCGTGGCAAAGTCACTTAAGTGACACTAATTGAAAAGGATGTTTATATATGTAACATACCCATGATACGGATGTGTGAAAGAGACATAATGTTCATAAAATGTTCATAAACATATATAGGAATCCGAAATCACGAAATTGGTTCAGGTATGAAACTTTTATTCACCTTTTTGAGTTTAAAGGTCTTTCGACATGAGGAGAGAGAGAGAGAGAGAGAGAGAGAGACACACACACACAATCTTTCTATGCTGACTGCTTTTACTTCGTCAGCTCTCAACCCAACCAACACGCGGCGCCCGTAGCGCACAAATTCGTCTGTCCTCGCCCAGCTCTGAATCTCGACTCTCTCGTTCGGAGGCAGGAACTCAACTCACTGCTTTTTCTCAAACCCCCAAAATCCTCAGCCTACGCTTCCGGTGCATGACGTCATTCACACCCCCTGGTCACATTTACTATCTGGGGTTTTATTTTGACATCTGTGAATGACGCATCCCCCCTGCGCGTGCGTGAACACTAGCACTCATGTTTGCACTTAACTAACCCATGCACTGAGCCGAAAGGTTCTCATCCTAACTAAACCGAAAGGCAAGATATATAAAATCCCTCGGCAATTATATTACAGATCGGATTTTTGAAATACAAACTTGAAATTTTAAATTACGATTAGTTGATGTATATTTCAGGCATGAAAATTAAAGAAAAGCAAAGTAGCAAATGGACATATGGGAGCAGTTGTTTTGTTTATTTATGAATAACAAAAGAAAGAAAAGGGAGAAGGGTAAATGAAACAGGTGGGGAAAGTAGAAAAAGAATGAATGTGGAAGGAGAAGAGGAGGGAAGATGAAAACGAAAAAAATCCTCACCAACAAAAAAACAATATTTGTGAATTAATTACCATGAGCAGAAATCCAGCGAACACCTACGCACGACATACGGAAACATTGGACAGCTGTTTCGGCCTCATCAGCAGTGTATACCATGATCTCCACCCCTAGAGATTGAACCAGCGACTAGAGATTGCAAAGCCAAAACTCTACAACTGAGCCAACAGTTCATTTCGCACGCAGTCGAAGACAAATTAATTAGTCATGGTAATTGCGTGGCCAATTAACCTTAATGTGTCTTGTAAGTTACATCCGTACTCTTTAAAGAAGAAAATAACATCTAAAAGAAACTTGAAAAGAAAAATTGACTGAGGAAATATAAAAGTTGTTAGAAGAGTAAAAAAGGGTAGAAGAATTTACAGAATTACTTTGAATATTGAAGAAGAAGAAGAAGAAGAAGAAGAAGAAGAAGAAGAAGAAGAAGAAGAAGAAGAAGAAGAAGAAGAGTTATTGAAATCCTTGGAATAATAATTATTACAATAATGATAATAATCATAGAAAGAAAAAATTAAAAACGAATATCTCAGGAGAACGAGAAAGCTACTCGGACCAAACTAAGTAGCAAGGAACTTATAAAAAGGATTAATACTTGGACTGTTCCCTTGTAAGACACTCGGGACCATTCTTGAAGTGGACCAGAGAAGATCTTCAACAAATGGACCAGAGAACAACAAAACTCATGAGAATGCATCAGGCTAACATCCCAGATATGACGTTGACAGACTCTATGTATCAAGAATAGAAAGAGAAAGAGAACTTACAAGCACTGAAGAGAACGTTGATGAATCGATGCAATGACTTGAAGACTACATAGAAAAGCGTGGAGGAAGATTGATCATAGTCAGGGGAAACAACACTGACAACACGATGATCAACAAAACAAAAATAACTGGAAAACAAAAATGGGGAGAAAAAAAACAACAACTGTATGAGCATTTTGTCGGACCTAACTGATAAAATGAAACGCAGTTTCTTCCAGGCAGCGGTTGTGTCGATACTGCTATATGGATGCACCACATGGACGCTAACGAAGCGGCTGGAGAGGAAACTAGACGGAAATTACACAAGAATGTTGAGAGCAGTATTAAACAAGTCCTGGCGACAACACCCCACGAGACTCCAACTATACGGACACTTGTCCCCCATCACGAAAACTATACAAGTCAGACGAACCAGACACGCGGGACACTGCTGGAGAAGCAAGGACGAGCTCATAAGCGATGTACTCCTGTGGACCCCCACATATGGATGTGCAAAAGTAGGACGACCAGCACGAACTTACATACAGCAACTATGTGAGGACACAGGATGTAATCCTGAAGACCTGCCGGAGGCGATGAATGATAGGGAGAAATGGCGAGAGAGGGTCAGGGATATCCGCGCTGGCGGCGCGACATGATGATGATGATGATGTATGAGCATTTTAAGCGACAAAAGAGTGACATCTCAAGTGAGAAAACTTGGACGTGGCTAAGAAAAGAAAACCTGAAGAAAGAAATTTAGTCTCTTCCAATAGCAGCATAGAACAACGTCTTAAAGACCAATCATATCAAAACAAGAATAGATAAGAAGCAACAAAACAGCAGATATTGATTATGTAGAGAAAAAGATGAAACGATCAATCCCATAATAAGTAAATGCGGCAAATTAGTACAGAAAGAGTATAAGACTAGACACGACTACGTGGGAAAGGTGATCTACAGGGAATTGTACAAGAAATTGAAATTTGACAATACGAACAAATGGTATATACACAACCCAGAATCTGTTCTCGAAAATGGGACACACAAACTCCTCTGGGATTTTAAAATACAAAAGTATTCCCTGATCTCGGCCAGACGACCAGACCTAATTATAGTAAAAAAACAATTATAAAAAATAAAAATAAAAACAACAAACAGAATCGTGGATTTTTCTGTCCCGACTGACCATAGAGTAACATTGAAAGAAAGCGAAAAGAAGGATAAGTACCTGTAACAAGCTAGGCAATGGAAAAAAATTGTGGAACATGAAAGTGAAGGTGATACCAATTGTAATATGAGCACTTGGTACAGTTACCAGAGGATTGATACAGGAACTGGAAGACTTGGAAATAAGAGGATGAGAGGAGACCACCCAAACTAAAGCATTATCAAGATCGGCCAGAATACTGAGAAGAGACCCGGAGACTTGAAGGGACTTGTCACTCAAACTCCAGTGAGAAACCATCAGCTAATGCTGGGGTGAAAAATCCCCAAAGAGCAATAATTATTCAAACTTCATTAATTGTGTAGAATATAGATTTTTTTAGCCTTAAAATAATCAACCCCAGAAACATAGGAACATTCTTGGGATTTCGGATCAAAATCGCATAAACATTGAAGTTACACTTTTATATTTTTCAACCAATCAGCTAAAAGCACGGGATAGGGACGTTCTGTAAAATTCGGCTAAGAAACTAATTAACATAAAAATATTTAGGCCCCACAATAAATAAGTAATTATACGAATCTGATTGGTCTAGAAATTTCCGTTCACTTGAATTTTAGGACCCGCAATAAAACTTAAGAAAATCCTATTAAGTATAAATAACGAATAATTTAATCAACTAAGGTATTCCACCACCAGACAGAGAGGCAAGATCGACAGACAGTAGAAGGCATCGCACACAAGACACTGCGAAGAAGCGGGTGATGTTTTTTGCCAACTACCGGAATTCGACATGTTGTTGCCAAATATCATAAAACACCCGAAAAAAAGCACGTGTGAACTTAAGAAAATAAAAGGCCTATATTTACAGTCACACACATATATACACACACGTACGTATATGTATGTAAGTAAAATCAATTTTTATCCTCTTTACTTCGGCCTACTATGGACACATTGATTCAATAGACTTTCCCAACATGTACACACACATACACTGGCGAACAAATCATTTTTATTGAACTGGCCATAGTTGTGTTTTCTACACACACACACACACACACACATAAAATGAACATTGTATTTTAATTATCTTATCATCTTTATTATTATGACTATTAAATCATTTGTTTCTTCATATTTGTTGTCACATTGCATTTGTTTACGTACTTGTAAAATTTGTGTTGTATTTGTGGAAACGAAACCTGAAAGTAACTCCTGTAAACTATAGAAGGTACTTAGTCCTCCACAACCGCAAGAAAAAAAAATCAACCACCTAACGTACATGGACGACATCAAACTGTTTCCAAAAAATGAAAAAGAATTGGAAACTCTAATACAAGCAGTGAGGATATATAGTGAAGACATATAGATAGAATTTGGCATAGAAAAATGTGCAATGCTAATAATGAAAAGCGGAAAATGACAAATGACGGAATAAATAGAACTACTAAATCAAGAAAAAAAGAGGACGAGTGTAGACCATTTGAACTACTGTGATGTTGCGATCGACCAAAAGAGAGTTGGAAAACTTGAGGTGACCTCAAACACTGCAGTGAAAAAGTCTCAAATGAGTAAAATGATAATGCTGCTTTTGGTATAGTAACTAAAGGATTATTAAAGGGACTGTAGGACTTGAAAGTTGGTGGCCGAGTGGAGACCATCCAAACCACAGCATTATTGAGAACGGCCAGAACACTGAGAAGAGTCCAGGAGACTAGACGAGACTTGCTGTCACTCAAACTCCTGTGAAAGACCATCAGCAAACGCTGATGTGAAAACCTGTAAATAATTATTATAATAATCGACAAAAAAAAAAGAGAATTTGCAAAATTGTCGAATTTGCTGTCTCGGCTGACCACTGAATAAAACTGAAATGTGAAACGAAGGAAAAGTACCTCGACCTTGCTAAAGAATTGAAAAAACTATGAAACATGAAAGTGACAATTATACAAATTGTGATTGGTGTTTTCGATAAGTAAGTAAAGTATTATTAAAGGGACTGGAGGACTTGGATGTTGGCGGTCGAGTGGAGACTATCCAAACTACAGCATTATTGAGAACGGTCAGAATACTGGGAAGAGTCCTGGAGACTTGAGGAGACTTGCTGTCACTTAGTTTCTAGTGAAAGACCATCAGCTAAAACTGATGTGAAAAACTCTAATAAATATTATTATTATTACTATTATTATTTATTATTATTATTAGAAGAGGAAGTAGTAGTAGTATTTGGATTATTGAAGGAGTTGAAAGAAGAACCAGAAAAGTTAATGAAAAATTTGGAATATTGAAGAAGAAGAAGAAGAAGAAGAAGAAGAAGAAGAAGAAGAAGAAGAAGAAGAAATAATCCAGTGTGTATACGTACGTATCATAAAATCTATCGTATATTTATTTGCTAGCAATCTCTGAGGCTTTGAGGAAAATATACTGGACTGCGGTATCCCAGCATATCTTTAGTGAATAGAGCTTAGTGCAAAATCAGAATAGTACGGAACACTTGTTTCCCAATTACGACACGCGTACATCATCATAGCAAGTCTAATGACGTATGCTTGACGTAATCGCTGAAGAAGTAACGTAGCTGAAGCAGCCATTGGAATGCTGACAGGATACTTCACCTTTTGACTGCAGATTAATTTTTGCTATTTACCAAGTTTCGCTTAGTTTGACATATAAACCTCAAGTTGTTTACAGTATATGGACTTACCCACCTCTATAGGCACGCCTAGTTGGCTGGACTTAGAATACGCTGTCTCTATTCGCTTAGGAGGTTTAAGATACTCCTCCCCAAAAAACCTTCGTCCAAGCTCGTATACTTAGCTCAATCTAATAGTGAGGCTCTAGTTCTGGAGTTCAAGGAAGTTTGGAGTACTCATTCATTGCAATTACTCCCAGTACCACTCTGAACCAGATTGGTAGTACCTGTTAGGTTCATATCTATGGGTTCCTATCTATGGATTGGTAGTACCTGTTAGGTTCCTATCTATGGGTTTAAGAATTATTCGAATTTGATTGGACCGTGTGCTGCCCCTCGCAAAAAAAAAATCCTTCATAAACAACTAAGCAAAAAACTTGCGTGGTTTTCCATTAAATAACCCTAGACGGGTTGACACGTAGTTAAAATCAATCCATCAATTAACTATCAATTAATAAATCATTTATCTACAGTCAGGATGTAGGTTTCATTACAATGATTAAATTAAAGACAATTCTATGTATACGATGGTCACTCAATAAATAAGGAGAATTTTGCAAAAGGAGTTGGTAATGGCAAGCACTGTTTATAACTGCACTCTTTTCGATGAAATCAATACTGATTGATCATTTCATACCCTAAAACATATTTTTCGCATATATCACACATTCTTCTGTAGATATCTGGTTTTACTTCTCAGCCACCAAGATTACGATGACAGACCTCTGTTCAAGCCTGGAGCACCCTGTTTTATTTTTCGCCATTTATAATAGCCTCAAAAAATATTTTGGCGTGATTAATATAAAGTTTGCTTTGAATACAGCGCTTACATTTATAAAAATACTGAAAAATAAGATTAGTTTTGATTTTAAAAAAATCATAATATTTATTGAATAAACCTTTTATATATACGAGGTACATACGATAAGTTTCCAGAATTTTTTTCGTATGGACACTTTTATTGATAGTACACACTTAAAACTCTAGTCCCCTTCGAAGTAATCCCCTATGGCTGCAATTCATTTGTTGTACCGTTCCAACAACTTCTGGAAGGCCCCATGGAAGTCCTCTTGTGTGAGTGTGTCAATGACCATCGTCACAGCCTCTTTCATCTCCTCAATTGTCTCATAACGACTGCCTTTGAGCTTAGGGAATAACCAAAAGTCACAGGGAGCAAGGTCTGGACTATAGAGAGGCTGAGGAACTGTCTTGATGCCAATCTTGCTCAAATAGTTTGTGACAAGGTTGGAGTTGTGGACTGGTGGATTTTCTGGGTGGAAATTCCACTGAGCCGATTTGAAGAGTGCTGGCCTCTTCCGACGGGATCTTTTCTTGAACTCCCTTAAAACCTCAACTTAAACCTTTGGCAAATCGACTCTGGTGTATTGACTTCCTTACTCCTCCCACACCTCTCATCATCCTTCACAGACTCCCTGCCTTCCTTGAATCTCTTATGCCACTCAAAAACTAATGCTCAATTCATGCAAGATGCTACAAAAGCAGTCTGAAGCATTCCATACGTTTCTGTGGCATTTTTTCCAAGTTTAAAACAGAATTTTATTGCATATCGTTCTTCTAAAGTGTCAGATTGTATTTTTGAAATTCACCAGCTGTGACAATCAGGCTTTAGTAGGGTGAATTCCAATTCTTGCTGTAGCTGTTCATTTGAACCTGAAATCATAAAAATTGGTCAGTCATCTCATAAGATGTATAGCAATAACATACTGAATTTTCAAGAGTCTACGCCAATTGTAAATGCCCATACGAAAAAAGACTGGAAACTTATCGTATGCACCTCGTATATATATATATATATATATATATATATATATATATATATATATATGTGTGTGTGTGTGTGTGTGTGTGTGTGTTCTAGATTGGTTACCGTACTGAATAGTCAGTCTTCCCTACTAATTACCTATAACCAGGGAAAGAAGAGGAAAATTCATGCATTTCCTAAGAGAGTCACAGGAGTTTGTAAATATTGGTCAAATTAGATCCATGTTAATGCCACTTAATCGATCGTTGACACTAGGAACTTGAAATTGGAAATTTGAATATAAGTACAATATCTGGCCATATTGATTGAAGCATTCAGTAAATAGTATGTCAAATAAAAAAAGAAAGAAAAGAAAAAACTCTAAAAACCACAAAATAACCACAAAATAAGAAACTTCACCCAGAGAATATCCCACAAAATAATAAGAAAAAGGAAACACGTATTAGATGTATCTATGTAGGTAGTCTTGAGGAGTATCAGCAGTTCGAACATAGTCATTTTCCACTTTACTTCATTATTTGATTCCTTAAGCCGTGACATAACCCTTTTTTGTGTAAACAGGACCTAATGTATCAAAGATACCTTGAATAAAGAACAAGCACCGTAAAACTAGCGTAAATAACTCGCGAACGAATAAAGATATCACTAAAATCTAAATAAAAATAAAAACATATTTTAGTCGTATTTTTAAAAGAATAATGAACTCCTACCAAAAATTATATTATTTAGCTTGTGATTTGCTCTTTAAAAAGCCTCAAGCACAATGGCAAAACCTTAGAATTAGCCTCAACAACAAAAGGAAGAATACTTTAATATATAGTTGAGGTTGCTTTTACTATGACGACAAATACATTGAAATCACCACACGCAAAAGAATATCTTTATACAAAAGTGAGCTTGCCAGAACTGTCAACAAACGCCTTACAATTAATATAAACAACACGGCCGACACGTAACAACACATGCCAGCACGTGAATTGACAAACGGGATAAAGATGTTATGAATTCAGAATTTTTCCTTCTAGACTGGTATATTAACCAAGGCTTAAGAAACCTAGCTTACTCAACTATTTACCCAGAGAGAGAAAAGAGAAGAGATGGACTCATGCCTTTCTAAAAGGCAATAATGCAAATTTAAACATGTCACCGATGACTGTGTGTAAGTTGGTTGGGTTTTATGGAATATCTACCATTGTAAGTTATTGGGGGTGTCCTCGTGGTGTAATGGTTAAAGCGATGAACTGCGGAATCGTAGTACGCGAGTTCGTACTCCAGTCGCGCTATTACGTTCACTTTCGGGCAAATACCCTTGGGAAAGGTATGAACCCCCTTATTCTCCCCCCAGCTATGGATAAATAGTAGGACGGACTAGGTTCTTCAGCCTTGGTGAGGCAACTAGTCTAGGAGAAGGAAAACTCTGAATTCAAACCTGTTAAACTCCGCTTAAAAATTGACCTTGTGTCATATCCTGCCCGAGCGGAGGGGTTGGTAAATAGTACCATTGTAAGTTATTTTATGCCAAATCCTGTTTATATATATATATATATAATTTGTAAACACATTTTATTGATAACATTTTTCAGTGAGACGGAGCCCTTTTTTTGCACAGAGTTAAATGGTTTCAGGTATGGCTATAAAACACTCAAAATATAATGTCAGTAATTTGTTTGCACGTATAGATTGTAGATAATTTCAATTTAAAATGAGTTACAACTAATTTATTTGCACACTAGTATTGATTTCTATTGTTTCTACACAGTTAAATAGTTTCAATTATTGCTATCTAACCCGACGATTTCTATTCAATATTAATAATTTTTGTAGACTGTGAGGGGGTTACAAGTATAGGTAGTTAATATTAATTATTCTATTTAACATTATTCATTTATTTTCACACAATCAAATGTGTCCAAGTATTGATATGTATCACTAATAATTCAATTAGATATCTGTTATTTGTTTACGCTCAGTGAAATGGTTAAAAAGTTCTATTTCTACCAATTTAATTTTAGTCATTTGTTTGCACAGAGTTTAAATGTCTAGCTGTTCTATTTGACCCATAGATAGAACCATATCAGGTGCTACCAGTCCGGGTCAGAGTGGATCTTAGAGCATTGGTTATGAAGGAAGACTCCACATTCACCAGAGGTCCAAGACTGAAGTCTCACCATCAAAAGGTTTTGTATCATATCCAGAATGCTCGTTGGGGTGGGGGGGGGGTCTTACCCTTCTAAAGAGATACACTCGTTGTATTCTACAGCCGCAGCAGATTGGGATATGTGTATCTGCAACTTAGATATTCTTGCTATGCTCCTGTTGGTCGAGATCCACAAGTTGTGCACCATCTTTCTAGATCCAGCAATAAATCCGCTGTCTGAATGATCAGTTGACCTTGTGTCACATCTTGTCTGTGGCAGAGAAATTGGGTAAATACAGACATCAGCTGCACATGAGAACCATGTGTCAAAATGCTAGACAATTCCACGCTGGTGCCACTGAACTCATTAGTCAAATCACTGTACACTGCATTTCATGCTATTACTGGCTTGGTAGCTTCAGGTGCTTCACGTAGTCCAAATACCTTCACCGTTAGATTTTATAAGAATGGCCTTGTATAATCTGATCAGTCAAGTCATATTCCCCGTTTAGGGTCCGCTTAAGGACATTAAATAAAGGTGTAGACCTTGTTTTGTTTGTTTAATGATGTATCTTGTTTTGTGGGTAATTTAATGCCAAAGCCATCCTTGAAATAGTTGTAATTTTTAACCTATAAGTTTTAGGGATAAGTGGGTTCATACCTTTCTTAAGGGTATTGGCCCGAAAGTCAATAAAATAGCATGCCTGGAGTTCGAACTCACTAATTACACAGTTGTAGTCTACCACATTAGCTACTATGCAACATGGAGTCTTCCACAAGAAAAATTTGTTTACAAGAAATTACGCTTATCAAATATCTGAATTTTACTTCGTTATTAACTTTGAAAAATATTCTTTATATTTCTTTAACTACTTTTCCTTTATAATTATTGTTGCATAGCCATGAAAAACTATAAATACACATATGCAGATGCATGCAGAAACATAACTACGTAATGAAGACGAACGGACACAGGTCTTTAGAAAAATATACCTCTCACTTTATTTGAAAGGGTTGTGTGTGAGAGGGAGTTGGAGACTGAACAGACCTGCAACATATTGACCCCCACTCTTATGGCCATAACAGCGTTTCTTTCCCGTTCTCCTGGGCTGCTCAACCGGGGGCCTGGGGGCCCAGCCTCTCTGGGACATGGTCCTCATTCCAGCATCTTCTCTCCAACTGATCTGAGGCTCTGAACTCCAACTGCTCAATCGGGGGTACTGACGGCCCCCTCTGCTGGGTGCTGGTTCTCTCTATCGCATCTTATCTCCAACTAACTCGAACTTCCTGTGCACCAAGTTATGTTATTGTTTTACGCCCACTCAATCTCTTCCCATAACTGGCCAACGGAATATGCAACTTCCGCCGTCTTTGGAATGGCATGTTTGATCATCATCGAGCGAAAATAACTGTCATGCAGTTCACAGGTCACCCTCTTCCAGTGCTTCAGTTTGTGACTGCACCGTAGGATTTTAACCTTGTCCCATATTGTAAGCCAAGCTCGCCTATGCAATCTCTTCCCATAACTGGCCAACGGAATATGCAACTTCTGCCGTCTTTGGAATGGTATGTTTGGCCGGGTCGGAGGTCAATATACAACAATATCACTTGAGATCTCCAATTACCTGGGTTCTCGAGGTCGGGTCTTGAGAACATCATTCGTAACCCCATTAGTAGGATTGGTTTCTAGTTTTAATGGCATATCTTCGAGGGTTATCTAAAGTCAAATCTATTATTGTAGAATAGTTATAGTGTGATTTAACTCAAAGATGGGGAAAAAGTGGGTCTATGCCTTTCTCTAAAGTATTAGTCTGATAGGGAACGTAATAGCGCGACTTGAGTTCGAAATTGCTTACTAAGATTTCGCGGTTTAGCACGTTAGCCCCTACGCTCCGGGCATTCACTCCTTCAGGTAAAAATATGTTTTGCAAATAGGTACTATTTACCAACCCCTCCGCTCGGGCAGGATATGACACAAGGTCAATTTTTAAGCGGAGTTTAACAGGTTTGAATTCAGAGTTTTCCTTCTCCTAGACTAGTTGCCTCACCAAGGCTGAAGAACCTAGTCCGTCCTACTATTTACCCATAGCTGGAGGGAGAATAAGGGGGTTTATACCTTTCCCAAGGGTATTTGCCCGAAAGTGAACGTAATAGCGCGACTGGAGTACGAACTCGCGTACTACGATTCCGCAGTTCATCGCTTTAACCATTACACCACGAGGACACGTTTTGCAAATAGGTAGTTGATTTGTAACGACGTGGCTTGTGAGGATTATAAAGGAAATATTAGTCATAAGAAGATTGACACCCATCTTATCGGACAACCTTGTCGCAAAACACTTTTGTACCCCTTTATACTCGCTAATATCTCAAGGGTGGACTGTTCCAGCAAGATGATAAAACCCACCACCGTATGCGGCTGAAAGAAACAGATTCAAATAAATTGAGATGATTTCCCGATACATTATTCGCTTCTCGCCTCACTGGATATATTAATGATCACACTAAATTCAATTCAGGGTACCACGGGTGGTGTCATGATTGGCAAGCTAGACAAGCAAGCCTTCACGAGTGAATTTGAGTCTCATTGGGTGCCCCATTCATACGGCCTCGTGCCATATCTAAGTAAAAAAGCTTAGTAACTTACACTAAATTCACTTCATATACACCTCGGCTGTAAGTTATGGACAACGCTTTTGAATGCGTCGGACTCCAGCAGTTCGTACACTCCATAGCAGACAAGTTTTGGGTATTTAGAAAACTTCCTTTCATGAACTTAATCCAGATGCTTCAACTAGAGCAATCTGATTTTCCATGTGATCACCTGCTTAGCTACATAGGAGAAAATGAGCGGAGTATTTTTTTGTATTTTCCGATTAGGGAATTTTGACTATCTTTTTCCTTTCTCTCTTAGTCTCTCTCTCTCTCTCTCGATATATATATATACATATCGAGAGAGAGAGAGAGAGAGAGAGAGAGAGAGAGAGAGTATATATATATATGTATACTTATTGAAATACATATAAAAGAAAAACGTAGTCACACACACACACACACACACACACACACACACACACACACACACACACACACACACACATATATATATACTTATTGAAATATATATAACAGAAAAACGTCGTCACACACACACACAAACACACGCAGATACAGACACATATATACATGAACTTATTAAAATATATATAAGAGAAAAACGTAGTCGCACACACACACACACATATATATATACATATATAGTTATTAATATATATATAAGATAAAAACGTTGTCTCACATATACACACTCACACACACACACACACACACACACACACACACACACACATATATATATATATACTTATTAAAATATATATGAGAAAAATGTAGTCATACACACACACGCAAACATACATATATATATATATATATATATATATATATATATATATATATATATATTAACTAGCATACCTTGTCAGAGATAGTCCTGTCAGCTGGGCCAGTAGAATACACTGACTGCATATCTTCTGACCGGTAACTCCGCTATCCCCGCCCCGCCCCGCCCCGCCCCGCCCCGGAACGAGTGTCCTGGATATGACACTAAACAACCTGATGGTGAGGTTCCAGTAATGTTGTAGCTTTGGGGAATGCGGAGTACCCCCTCATTGCAATCGCTTTAAGATCCACTCATGGCCGGAGTGGTAGCACCTAATAGGGTCCTTTTCATTGCTAAAATAGAACTGTTTGACATTTAAACTAAGTGCCAACAAAGGACTAATGCTAAATTGAATTGTTAGAAATAGAACAGTTTGATTATTTAACAGTGTGTAAATAAATAACTGATGTTAGATTGAATTGTTAGTGATACGTAACGATACTTTGAACTATTTCACTGGGTGCATACAAATGAGTAATGTTGAATAGAATAATTAGTGTTTAATAGTGATACCTGTAACCACTTCACAATGTGCAAACATGGTTAATATCTATAGAATTAGTAATATTAGATAGCTGTAATTGAAACCACTTGCCCAGTCGGCTGGGGCTGTAGAATAACCTACAACACCTCTACAGAGGAGTAAGACTCCCACCCTGCCAACGAGTGTCTTGGATATGACACTAAACAATCATATAGTGAGGTTCCAGTTATGCTGCAACTTTGGGAAATGCGGAGTATTCCTTCATTGCCATCGCTCCCTGGTCCACTCCGGCCCGGAGTGGTAACATCTGATAAAAGTCCTATCTATGGGTTAAATAGAACTAAACCATGGTTTCGAGCGTTCGTTGTTTTTGCATTTAAACTGTGTACTTATGTTGAATTGAATTGTTTGAAATAGAACTGTTTTTGACATTGAAACTGTACTCCACTGAACTGAATTGATCGAAATAGAATCGTTTAGACATTTAATTGTGTGTAAACAAAAAACTATTCTTATATTAAACTAAATTGTTTGAATAAAAACAGTTTGACTAAACTGAATTGCTTGAAATAGGAATGTTTTTGACAATGAAACTGTGTACTTATGCTTGACTGAACTGCTTGAAATAGAACTTTTTTTGTTTAAAAATGGATTTGGCATTGAATAACTTGCAAAGGTTGATAGGTCATTGACACAAACAAACAAATCATTGAAATCATATAACAATGTCGAAACAATAATAATTTAAGTTGTGCAAACAAATTAGCTGTAACTCATTTAAAAATGAAATTACCGACAAACTTATATTTTACATATATCTCTTTTGATGTTTGGAAACGAAATGGCCGATGTTAAATTGTTACTTTTATATAGCATTTATTGATACCATTTAACTGTGTGCAAAAAAGGAGCCCAGGTTCATCGAAAAATGTTATCAACAAAATGAGTTTACAAATCAAATATATTTAACATATATGTATTAAGAGCATTTGGTATTAGATAACCTGCAGTGTTTGATATGCCATAAAATCAAACCAAACCAATCTTGTCAGAAAATAGCCGCCTTCAAGTAAATTACATCAGAATTGATAACTAATTCAACTAAAGAAAAATATACAAGGTTCAAAAGCGGATGAGACATCTGCACGTCGTTGCATTATAGTAACATACACTTGTACGACATTTATACCATTTTCGGAGTTTTCAGAGTTACAACAAGCATAGCAAGGTAAGTGAGGACTTTGCAAAACACTGGTTTTATTTCAGAGTTGCTTCTCTTAGACTTTTCCTGTCAAAGGATGCAAATAAGTCGGCAAAGATTTAACGCAGGAGCTTCTTTCTGCAGTTTTCATTTTAGAACTGAATCTCTTTATATATATATATATATATATATATAGAGAGAGAGAGAGAGCAAGAAAGAGAGAGACATACATACAGAGAGAGTATCGCTCATAAATAAGTACATTTACTTATCTCTCTCAAAATTTATCTATCTATCTATCTATCTATCTATCAGGACACACACACAGACACATGATAAATTGATCGATAGATGTACTATATATATATATATATATATATATATATATATATATATATATATATATATATATATGTGTGTGTGTGTGTACTTATTTATAAACGATACTCTCTATTTCTCCCTCTCTTTTGTTTTCCTCTCTCTCTCTCTTTATATATATATATATATATACAGTGAGAGAGAGAAAGAGAGAGAGAGAGAGAAAGAAAGATAGAGAAATACAGAGAGAGAGAGAGAGAGAGAGAGAGAGAGAGAGAGAGAGAGACACAGAGTGCGTATTAGTGTGTTAGAGATAGATAGATAGATAGAGAGAGAGAGATAGCGAGAGAAAGAGAGAGAGAGAGAGAGAGAGAGAGAGAGAGAGTGAAAGAGAGCTTATCGCTCATAGATACAACTATATATATATATATTAGTACATCTATCAGTATATATGGTTGTACTTAGATCGATCAATAATTTGGTAGATGGATAGATATGAACAGACTTAGAGAGATACAGGGTGAAACAATAAAATTGTCGTTCTAAAGAAAACAACACTACAGCTTTATTTTAAAACTTATAGAAAAAAATCAATTCAAGTAACTTGATTTTTCGATGAACTCCTTGGTCCGGGTCTTCCTGTCGGTGTCCTTCCGCTCCACCACCCCCCCAAAGGGTCGTCGGATGCGTTGGGCTGTCCCCTCAAGCGTTGAACCGTCCGGATTTGCATTTTGAGGGTGCTGGCAATGGTCCTGTTGCAATAAATTGGATCGGTATAGAGCATGAGTTGTACAGCGGCGTATCTCCGATCTCGCTCGTTGAACATGGTGTCACTTTCAGACATGATAGAAGGCTCCTATCGCCCTTGGTATTTGTACACAACTTGCCAACTAGTAGATGGTCTGCAACAAAAAAAGAAAACCGGTTTTGATTAAACGGAAATGGAATCATGTCGTCTTTTCTAGGGCGACAATTTTATCGTTCCACCCTGTAGATTGATATATATATATATATATATATATATATATATAATCGCTAGCAAAGATATCCCTGGCCCTCTCTCACCACTTCTCCCTATGATTCATAGCATCTGGCAGGTCTTCAGGGCTACATCCCGTATCCTCACATAGCTGCTGTATGTATGTTCGAGCTGGTCGTCCTGCTTTTGATCGGCCATATGCGGGGGTTCATAGGAGTACATCACTTACGAGCTCGTCCCTGCTCCTCCAGCAGTGTCCTGCATGTCTAGTTCGTCTAACTTGGATAGTTTTCGTGATGGAAGGTAGGTGGCCTTATAGTTGGTGCCTTGTGGGGTGTTGCTACACACACACACACACACACACACACACACACACACACACACACACACATATATATATATATATATATATATATAAGTATTTTTCGGTCCAGTTAAACTAGAGTTGGGAGTAATTGCTTCAGGACAAGAAAATCATTCAGGAGCTGAACATTTAAATTTTCCTGGTGGAGAGCTCAATGTAATTTTTTTATAGAGCAATATTTCTTTAAGAAAAAAACAAAGACCGGTTCTGAAAAACAGGATAGAAATAAATTTATAATCCTAAATTAACCGGTCTTTAGTTTTTTCTTAAAGAAATATATATATATGTATGTATATTGAGCGAAAGAGAGTATAACTAATAAATAAATACACCTCTACCAATTAAGAATGTTCATCTTATTCTAAAACAAAACAAAACAAACAAAAAACAGAACTTTTTTTGCTACTCTTGAAACAGTGTACAACAAAACGGTTATTATAAGGTATTATTGGCTACCGATTTCTGAATGTGACTCTGACGGCGAAAGATTTTCTATTTCCTTGGTTGGTCTTATGGAACGTCTACCCTTTTATTTCATACCAAAGTCAATTTAACAATTATGGTTTCTGATTACATTTTATACAAAATGTATTGCCATAATCATTTTAAATAGAAAAGAACTCTCATACTAAACTGCAATATAAATGTTTTAAGAGCAAATGCATTAATATAGAAAAAATCCTTATAACAATGAAAAGATCCATTTGAACCATAATAGGTATTATCACTTTGGTTAACAGTGGGCCTGGGAGTAATGAAAAAAGGTAACTCAACACTTCACAGAGTTTCAAAACTCTAGCTTCATCCTAAGGATACTGGCTGTGGCTGTAGAATACACCTACTACATCTCTGCAGAAGGGTAAGACCCCCCCTACCAATGAGTGTCCTGGATATGACACTGAACAATTTGATGGTGAGGCTCCAATAATGCTTGAGCTTTGGAGAATACGGAGTACCCTTTTATTACTCTCGCTGCCGGGTTCACTGTAGCCTGGAGTGGTAGCACCGGATAGGGTCTTAATATGGGTCAAATAGAACTAACCTGTGTACTTATGCATAATTAAATTGTTTGAAATCGGATTGTTCATATGTATAAAATAGATTTGGCATTAAATAACCTACAATGGTTGATATACCATAAAACTAAACCAAACCAAAACCTTAGGTTTTCAGTTTCTAATATCTAAAGACTACGATGAAATTTAAAAAAGATATTAATTGTGGACTTTAACTAAGTTAAAACTTAATTATTAAAGAAGGGAGAAGAAAGAGGAGGGAAAAGAAAAGATTATTTTTTATGAAAGCCATGAGAAGCAGCATGGTGGACGTAAAGGCGAGCGGATAAACCCTCTGACGGTTCAACGCAATGCCTAACCCGGTTCTGGGTTATGAATAGTACGGTTTAACGGCCAGGGTCAAATACTTCGATCGGGGAACTACTGCTGCTCATTTATAAGGGTGACTTCTATAGATAAAATAAAAATAGCCATCAAAAGATTATCGTAACCCATACTCTAACCACCTGTCCAAACTGCATCGCTCTTCGCGCGGGTAAAAAAGGCGCGCGTCCTGCTGAGGTTGGAGCCTTGGCCTCAGCGTTCCAAAAATCAGCTACAGAGCTTGGACTAAAACAAAAATTGGTAAAATGCAAACGCACTATAAAAATAGCGACAGTCAACGTTTGAACGTAAAATAGAATTGGACAACTACCGGAGCTGACTGCATCGGCCATAGATAATAACATAGACATAATATGCTTTCAAGAACACAGATACACTCAGAGCGAGGATATTAAATATCACGATACTGGCAATGGATGGACGCTAACCACTGCATCTGCATGGAAAAACTCTATCAATGCCTCCATTGGAAGTGTAGGCATACTTATCGGAACGCGAGCCCTAAAATCACTAAAATGCATAGAGAAAATGCAACCTAAGATGACGGTAGCTACTTTTAATGGCAACCCCAGCGCAACAAACATCTCCTGCGACAGTCCTACCAATGTTAGTGAAGAAACTGACCTTATAGCCTTCTATAATGAGTTATCTTCCCTTGTTCGTAGCATCCCGAAACACAACGTTCTCGTCATTGGTGGAAACATGAATTCCAAAATTGGTAAAAACGTAAACTCAGCTTACATAACTCGTCAAATAGAAATGGGGAACATCTAACAGATTTCACGCTAGAAAATAGATTAACATGCCTCAATACAACATTTCAGAAAAGAGAGGGAAAACTATGGACCTACACCTACGCAAATAACACTAAAGCACAAATAGACTACGTCTTTATAAATAAGAAATTGGTAAAAACGTAAACTCAGCTTACATAACTCGTCAAATAGAAATGGGGAACATCTAACAGATTTCACGCTAGAAAATAGATTAACATGCCTCAATACAACATTTCAGAAAAGAGAGGGAAAACTATGGACCTACACCTACGCAAATAACACTAAAGCACAAATAGACTACGTCTTTATAAATAAGAAATTGGTAAAAACGTAAACTCAGCTTACATAACTCGTCAAATAGAAATGGGGAACATCTAACAGATTTCACGCTAGAAAATAGATTAACATGCCTCAATACAACATTTCAGAAAAGAGAGGGAAAACTATGGACCTACACCTACGCAAATAACACTAAAGCACAAATAGACTACGTCTTTATAAATAAGAAATTGGTAAAAACGTAAACTCAGCTTACATAACTCGTCAAATAGAAATGGGGAACATCTAACAGATTTCACGCTAGAAAATAGATTAACATGCCTCAATACAACATTTCAGAAAAGAGAGGGAAAACTATGGACCTACACCTACGCAAATAACACTAAAGCACAAATAGACTACGTCTTTATAAATAAGAAATTGGTAAAAACGTAAACTCAGCTTACATAACTCGTCAAATAGAAATGGGGAACATCTAACAGATTTCACGCTAGAAAATAGATTAACATGCCTCAATACAACATTTCAGAAAAGAGAGGGAAAACTATGGACCTACACCTACGCAAATAACACTAAAGCACAAATAGACTACGTCTTTATAAATAAGAAATTGGTAAAAACGTAAACTCAGCTTACATAACTCGTCAAATAGAAATGGGGAACATCTAACAGATTTCACGCTAGAAAATAGATTAACATGCCTCAATACAACATTTCAGAAAAGAGAGGGAAAACTATGGACAAATATGCGTTATCACTAAGAAGCAAATTAAACGCACTACAGGAGAATACAGAAACACCTTCGCCGAATGACGAATATGAGAATTTTGTCAATGCCCACTTAGAAGCGGCTGCAGAATGTATACCAACTAAACAAAGAACTAAACCTAGTGTCCCATGGGAGACATTAGCCGTTAGAAAAAAGTGTGCAGACGTGAAAACTGCCTCTAAACGCAATAGGAAGAAACTAACCAATACCAATGCCCTGAAACTTAAAAAGGCACAAAATGAATTTGCTAACATATACCTAAAAGAACAAACAGAATACACACAAAATCAGATCGATAAGATTAGAGACTCGGTGGGAGATTGACCATCTAGGATACGATGGGAAACGATCAATAAAGTAAGCAGAAGGAAAAGCACTGTGAAAGCTAAACTGAAAGCTACAGCCAAGAAGAACGAATCCAAATATGGAAACAACATTTCGAGAATGTACTCGGAAACCCCCCGAAAGTTACACATGAAACAATAACGAGAATTATTAGTAAACAATTAGACATCAAAGTAGGACAGTTTACGCAAGAAGAACTCGACTCAATACTAAGAAAAATTAAAAATAGAAAAGCAGCAGGGCTTGATGAAATACCCCTAGAAGTAGGGAAGACCAGGGAATTGCTGAGATACTACTTCGACACAGTAATGCCGTATATAAACAAAACACAATTGACAGATGGACAAAGAGATGCATCCTCCCCTTCCCTAAAAAGACATCCTCGGATTAGCCAAGAACTACTGAGGTATAACACTTACATCCATAGCGGCCAAGATATACAATGCTCTACTACGCAACCGCAAAGAACCCAAAAATGAGAACATACTGAGGAAGAACCAAAATGGCTTTCGGAGAAATAGATCCACGACATCACAAATTTTGAGAATCCGTCGAATTCTTGCAGGTTTACCTGCAAAAAACATAGAGGCAACTATATTATTTGTAAACTTCGCGAAGGCGTTTGACTCCATATACAGAGAAAAGATGGAGCAAATACTACTCTCCTACGGCCTGCCCAAAGAAACCGTCACAGCCATAATGATGTTATATAGAAACAAAAGGAAAGTCCGCTCACCAGAGGGAGACACAGAGTACATCGACATTGTAGCAGGTGTACAGCTAGGAGACACATTAGCTCCAAACCTCTATATCATCTCTCTAGACTATGTGCTTAGAACGTCTATTGATAAAATCAAAGACATCGGTTTCAAGCAAACAAAGGAAAGAAGCAGAAGATGCCCGGCACAAACAATTACGGACGCGGACTACGCCGATGGCATAGCGCTTCTGGCAAATACCCCAGCATAGCCGAAACCCTGCTACATAGTCTGGAACGAGTAGATTCTGACATAGGCCTTCATGTTAACGCACACAAGACGGAGTACACATGTTTTAATAAAAAAAGGCGACATCTAAACGGTAGTTCTCTGAAACTAGTAGACAAGTTCACCTACCTAGGAAGCAGTGTCTCATCAACCGAGACTGACATCAACACACGACTATCAAAGGCATGGACAGCTATCGATAGGCTATCGGTCATATGGAAGTCAGACCAGACCGATAAAATAAAACACGTTTTTTTCCAAGCAGCGGTCGTATCGATACTACTGGATGGATACACTACATGGACGCTAACTGTATGTATGGAAAAAAAGCTTAACGGCATCTACACAAGAATGCTGCGTGCAATATTGAACAAGTCCTGAAGACAGCACCCCACAAAGCAGCAGCTGTACGACCGCTTACCACCAATCATGTAAACTATCCAAGTTAGACGAACCGGACGTGCGAGACACTCTTTGAGAAGTAGGGACGAACTCATAAGTGACATACTACTGTGGACCCCTTCATATGGACAAGCAAAGGCAAGGACGACCAGCTAGAACCTACATACAACAGCTCTGTGCCGATACAGCTTGTAGCCTTGAAGACCTACTGGAAGCGATGGATGTTAGAAAAGGGTCGCGGAAGTGGGTCAGGGAAATCCACGCTGGTGACGCGACAGGATCATTAAACCAATACCTAGGCCATCCCTTTTTGTGTGTAGTCTTATATTTCTGCAAAAGATACAGTCAGTGTATGCTGTATACCGCAAACAGTCCGTCAACAATGTTAGGATCAAACTGACGTATAAAAGTCAATGGATAATGAGAATGTAGGTGTTTAATTAAGGATGCAGTGTTTTTTAGGTGTTTTAATTTGTTTTCATTTTAGATTAATGTTTTCTATATATAACATATATTTATCCTCGAATCTATCTATCTATCTGTCTCTATTAATATATATAAATATATTTCGGATAAAGGAGGAAATTAATGTATTCATAATTGTGAAAATTTTGCTGAAATATAGAAGTAACAATTTTTTTCTTGTAAGCAATGATATTACACAGTGTAAATATTATAAATGGATATCGTTAAGATTCGTACAGTGAAGTAGAGCAGCAATTGTTAGCTTAGAATAAAGGGATATATTTTGTGCGAGTAAAAAATTTTGGTATTAAAGTGTCTCTATCTGGACAGAGAAATATATTTATGACTTAACGTATATCTGCTGTTGCTGATATATTCTTTGTGAGTTTGTGCTGTTGAATCAGTATTGATAACATCTACGTAAACACTAACTAATCCAATTGATAAGTTAAGTTGAATCAAAATGCATAAATGCAAGAAAAGTGTACAGATTTTCATACAAAAGAAATAAACTGAAAGGTATTTGAGTAAGTAATAATTCATTACTTACTGCTCGTAGAGTAAGTATAGACAATTCCATACTTATATTTATTTCTGTGCTTATACTATTTTGATCGGCTCAAAATTAGCCAGAAAAGAATGATTGTAATTGGCTAAAAAAAATTATTTTCAATATTTTTGTAGAGGAAAAGATTTCTAAAATTATTTTGGGTCTTGATCCGACAAATTTTTCGTGGCAAGTCAAATATTGTCGTCAGCAAAGTATCTTGATATTCGAAAACTTGCGCGAATGCATCAATTTGTCGATAAGTGCAAAAATACTGACAAGAAAAAAAATTGCAGCTTCTTGAGCGTAATTTTTGCACAAAAATTATCACTTCTTTAAGTATGGGAACAGTTAAGTTCCAATATATATATAAATAGAGAGAGAGAGAGAGAGAGAGAGAGAGAGAGAGAGAGAGAGAGAGAGAGAGAGAGAGAGAGAAATAAGCATTTATGATCCGAGGAAAATAGTCTAGAGTTTAGACTGTTAAGTGGTAATCCAAGGTGAATTGGATTCTCCAATTGAGTGTTCAATGTCAACGGCGAAGGTAAAAAGAATTAACTAACTATTCTATTATTACTCTAAGTTTCATGTTTTCTATATCTTCTGTAGAATACAGATGGCCAAAAGGTGATATTTTAATTACTCTTTGTTTTTATGCAGTTTGACTGACCGGTATTTGAATGCTTATTTATTCGTGAAACATCTTTTAACTGTTTATTCTCTCTCTTTCTTTATATATATATATATATATATATATATATATATATATATAAGTACAACTTTATAAATTTATTTTCATCATACAACGTGTGAAAGCACGTGCGATACCCTAGACTCATCAGCCGCCAACCAGGGTGATAACACAGTTTCGGTAGCTCAAGGCGGTACTGCCACTCCTGGCTCTACCGAGCAGCTTTTGCCACCGGATAGGGTATTTAAAAGAAATATATATCTATGTATACACAAGATCAACTAAAAGCAGACATTACATTGGACGTTCGTTCATCTTCATTTTGGTGCAGTTTGTGATTTAAAAATGCGTTTACTTACGGCCGTTAGATGTCATAGCAACCGTTTCTTGATTTTGCGTAATTACACGAGAAAGGTGGTTCCGCGTGCATAACATTCATGTTGAAATCCTTTCTATATCCGTTATCTATTCGGTTCGTTTTCTTTCATTTATGCGTTACTTCCCAAAAGCACTCGAGACAAACGTCATATATAATTCTGCTGAAAGATTTTATTTGTTGATCAATGGGCCCTCAAGATGGGTGGTGAGTAAAAAGAAAGCCCCTGGTCTAAGTTTCTCCAGGTAGCTATCTGATTACCCTTGGGCCACTAAATTCTTGGCTTGCAAAAAATGTCTCCAGGACGCTGATGGTCAGCAATGGGCTCGTGAATACTGTGGGGGTAAACCTGATTCATAGGCCCATCATTCGATTTACATTCCTCGGCAGGAGAATTACGTTTTTCGCACCAGCGCGCCTTGTGGATTCGTGATCCTCGCAAGCTGTTGAATTTTCTGCCGCAATCACACGTTGTAGCCTGGTACATATCCAGATCGTTACCGTATGAGCAAATAAGATGGGTGATATATTCTCCCTCCCCGCTACAGACACCCTGATGGCATTTCTCTTTCATTGTATATATATATATATACTGATAGATAGATAGATGTACTAATATATATACAGATGTACTTATTTATGAGTGATACTCATTTCTTTCTCTTACTCTCCCTCTCTCTTTATATATATATATATATATATATATACATATATAAAAGTACAACTATATATATATACTGATAGATAGATCGATAGATAGATGTACTAATATATATACAGATGTACTTATTTATGAGTAATACTCATTTCTCTCTCTCTCTCTCTCTCTCTCACACACACACACACATACTCTTTCTCTCTATCTCTATCTCTTTCTTTCTTTCTCTCTCTCTCTTTCTTTCTCTCTCTCTCTCTCTCTCTCTCTATATATATATATATACATTGAACGGGACAAGTCTCCTTGAGTTGTCGTCAGAGCTATAAGTGTATTTCCGAAAACCTTCAGCCTCTTTTTGGAGACAGCTCTTCTGTGTAAATTTGAAGCCTTTTATGATATCAAGGAAAGTCAAAATAAGAAAAAGAAAAAAAAGAAGTTTTTTTCCTTTTGAGAGTTTAAAAAAAAAAATTCCATTTAAATACTGATTTATACGAGCTTAGAATTCAATTTGAATGTCGCCAGCTGCATTTTCGCTATAATGCAGAGAAGGCAAATGCTGTTACGTGGATTTTTAAAGTATTTTAAAGATTAAAAAAAAGTAATTGCATTTATAGTTTTCCCTTGATCTTGATTATGGCCAGAGGTATGGTCGAAAGCGCTAGATCCGAAACGTATATTTACTTCCATTGAATCCAGAAATGCGCCAACTTGTAGGCAAACAAGAAAATTTAACAACTTTTCTACTCTTTCTTTGGCATTCACACAAACTTCTAGCTGCAAAATACGTGTAATTATATACAAGGAGTATTAAAAAGTATCGAGACAGAAGCTGTATTTACAAGATAGAATTTAACTGTGACATAGCATGAATTTTCTTCTTTTAGTATTCGGCTACTCAATAAGCTCTTCTTTATATGTGTACACATAACCCTATTTACCCAACCCCTCCGTTCAGTCAGGATATGACACAAGGTCAATTTTTAAGCGGAGTTTAACAGGTTCGAATAGAGAGTTTTTCCTTCTCCTAGACTAGTTGCCTCACCAAGGCTGAAGAACCCAGTCTGCCCTACTATTTGCCCATAGCTGGAGGGAGAATGATTGGATTCATACCTTTCCCAAGGGTATTAGTGCTATGTGAAACACAACCAGTCTCGTCCAGGATTTGAACTCGTTCGAACTCATTTACATCGAGACCGCAGTCCAGAGATTTAAGTCATTACGCCACAGAGACTATTCATCCAGTGGTTAAAGAAACTGTGAAACGTTTGAAACTGTATGGTTGTATAATTGTTAATGTACGAGTCGAAGGTAGAGGGTCACTATTAATGAAAGCGATCGAGAAAGAGTCAACAGTTGGTCGTCAGACACTGAGCAAGGAGAAAATCAACCGCTGTCCATGTATTCAGACGTGAATGTTACCCCGCAATAGAATTTTTTTTTCTGTGTGGAGCTTACTCATGGTTGATCCAGTTTCGAACCAAACCTGTGGTCAACTTACCTTTACTTAAAAATAAACACAACGTGGGATTGAAGATGTTTAGCTTGCGAAACTAGGCGAGCCAATGACGATACTTTCGCGATCCAGAAGATCCTGCCAATTTTCCGTTGGTAAAGGTTTAGTTTGGTTTCTTTGTTTAATGGCATATCAACCTTCGTGAGTTATTTTAAACTAAAGCCATCCTTGTCGAAGAACAGTAGTAGTACTATTTATCTTATAGGTGGAAGGAAAAAGGAGTTCACGCCTTTCTGAAAGGTATTTGTCAGAAATTGAATGTAATAGCGCGAATGGAGTTCGAACTCGCTTATTACGTTGCAGTCTAGTACATTAGCCACTACACCACAGGAACTTCTGATTAATTAGTGTTAAATAATAAAAACTAATGATAAAATAGAAATATGTTTTTTAAAAATGAGGTCACGAAGATGTGTACCCCACGTTCTAGCTTATCAGAAAGTCCAGGACTGAACACTGAAATATGCGATTTGCTTGGTCTGATTATGTAGTTGAATGGCATATCAACCTTCGTGGGTTATTTAATGCCAAAGCCATCTTTTCAGAAGAAAAACAGCCCGGATAAGAGAGTTAACCATATTTACCAACCCCTTCGCTCGGGCAGGATATGACACAAGGTCAATTTTTAAGTGGAATTTAACAGGTTTGAATTCAGAGTTTTCCTTCTTCTATACTAGTTGCCTCATCAAGGCTGAAGAACCTAGTCTGCCCGAGTATTTACCCATTAGCTTGAGGGAGAATAATTGGATTCATACCTTTCCCAAGGGTATTAGTGCTATGTGAAATGCAGTCAGTCTCGTCCAAGATTTGAACTCGTGTCGCCGTGTCCATTTCCTAGGTCGATAACCATTACACCACGGGCAATTAAGTTAACACTTTCGCAGTCCAGAGATTTAAGTCATTACGCCACAGAGACTCTGAATTCAAACCTGTTAAACTCCGCTTAAAAATTGACCTTGTGTCATATCCTGCCTGAGCGGAGGGATTGGTAAATATGGATAACTACTCCATCATATAAATTCCTCGTGTTGAAAGGATTGCCGTTATAGAAAATGGATAAGTTGACCTGAGTTCAAGTCTAGAGCGAGGCTATTTGCATTTCACATAACGCTAATATCATTGAGAAAAGTGTACAGTCAATTATTCTAGCTTGAAGAAGACATGTAGGGCACTGCTGGAAACGCAAAGACGAACTCATAAGCGATGTTCTCTAATGGACTAGTACGTATGAACAAGCCAGTGTTGGCCGACCATCAAAGATTTGCATACATTAAATCTGTGTGGATACAAGTTGAAACCAAGAAGACCTATCAGGAGCGATAAATGACAGGGACGGATAGATAGACAGGTAGATAGATGACTTACTCTCAGCTCAACTTGATGATACTAATCAATTAATCTATTCAATTAAAGCTGGAAATATACCATTTATTGTTGCTGACCGAAAGGGATGCTGTAGCTCCATAGTGACTCTAGACCCTATTTACCAGCCCCTCCGCTCGGGCAGGATATGACACAAGGTCAATTTTTAAGCGGAGTTTAGCAGGTTTGAATTCAGAGTTTTCCTTCTCCTAGACTAGTTGCCTCACCAAGGCTGAAGAACCTAGTCTGTCCTGCTATTAGCTGGAGGGAGAATAATTGGATTCAAACCTTTCCCAAGGGTATTAGTGCTATGTGAAATGCAATCAGTCTTGTCCAGGAATTGAACTCGTATCGCCGTGTCCATATCCTGTGACGATAACCAATACACCACGGGCACCTCCATAGTGACTCTAGACGACTCGCCATTAGTCAGTCCTCGCTGACAAGACTAGTTCGAAGTTTGAATCGCTACGATATCATTTGATCTCTCTACTTGCATATGAAGCTGACAAAACGCAGTTAAGCAACATGTGCACATGTGCAAGAATATGTCTGTGAATAGAAGGGAATCAACAGGCGACTGGGCAGTTTTGATGAGATTGAGATAATTAGAAAAGGAAGGCTTTTGAAATCTGCCCACTGAATTTGCCAAATTAACAAGCTAAGGTAGAATGGGTAGCGGCCATGTTTTTAGCACGGGTAACTCAGATCGACCGATCAGAACGACTGTGAACGAGCGAGCGATGGAAGAAAGCTTCACTTGAACGTCTCCAAGGTAACATAGCGGTCGTTAATTAAAGAGACTTTGGATTTACTTCAGGTCACATCTCTTCATTATTCGCCACCATTCTACTTTATATTTGCGAGTGCAACCTCCTGCTTAGAAAATGGCGACAAAGTCCATAAAGTCTTTAATTCTTTCGATTGTTCACTTTGAAGGACACTTTTGAAACCAAATCAGATTGATTAATTGAGAGAATGAATGATCGATTTTAACGGCATTTCTAGGGCTATTTTATGCCAAGACGTTAGAGAATCGCCTTCATATGACTAAATTATTTGTATCAAATGTATAAAAAATCATCTTGGTAAAATACAGAGAATTTTATTTGGTTTGGTTTTATGGCATATCAACCATTGTAGGCTATTTAATGCCAAGTCCTTTTTATACATTTATTAAATATGATTTTAAAACGCATTTTATAGATAAAATTTTAAAACGTGTCTTAGCTCATTTTTTTTCTGCACACTGTTAAATGGTTTCACTTAATTTCAAACAATTCAACTTAGCCTAACTGCACATCTTTTTGTTTACACGGTCATTTGTGTAAATACAGTTTTTGTTTACACACAATTAAAGTATAAAACAGCTCTCTCTCTCTCAAACAATTCAGTTAAGCATAATTTTACAGTTTTTTGATTACACACAGTTAAAATGAAAAAGAAGTTCTATTTTAAATAATTCAGTTTAGCATTAGTATAGTTTAAACGCCGAACAGTTCTAATTAGCCCATAGATACTACACCGGGCCAGAGTGGACATGGAAGCGATTCCAATGAGGTGGTACTCTGCATTCCCCAAAGCTCCAGTCTCACCATCTGATTGTTTTGTGTCATATTCAAGACACTCATTGGTGGGGGGTCTTATCCGTCTGCAGAGATGCAGTCGGTGTATTCTGCAGCTCCAGCAGACTGGGTCAAGAATTTTATTCGAAATAAAACAAAAAACAAAACAAAAAGGAAATAAAAAAAATGAAAAAATAAATGGGTCAAATAAAAAGAATAAATAAATTATCCAACCCTATTTTTTCTTATTTTGCTAGAACGCAGAGACTGAGGGCCAATTACACGGAGATATCAATATCAAAACCATTTAAGTCTGCGCCAACAAAAGATTTATATCATCAACTGTGTGCAAACAAACGATTAATATTAAATTAGGTTGAAATACTTGATAAACAAAAATGCTAAAGTTTCATTCCAATATCTTAAACTATGTAACTGTGTGCAAACCAAGGATTAATATTAAATAGGATTATCTGTGTTGGATAAAAATACTACAAACCATTTATCTCAGTGCAAACAAATGAACTATGGTTCATTTTAAAAATCATCTTACTTACAAACTACTCGCTTACAAATCACACGCAGGCACATATACATACACACACACACATACACACACATACACACGCACATATATAAACAGGATTTGATGTTTTATAACCCACGAAGATTGATTTGTCACAAAACACAGCTAAACCAATGCAACTATACTTGCATTTGGTTTTGAATGTCTTAAATCAAGATTTTCAGTACATGTTGGATATTGACTTAAAAATCTCTTTTGACATGCTGCGTAAATTGTGTGGGTAGCATGCTAGAAAGAGGTCGTGCTGGGACAAAAAATAATGAGGAAAGAGGTCTGTTTCCAAAAGTATACAGTACGCAGGAGTCCCCAGCGGAAGTGTCATGTAAATTGCAAGGGTGGCATGCTATAAGAAGGCGTGTTTACATGCATCGCGTACGTGGAAGACTGGGGGTGTGACCACGAGAATTTGCATGGGCATCCGGAATATTATATTACCCGCAGAGACGAGTGGAGAAGGGAAGACCAGAGAAGGCAGCGACTTGACGTCATGTCGCTCTAGGCGCTGGCCTTACTCCGACTGCTCAGGATTGAGAAACGAGGAAAAACGAAGATTCAATGCCTTGAGATGGCCCTGTATGCGATTTGTGAAAGAAGGACATCGAGGAGTAACGAAGATGATTCGATACTTTGAGGTGGCCCAGTACCAGTCTCACGAAAGTAGAGAATGACGAAGAAAAGCCAGATTAGGTTTCATAGTGGATTCTTACCTTAGTCCTTATGTATGTACAAGCTCAGCCATAAGCAGATTATAGTTTTGTACATCTGCGCTGTTGTATTTTTCTGCTATAAAGTAAAGTTGGCGACCTTAGTCGAGGGCGACCCGAAGGTTCCCTTTTCAATAGCTAGTACACCGTGGTTTAGGGAAGGGCGCTATTCCTTTCCTTCGATTGTTCCACTTGATACGTACTTTATAGTGATGAGTGTTAAGCAAGAAGATATCAAGTACAATTTTTTGAGTCTTTGGTATGACTCAATCTGGGATTGAATCCCGGTCTCCCGGGCCATTGGCGGAGACTCTACCCTATAGGCCAAGACCTTGTTAAAAGAATTCTTCTAATGCAAAAAAACATGAGTTTAGAAATAAGTACTAGAGGAAAGGGTAATAAAAACTGATGTTTAAATAAAATTCTGATACGTACAATTATAGTTTGGTTTGGTTTGCTTAATGGCATATCAACCTTCATAGGTTATTCAATGCTTCCTAGTAGAAGAACAATAAAGTTACTATTTAAGCCGTCGATGTAGGGGAGAGATAAAAGAGATCATGCCTCTCCTAAGGGTATTAGATCTTCTGTAAACGTTGAAGCATTAAAAAAATTCCAACTCTCTCACTTGAATGTCGCCGTCCATCATAAATCCCTCCGAGTATAAATCAGGTGCCCGTGGGGTAATGGTTATCGTCGTAGGAAATGGACACGGCGACACGAGTTCAAATCTTGGACGAGACCGATTGCATTTCACATAGCACTAATACCCTTGGGAAAGGTATGAATCCAATTATTCTCCCTCCAGGTATGGGGAAATAGTAGGGCAGACTGGGTTCTTCAGCCTTGGTGAGGCAACTAGTCTAGGAGAAGGAAAACTCTGAATTCAAACTTGTAAAACTCCGCTTAAAAATTGACCTTGTGTCATATCCTTCCCGAGTGGAGGGGCTGGTAAATATGATAATTCTGTAACTAGTGAACAGGTTTTTTTCTAGCTCTTAAATTCTATAACTAAACTGAATCGAAAAGTCTTGATAGTTTGAAATAAAACTGATTGCCAAGAGAGGAAGACATTCCGGTCAATTATATTAAGTAACGATCGCTGGATTTACATAAGTTCCTATAATAATAATAATAATAATAATACCAATCGTGATTGGTGCTTTTGGTACAGTCACCAAAGGATTATTAAACGGACTGGAGGCCTTGGAAATAAGAGGACGAGTGGAGACCATCCAAACTACTACATTATTGAGAACGGCCAGAATATTGAGAAGAGTCTTGAGAGGACTTGCTGTCACTCAAACTCCAACGAAAGACCATCAGCTAAAACTGATGTGAAAAAAAGGAGTAAATACTAATAATAGGTATAGAACAACCAAATCAAAAAAATCAGAACGTTCAGAGAAAAGGAAACTTACACGTTTTTGGGAATATTAGAAGTGGACACCATCAAACAGGTAGAGATGAAACAAAAAAAAAAAAAATTTAAGTGTATTCCAGGAGAAAGGGAAAACAACTCGAAAACAGACTACGTGGTGTATTCAATAAGTTTCCAGACTTTTTTTGTACAGGCATTTAAAATTGTCCTAGACTCTTGAAAATTCACTGTGTTATTGCTATACACCTAATGAGATGACTGACATTTTTATGATTTCAGGTTCAAATAAACAGCTACAGCAGCAATTGGAATACACCCTGTCACAGCTGGTGAATTTCAAAAATGCAATCTGGACGTGAGGAAATGCCACAGAAACGAATGGAATGCTTCAGACTGCTTTTCGACCATCTTGCATAAATCGAGCATCAGTTTTTGAGTGGCATAAGAGATTCAAAGAAGTCAGCCAGTCTCTGAGGGATGATGGGAGGTGTCGGAGGAGTAAGGAAGTCAATACACCAGAGTTGATTGGCCAAAGGGTTAGGGTTACTATGTTGAGGTTTAAAGGGAGTTCAGGAAGAGATTCCTAGAAAAGAGGCCAGCACTCTTGAAATCGGGTCAGTGGAATTTCCAGCAGGACAATGCACTAGTCCTCAACTCCATCCATGTCACAGACTATTTGACCCAGATGGGCATCAAGACAGTTGCTCACTCTCCCTATAGTCCAGGCCTTGCTCCCTGTGACTTTTGGTTATTCCCTAAGCTCAGAGGCTGTCGTTATGAGAAGATGAAAGAGGCTGTGACGAAGGTCATTGACACGCTCATGCGAGAGGATTTCCATGGGGCCTTCCAGAAGTTGTTAGAACGGTACAACAAGTGCATTGCAGCCGGAGACTATTAATTCGAAGAGGACTAGAGTTTCATGTGAGTACTATCAATAAAAGTGCCCACACGAAAAAAAGTCTGGAAACTTATTTAATGATCCTCGTATATAGCAGAAATATCATCAAAGAGATAAACACCTGAGCTGTCCTTCTTGTAAGATACTTGGGAAAATCCTTAAAGTGGACGAGGAAGAACTTCAACAAATGCACCAGAGTATAAAAAAAAAAAAAAACTCATGATGACGCACAGGGCCTTGCTTTCTAGAGATGACATAGGCTGACTCTATGAATCAAGAAAGGAAGGAGGAACAAGACTTACCAACATTGAAGATAACATTGATACATCGATACAACGATTCGAAGACTACATAGAAAAGCGCGGAGGAAGACAGTTTATACAGCCTCCAGAAACAATACTGACAACACGAGGATCAACAGAACAAAAATAACTAGAATACAAAAATAGGAAAAAAAGCAAGTGTATGGATATTTCAGGAGACAAACAAGCGAAATCTCATGCAAGAAAACTTAAACATAGCAAAAGAAAGTGAACCATAGAAAAGGAACAGAATATTTTCTAATTGCAGCACAAAACAACACAATAAAGACGGTAAAAGCGAGAATACACAAGACGCAACACAATAGCAAAAGTAGGTTATGTGGTGATAGAGACGAAAGAATTAACTATATAATTAGCAAATGCAGCAAATTGGAACAAAAAAGAGTATAAGACTAGACAGGACTTGGTGGGGAAGGTGATCCACTTGGAATTGTGCAAGAAATTTTAGTTTGAGCATACAAACAAGTGGTGTATGCACAGACCAGAATCCGTCCCGGAGAATGAGACGCACAAAGTTCACTGGGATTTTGGGATACAAACGGATCATCTAATCTTGGCCAGACGAACAGACCTATAGATAGTCAACAAAAAAGGGAACCTACCAAATAGTGGACTTTAGATAGATCTCAAAATAAAATTAAAAGAAAGCGAAAAGAGAGATAAGTACCTAGACCTTACTGGAGGGCTAAAAATTTTTGGAACATGAAGAGTGATTATGATATAAGAAAACAAATGTCTTCTCCTTGATATTTCAGTGCCAACAATTAATAACGTATCCGTCAAAATGTACATCAAAATAAGTAAATCCAAAGATCTTGAAACAGATATAAAAAAAAATGTGGCACTTCAAAACTAGCAAACGTGCCAGTAATTGTGGGAGCCCTGAATGTGATCAAAAAAGGGACAGATAAAAACATTAACAAGATACATGGCAGTATCAGCTTATATGAAATGCAAAAAAAAAAAAAAAACATTCCCAAGAAAAGAGCCTGATTGAATTGGAGAGTAGAGGTTGAATGGAAACCATCTAGACCACAGCACTGTTAAAATCAAATAGCATACTCTGAAGAGTCCAGGATATCTAAAAATATTTTTTCTCATTCTGAATTCAGTTTTTCATTTTCAGTTTCAACTATCCTTACATACAAATAATTTACAGATATATGGTATCAAGGTTTCTTTAGTTTCTCTATTGAATGGCATATCAACCTTCGTGTGTTATTTAATCCTCCGGCCACCCTTGAAGAAGAACAGTAGGAGTACTATTTAACCACCAACTGGGCATATGGTATCAGTATTCCTTTCTAATAACTTTTAATAAATCTATTTGACCCATACACGGTATCGTCACCAGCTGTAACACTTGCACAGAGTAAAATAAGGATATGAATAGACTGGCACAAGGCTTAATATAATGAAGGATATAGAGTAGAATAGGTGAGAATGTATAAATTTTCTGATGTAACAGTTTTATCCATCAGTATAGATATATTCAGCATCTTAACAATATGTTGTTATAAAATTTGTTCCATAGAGATAACGATTTACTGAAAAATTGTATTTATGTTTTCGTCAATAGCATCTGTTTGAAGAAAAGAACCCCGATTTGATATAAAAGTTTCGCTTATCAAATAACGAATTGTAGTAATAGCTTATTTAAACAGAAGCCAGAAACGAACAATAAAATAAAATGAAATGAAATAAAGAAGAAAAATATCAATATCTGCTATTTTTTGTTGATGGAGGTCAATGTTCAGAGAATCGTTTGGCTGGTTGTATATTTATTTCTTTATTCATTTTTAAAAAAAAATTATTTTTATTTTATTTCATTATGTGACCTGTTAGTAAGATTCTCTGCGTGTATTCACCTGTAGGGAAGATAATCAAGAAACAATGTCATTTGTTTCGTAGGCCAAGTGAATATCTTAAAATCCGACTATATGCAAGGTAGCAGAGCTACCAGCAGTATTATTTCTGTGAATCGATTTCTAGCGAGTGTTGCGTAGAGACACGACAGACAACCGGTTTGAACGGAACGTCGCGTAAGAGACGCTTGCGTCTCGTGGCGATTTGTTTACTTGACAGCCCGGAGGTCACGTGAAGTAATAAATAAATAAATACAAGCTGTGGTTGTGAGAAGTGAATCATCATCATCATCATCATCATCATCATCATCAACAACAACAACAACAATCGTTTAAAAAAAGGATCCGTGTTCTTTATTTACTAAGCGCTTTTTTCCTATTTCTCGTTCTCTTTCCAGAATCTATTTAATAATAATCATTTGTCTGTACACATTTAGATGGTTTTAAGTCAGTAATAAAAATCCTTCGTAAACAATTATAGTTTCAAGTAACTATTCTCAAAACAAATAACTGGCACAGTCCAGTCGGCTCCGACTGCATCTCTGCAGAGGGGTTAGATCCCCCCACCTTAACAAGTATCCTGTACACGACATTAACAAATCTGATGGTGAGACTTCTGTAATTCTGGAGCTTTGGGGGATGCGGAGTACTCCTTTATTGCCATCGCTCCTAGGTCCCCTCTAGCCTCGAGTGGAAGCATCTCAAAGTGTCCTATCAATGGGTCAAATAGAACTATTTGACATTTAAGCTGAGTGCAAACAAATGACTTATGCTTCGTTGAATCGCTTGAAATAGAACTGTTTGATTATTTAACTGAGTGTAAATAATGGTTGATAGTTAATTGAATTGTTTGTGATACATAGCAATACTTGGAATTACTTAACTTTGTTGACTTATATTTACAAATCATATATATCTAATATATAAATAAACCGTATTTGTCATTAGATAATTTACAATGGTTGATATGCCATAAAACCCAACCAAATAAAATCATATATATTTGATATATATGTATAAAGAAGATTTGACATTAAATAACCTACAATGGTGGGTTGGTTGGTTGGGTTTTATGGCGTATCAACCTTTGTAGGTTATTTAACGCCAAATCCATTTTTATGCCAATAGTCAGTTCTATTTCAAACAATTCAGTCTCGCATGAGTATACAGATCAATAGTAAAAAACATTTCTATTTCAAGCTATTCAGTTTATTCAAACAGTTTCAATTCATCTAATTCACTTTAGTATAAGTAAAGATTTTGTTTATACACAGTTAAATGTCAAAACAGCTCCATATTAAACAATTTGGTTTAGTGGAAGTACAGTTTCAATGTCAAAAACAGTTCCATTTCAAACAATTCAGTTTACCATAGCACGTAGTTTAAATGTAAGTTCAGTTTAATTGTCAAAAACATTTCTATTTCAAGCTATTCAGTTTAGTCAAACAGTTCTAATTCAAACAATTCAGTTTAGCATAAGTATGCAATTAGTTCTATTTAACCCATAGATGTAATAGCATGTATTCATTTCATGTTACATCAGAATGATGCTATTCCGAATAGAAAATCCATACTGCTTCAGGTTGAAAGTTCTATCCCGATCAGTATCATTCGAAAGTGGTGCTATTCAAAGAGATTTACTTTCTCTTTTGAGGTTTCCTTTTCTTCCCTAAGTTCAGGTCATCTTGTGTACACTCTGCGGTTTGTTCCTCGAAATATCCATACAGTTGTTTCTCGTTCCATTTCTGTTTGCTAATCTTTATTGTTTTTCTCTTTGAGCTTATGTTGCCGCAGCTGTTTCCTGCAGCTCTAATTCGCCCTTTTTCACTCTTTTTTTTATGTATTCCTTATGTTCTTGAGTCGCTGAATCGTTGTTGTAATACTATTTTTATTTCTTGCAAGTTTTTTTTTTCCACCATCGTTAGCTAATGGTCTTTCGTTGGCTTATGAGTCTTTTCAGATCTCTTTTCAGATGAGTCTTTTCAGATTTCTTTTTCAGATGAGTCTTTTCAGATCTTATGAGTCTTTTCAGATCTCTTTTCCGATCTTTAGGACTTGTCTGAGAATTCTGGCCGGTCTTAACAATGCTGTTGTATGGATGATCCCGATTCGTCTTCCTATTTCCAAATCTTCCAATCCACTTTGCAAGCCCTTTAGGAACGATCCCAGTGCACCAATTACAATTGGTATTACCTGTACTTTCATGTTTAACTTTTTTTTTAGTTCTCTGGCGTGATTTGCCTAGTCGGCTGGGACTGAAGAATACACCGACTACATCTCTGCAGAGGGGTAAGACCCACGCAATGAGTGTCCTGATATGACACTAAATAATCTGATGGTGAGGTTCCAGTAATGCTAGAGCTTTGGGGAATGCGGAGCGCCCCTTCATTGCCATTGCTCCTAGGTCCACTCTGGCCCGGAGTGGTAGTTCCCGATAGGGTCCAAGAGAACTAAAGCGTGGTTTCGGAAGCTTACTGTTTTTGCTTTTAAACTGCATATTTATGCTAAACGTAATTGTTTAAAATAGAACTGTTTTGACATTTAAACTGCGTACTTAAACTGAACTGCTTGAAATAGAACTGGTTTGACATGTAAACTGCGTACTTTTGTAAAACTGATTTATTTGAAATAGAACGGTTTTTGACATTGAATTAGTACTTACGCGAAATAGAATTGTTTTGGCGTTTAACTCAGTGTTGACAAAACTTATGCTTATACTCAACTGAATTGTTCGAATTATATCATGTTTGATTAAACTGAATAGCTTGAAATAGAAATGTTTTTGACAATTAAACTGTGTACTCATACTAAACTGAATTGTTTGAAATAGAAATGATTATTTGTATAAAAATGGATTTGACAAAAATAACCTACAAAGGTTGATATACCATAAAAACCAAACAACCATTGCCCAGTTGGCTGGGGCTGTAGAATACACCGATTGCACCTCTGCAGAGGGGTAAGAACCCCTAACGAGTGTCCTGGATATCACACTAAACAATCTGATGGTTAGGTTCGAGTGATTCTAGGGCTTTGGGCAATGCGGAGCACCCCTCCATTGCCATTGCTCCCAGGTCCATGAATGCTAGTACCTGATAGGGCCCTATCTATGGGTTAAATAGAATTAAATTGCATACTTATGCTAAACTGAATTGTTTGAATTAGAACAGTTTGACTGAACTGAATAGCTTGAAATAGAAATGTTTCGAAAATTAAACTGTGTACTTAGATTTAAACTGAGTACTTATGCGAAACCGAATTGTTTGAAATGGAACTGTTTTAGATATTGGACTGTACTAACGCTAAACTGAATTGTTTAAGATAGAACTATTTTGACATTTAACTGTATGTAAACAAAATATATACATATACTGAACTGAATTGGCTGAATTGGAGCAGTTTGACTAAATTAAATGGCTTGAAATAGAAATGTTTTTGACAATTAAACTGTGTACTTATATTCAAACACTGTACTAATGCCAAACTAAATTGTTTGAAATGGAACTGATTATTTGTTTAAAATTGGATTTGGCATTAAATAACCTACAAATGTTGATATGCCAAAAAAACCCAACCAACCAGCCTGGTGAGGTTAAATGACTTGTCTCTCTTTTGATTTTCTTTGTTTTTAACTCTGTGGTCCGTCGGGACGGCAAAATCCACGAGACTGTATGTTTTCTGTTTTTGTTAATTATCCTTCGGTCAATTCTTCTGGCAAAAATTTGGAGACTCGTTTGTATTATTTTTTTCTCTTTTTTTCCAACAGCGTTTCACTGGAGTCTGAGTGACTTCAAGTCTGCTCAAGTCTCCAGAACTCTTCTCAGTATTCTGGTCGATCTCAACCATACGGTTGTTTGGATAGTCTCTATTCGTCCTCTTATTTCCAAGTCCTCCAGTCTCTATACGAAACTCTTGGTGACTGTTCCAAGCGCACCAATAACAATTCGTAACACCGTCACTTTCTTGTTTCATAGTTTTTTCAATCCTCTAGCAAGGTCTAGGTTCTTACCTCTCTTTCCGTATTCTTTCAGTTTTATTCTGTGATCGACCGGTTCGCTTTTTTTGATTACTATCATTAGGTTTGGTTGTCTAAACGAGATTAGATGATCCGTTAGCATCTGAAAATCCCGGATAATTTTGTGCCTTTCATTTTCTTGGAGTTATTCTGGGATGGGCATATAGCATTTGTTCGTATGTCATTTGTATCATTATTATTTTCTCCTTTACAGTTTTTCACATCAATGTTAGCTGATGGTTTTTCACTGGAGTTTGAGAGACAGCAAGTCTCATCAAGTCTCCAGGACTCGTCTCAGGATTCTGGCCGTTCAGCGCAATGCTGTCATTTGGATAGTCTCTACCCGTCAGCCTATTTCCAAGTCTTCCAGGACTTTTAATAATCCTTTAGTTATTGTGCCAAAAGCACCAATCACAATTGGTACAATCGTAACTTTCATGTTCCACAGCTTTTTCAATTCTCTTGCAAGGTCGAGGTACTTATCCTTCTTTGCCCATTCCTTCAGATTTATTCTGGGGTCCACTGGGACAGCAAAATCGACAATTTTGCAAATTCTCTTTTTTTGTCGATTATTATAACGTCTGGTCTTCTGGCCGGGATTAGGTGATCCGTTTGTATGTTAAGGTCCCATTGGAGTTTATGTGTGTTATTTTCTAATTATTTTCTCCATCATGCGCTACACCACAATATATAAAGGGATACCCATCACGTTTGGACCACTTAGATTGACGATCGTTTGGCGAAAAACTGAATTTGACCAAGCGCCACTGAATTGTGTGTACGCTATCCAAAAAATACAAAAAAAAAAAATATCATCGAACCAATATAATGATACTAAAAAGACAAAAAGAAAAAAAAACGCACCTAACTGACAGCTTTCACATTCTGTTGATTATTATGTAAGAGTTAGCTAATGATCAAGAGTTTGTGAGTTGATTTGATTTTTTTAATCTTTAACATACAGGGTGTTTCAAAAAATTTGATGTCATCATAAATAAATAGCTCACAATATTGGTGATAAAAGATCTGCAAACAGTATGTAACACAAGGTCAAGCAGAGTACCGCTGGTTTAAATTCAGCATTTTCCTTCTCCTAGACCGGTTGCCATACTAAAGTAAAACTGCACAGTCGGCCCTACTATTTACCCATAGCCGAAAGTGTGAATAGTTGGATTCACAACTTTCCTATGGGCATTAGAGCTTGGTAAATTACAAATAGCCTTGCCAAGGATTTGAAATCGTGTTGCCAATTCTATTTCCAAGGACCACGACCGTCACCCCAGGTGACTGTTACCAAGCGCCTTTGACTCTGTGCCTATGCTATCGTAACAACATATAACCTATATTGAGCTTTGTTTATTTATAATGATATCGAAGTTTTTATAACACTATCTATCTATCAGGTATTCTTCAATCCAGTAAATCCGGAGTAGGGAACAATTCCGCCAGGACAATTAGATTATTCAAAATTCGAATATTTAAATATTCCTGGTAAAGAGCTCAATGTAACGGATATTACAGAGCAAATATTCTTTCAAGAAAAAAACAATGCTCTTCGCAGGATTGAAATAAATCTATAATCCTAACGTGACCAAATTTTGGTCTTTTCTTGAAAGTATATATATATATATATATATATATATATATATATATATAATATGCAATCTATAGAGTTTTAGTTGTGTGACTTTTAATCAAACCCTGGACACAATTCGCCTTTCTGTTATTTTCAACTGTTTATGATATGAAATACAATGACGTAAAAAGACCGATAAAATAATATGTGTCTCTTGAAATCCGGTGATTCTTGGGATATTGTTTCCTTGTTGATCTCTGAAAAATGTCACCGAGATACTTTTCATTGATGTCACCCATTTTTATGCTGTTCCACAGTTTGTGGCTTTTCACATCAGTGACTTTATGATTTCCGCTTTCACGTCAAATTGCAATATATATATTCTGACGTACGTCCAGTAGTTGACAACTGTCCCGGGAAGACTAGCACACCAACATCAACAGGAGGAGAGGTAGGGGGTGAGCAGCAAAAACGATAATAAAAATGTTGTGAGGAGGAGGAGGAGAAGAAGAAGAAGGTAGAGTAACAGAACTAAAAAGGTTGTATATATTGCAATAATAATTATAATGGAAATTTTGCCAGAAAATGGATGTTCTCCACGTTGTTAAATGGTATATATACAAACCAGAATCTTAAAAGTAAAACAGGGGGGTGTCCTCGTGGTGTAATGGTTAAAGTTCGTACTCCAGTCGCCTTATTACGTTCACTTTCAAGCAAATACCCTTGGGAAAGGTATGAAACCCCTTATCCTCCCATCTATGGGTCAAATAGTACAACTTCTGTTCTTCTATGAGAATAGCTTTGGCATTAAATAAACTACAAAGGTTGATATGCCATTAAACAAAGAAACCAAACCTTAAAAATAAAACGTACAAAATTCTTTCTGACTTCGAGATAAGGACGGATCATCTCATCCATTCCAAAAGACCACACCTAGTTTTAATTATCAAGAAAGGGTAACATGGCATCTGGTGGATTATGTTGTGACAGCAGACCACAGAGTGGTTTGGTTTTATGGCATATCAACCATTGTTGGTTATCTAAAGCCAAATTCTGTTTTTACATATATATTAAATATGTTATTTGTGAAAACATTTTATAGATATGTACCATACCCATGACACAGATATGTGAAACGTACATAGAATCTTCATAACATATATACATAGAACATAGAAATCCCGAAACACGAAAAACCCTTACGACTTCTTAGTTCAGGTACGAAACTTTTTATTACCTTTGAGTTTAAAGGTTCTTCGACATAAGGAGAGAGATACACATTCTTTCTATTCTGTCTTTTTCATCTGTCCGCCCCCATCTCGTAGCGCGCAAATTCGTCTGGCCTCTGCCAGCCCCGAAAGTTGACCCTTCTCGTTCGGTGTCTAGTTCTCAACTGACTGACTTTTTTTAAAATCCCCTCAAATCCTCCCCGAACGCTTCCGGTGCATGACGTCATTCACATCCACTGGTCCTGGGATTTTTATTTTGACATCTGTGAACGACACATCCTCCCCGCACGCGCGTTAATACCTGCGCTCAAGTTTGCACCTAACTAACCCATGTGCTGAGCCGAAAAGGTTCTCAGCCAAAGGTAAGATATATAAAACGAAATCCCTCGGCCATTATATTACAGATATATTCAGTTAAATGCCCAAACACTGGTGTGAAAATCTGAAAATAATTTTTATACATCCGAGTATTAACTGCCTTTTTCGTGTGATTTGAAGATAACATATGTAAAGCATTATATAATATTTAAGAATAACATAAGTGAACTCTCTAGACGTTCCACACCCTGTCGACGAGTTATAAAATATACTTACAGTATCATCACCAGAGAAGGGAAGACGATATCCAATGAAAAAAGAGGCGTGTCCAAAACAGCATTTCATGGTGAGGTTCCAGTTCTGGTGATTTCACGAATGTAGAAAACTCTTTCATTGTCATTACTCTCAGACCGACTCTGACCGGGAATAGTAGTACCTATTTGGGTCCCATTTATTTTGTGTCATATCCAGGACACTTGTTGCGTGGGTCTTACCTCTCTGCAGAAATGTAGCCGGTGTATTCTTCAGTCCCAGTGCAAATATGAAGCGCAATAAATGCACTTCCCTAACTTCTTGGAATAAAATAAGTCTTGATGAGTTGATATCCCATGAAAATCGATCAAAAAGTTCCCCGTGAAATCATAGTTGTTGAAAAACTGAAAATCATTTTGATACAACTTAGTATTATTTAATCTTTCCAAAAATTTATGTCAAATTTTATGTTAAATAAAGTTCATAGAATTTTAAATTGGGTTACATATCACTTCAATTGAGAGCAATGTTTGGTTTTTGGAAGTATAGTTATTGATATTTTTTTGAGAATATTTTGAAATGTTTCTTCAGTATTAATTTATCTCCTTTTTTAATAACAGTGTTTAAGAAAACTTTGAGTTCCTGTTATGAACCATTAAAATTGCCTGATTAAATTGTTATTGTGTCTCTAATATAATCTTCAATAGTCAATATCATTGATCTTTGAGAGCTTAGTTCAAATGTTGTAGGGTTCTTAGAATAAACAGTAACATTGGCTACAGTCATTTGGAGCTATGTCATATGTCAGGGTGTATTTTTTTATGTGAATCTGAAGCCAATTTTTGGTTCTTGTGACACAATAGACACACTTTTTCTTATTTTTCTTATCAGTCAGAGATACAAGGATCAACTGAAAAGCTCAATGGCTAATCAAGATTCTGTCATGGAATGTGGCCGAATGAAGTCTATTTGTCGACATAGTCTCCTTTTTGGCTTACACACTTTTTTCATTGTTATTGTAGAGCTTGGATATCATTGATTAAAAAAGTTATCAACAGCAAAAATGACGTCATCCTATGAACTTTCCATAACTTGAATGTCGAGGTATATTCTCAATACTATAATTATTCATTAAGGATAGTATTGGTTACTTGAAACCCTGTAACTGTGTACAAACAAATGGCTTTAATTTAATAGAAATGGTTTTTTGAAACTATCTAATTATAAGTATTTGATAAAAATACTTGAAGCCATACAACTGTGTGCAAATTATTTGAATTAGAAAATACTTGACATAACCTCTCAAGAAACAAAAATACGCATGCACTCGCAAAAAAGTAAATATGAATGCGATTACCTAACATCTAGGTATACATTTTTTTCGAGTATTGTGCACCCCGAACTTCCTTACTAATATGAAAAGAATTTTGAACTAAATCCTTTATTTGATGGATTGATCCACGGTAATGTTTAATACCTGATGATCATGGCGTATAAATTTATCTAACCCCTTCCAGTTTGATATGCCGTTAAAATCAATCCACCAACACTGAAGCGAAAAAAATAATCAACAAAATAACTTACACTTTAAGAGTTGGCATTCTAAAGGTCATTTAATATTTTGAACATGGATGACGTCACCTACACCTGACACAAAGAAAATTTTTTTTTAATCCTATAAATGCCATGATCAATATCATCAAAATATTGAACCTGATCGTTTCACGAATGTTTCTTGAAATAGATTGAATGCTATCGAAAATACTGGAAATCTATAGATCAATAAACCTGATATTCTTTGATTAGTTCAAAAATTTCCAACGAACAGAGGAATAAAGCTTATGGGAATATATAATAGATTAGTTATCTACTTTCAATAAAACATGCCTAAATGGTCGCTTACACACACACACACACACACACACACACACACACACACACACACACACACACACACACACACGTACACACACACACACACACACTCTCTCTCTCTCTACATATATATATATATATATACACACACACACTCTCTCTATATATATATATATATATATACACACACACACACTCTCTCTCTCTCTCTCTCTCTATATATATGCACACACACACACACACGCACACACACACACTCTCTCTCTCTACACACACACACACACACACATATATATATATGAGAAAAAAGTAATTAGTATAAGTGGTTAAACCGAAACTGACAAAGGATTCAAAGAAATGATTTTGAAATAAAGATGAAGTATTTGGGGGTGTCATCGTGGCGTAATGGTTAACACCATGGACTACGGATTTAGAGGTAGCAAGTTCGAACTCAAATCGTGAATTATGTTCACCTTGGAAAGGATATGAATCCTTTTATCTCTGGATTAAATAATACCGCTACTGCTCGTCTCGAAGGAAGGATTTAGCATTAAATAACCCAAGAAGTTTGATATGCCATTAAACAACAAACAAAATATCAATTTTGAATCTGTTGTCAGTGTTTTGGTTTTTCCACTTATTTTTCTTATCTTGTCGGATTTACCAAATATATCATTTCTCCATATATATATATATATATATATCATCATCATCATGTACCGCTAGCACAGATATCCCTGATCCTCTCTCGCTACTTCTCCCTGTCATTCATCGCCTCTGGCAGGTCTTCAGGGCTACATCCCATATCCTCACATAGCTGCTGTATGTATGTTCGAGCTGGTCGTCCTGCTTTTGCTCGGCCATATGTGGGGGTCCATAGGAGTACATCACTTATGAGCTCGTCCTTGCTTCTCCAGCAGTGTCCTGCATGTCTGATTCGTCTAACTTGTATAGTTTTCGTGATGGGAGGCAGGTGGCCGTATAGTTGGTGCCTTGTGGGGTGTTGCCGCCAGGACTTGTTCAATATTGCTCGCAACATTCTTGTGTAATTGCCGTCTAGTTTCTTCCCCGGCCGTTTAGTTAGCGTCCAAGTAGTGCATCCATATAGGAGTATCGATACGACCGCTGCCTGGAAGAAACTGCGTTTCATTTTATCGGTCAGGTCTGATTTCCCTATGATCGAAAGTCTATCGATAGCTGTCCATGCCTTCGTTAGCCGCCTGTCAATGTCTTTTTCGGTTGATGAGACGCTGCTTCCTATGTAGGTGAATTTGTCTACTTGTTTCAGAGAGGTTCCGTCTAGTGTGGAAATGTCGCCTGTTTGATTATAGCACATATATTCCGTTTTGTGTGCATTGACATGGAGGGCAATGCCTATATATATATATATATATATATATATATATATATATATATATTATATTTGTGTGTATCACATAAAAATTCCCAAAGAAGACGAATTGGGGATGATTCAATTTGAGAATATATTGGAGGATTCTTATAAATCTCCGGAAATGTTCAATGTATGACATTTAATGTATAAATTTCATACATAGCAAATTTCATATAGAGTAGTTTTTTCTTCCAATTGACGGCTGTGAGGTATGTTTTCAGGTTGACATAAAGTCAGGCAGGTTTCAATCCCAGCTTGAAGCATCTCACGTGTTGAACCACTCTGATCAGTTGTGATACAACGAAACAGTCTACAGAGGATTACTATATATATATATATATATTTGTGTGTCTGTGTGTGTTTAGTTTCTTTGTTTAAAGGTACATCAACCTTTGTGGGTTATTCAATTCCAGTGCAATCAATGTAGAAGAACAGCAGTGATGCTATCTAAGCAGGGTGTTGTGTGGATAAGAGGGTTCATGCCTTTCCTGATGGTATAAGTCCGAAAGAAAACGTAATAGAGTGTCTGGAGTTCAAACTCATTTACTTCAAGTCCACAGTTTAGCATTTTAGCTATTATGCCGCAGGGACCCTGCGCGTGCGTGTGTGTGTGTGGGGGAGCGTTTATCTTTCTTTCTTTCTCTCTCTACATATATATATATATAGAGAGAGAGAATGCGACATCAATACAACCAGTATTTTAATTTGTCACTTGTTCACCAAGTGAATTTGTTGCTTACTCATATGCAGATGCATGCAGAAACAAAACAACGATTTCAATGAGCGAACGAAGACACTTCTTTAGAAAAATATACTTCTCACTTTATTGAAAGGGTTGTGTGTGAGAGGTGAGTCGGAGACTGAACAAAGACTGCAACATATTAACCGCCCCCCAACTCTTCTGGCTATAACAGTATTTTTCCCGTTCTCCTAGGCTGCTCAACCAGGAGCCTGGGGACTCAGCCTCTGCTGGGACATGGTTCTCATTCCAGCATCTTCTCTCTAACTGATCTGACCTTCCTGTCGTACCGGGTTATATAATAATTTGACACCCACCTACTTCTTGCGAGCGTCACATTTGCACTAAATTCAACCCGTCGTCAGTCAAGGTTATCCCCTGAAATCTTCAACCGGATATACCTGTTATTTACACAGGTGCATTTCTTATTTTGACAGCTCGGTCGGGGGCCCAATATGCAACAAATTTAGGCAAGCGGCAATGGTAGCTGCATGTAGCACAAATCTTATCATCTTTTTCCAGATATGATCAGATCTATCCTAGCTTGGACCGTTGCACATTGTGATGCGAATCAGTAATTGCTGCACCGAGATCTTTTCATACTCATTTCCCTTTAGGTTTGATTGATACTGTTTCGGATAGAAAATCGATATATCTATGCGTTGAAATGAGCAGAATATTTTATTACGTAAAGCGGCACTGAATTAAAACTAAACTTTGGAACCATTTCACAGCTATGTTTACTTAACGTAAACTTTATACAGTGATGGAGGGATCCCTTGGCGTAGTGGCTAACGTACTGGACTATGACATCGTCGTAAGCTTGTTCGAACTTCAGTCACGTTATCAGACTAGTATACTCGGGAAAGGTATGAACCTCCTTATTCTCAAAGCAATAAGTTGAACAGCAGTGATACTATCTTAACTGTTCTTTTACAAGGATATATTTTGGCATTAAATAATCCGAAAAAGTTTGGTTTCTTTGTTTAATGACATATCAACCTTTGTAGGTTATTTAATGCTAAAGCTATTCTCCTAGAAGAACATTAGTGGTTCTATTTAACCCATAGCTGGGAGGATAAGGGAGTTCATACCTTTCCCAAGGGTATTTGCCCGAAAGTGAACGTAATAGCGCGACTGGAGTTCGAACTCATTTATTACGATTCCGCAGTCCACCGCTTTAACCATTACACTACGAGGACACCCCCTAATCCGAAAAGGTTGATATGCCATTAAATAATGAAAGCGAACCAAATTAAATTATTCATGTTAAATAGGGATACTTGAAACCATCTAAGCTCTGTGGGAGTGTGCAGACACCCCTTCATTGCTATTACGTCCATCAAACACTGGGGTAAATAGTAGGGCAGAGAAGGTTCTTCAAAATTGGCAAGGTAACCTCTCTGAGGGAATAAAAGCTCTGAATTCAAAGATGCTTCACGAATGTTGTTGGAAACCGTTCTACTCTACTAAAAACTGACCTTGTGTCATATTCTTTTCAAGGCAGAAGGGTTGGGTAGATACATTAAATAACATACGTAGAATAAAATGTTGTTCATACAAAAGCAACGTCATTCCAAAAGCATGAATTACGTCATTTATCTGTATTTACGCGCAGAAGCGTTTAAATTCAACATTGTTCTTGATATGCTTTCTCATATCATTAAGTGCCTACCGGCAAATATCAGGCATTTCGATAATATCAACAAATTGCTTCTGAAGCCGTGAGAATCTGTGGAACATTATTTCTGTAGGGGGTCTGCCATGTTTCATTTCGCAAACAGAAAACGTTAATGGCTTTTAGTTTGATTCGAGAGCTGATGGTGGTGTCACTTGTTCCCACTCAAGTTAAAAGTCGTCGGGATCCTCTTCCATCTAATATTACTTGAGTGATGAGATGGGGATACGTGCTTGATCAAGTAGGCGAATGAGTCGGGAACAGAAATGTCGATTCAGAAACTGATACGCGTATTATTTACTGAGTTGGTATTTGACGAGTGAAATTGGAGATAATACTGTGAATCGATGAGGAGAACAAAAGTAGTTGGATAGCGCAATTGGCAGAGGCAGTGATTGAGTTATGTGGAAGAAATAGTAACGCTGATTTGTTACGAAAATGGCGCCATCATGAAACATGGATTAGCACTCTTCGGGTCCATGTGACCAACAGGTCACGTGTTTTAGACCCCTGAGTTAAACTGCATTTTCCCCAGGAATGATTAGAGGTGAACAAACTTTGCGGAAGATTATGTTTGAATGTGAGCTACAATACAGGCAATAAGAATTAAACATAGTCTCGTATATATATATATATATATATATATAAAGAGAAAGAGAGAGAGAAAGAGAGAGAGAGAGAGTGAGAGTTTATGGGAGAAAGAGAGTGAGTCAATGAGAGAGAGAGAGAGAGAAAGAAAGTGAGAGAGAGAGAGCGAATAATAGAGAGTAAGAGGGAAGGAGAGAGAGAGGGAGAGAAAGAGAGAAAGAGAATGGGAAAAAAGAGAGAGAGAGAAAGAAAGTGTAAGAGGGCAAATAACAGAGATTAAGAAAAGAGAGAGAGAGAGAGAGAGAGAGTGTGTGTGTGTGTTAGTGAGAGACAGAGAGAGAGAAAGAGAAAGAGAGATAGAGAATGATAGAGAAATAATTAAAGAATGAGTCGGTTGGTTGATTAGTGTTTTACGGCATATGAACCCTTGTGGGTTGTTTGATGCCAAATACTGTTTATGTATATTTACATACATGATTCATAAGTAAATATTATGTTGATAACTTTATTTTTGAACGAATTGTTTTAACTCATTTGAGTGCACGTATCTAAATAGTTTCAAACTCTTATATTTCTGTTTGATATTAATCATTTGTTTGCACGTAGTTGAATGACTACAATTATTCCTATTTAAGACTAATAATTCTATTTATTATTAACCATTTACTTGAACACTGTTTAAATAGTTTCACATGTTGCTTATCAATATTAACAATTCGATTTATCAAGTGTTTCTATGAATTATAAATAATTTGACCACAGCTGTATGGCTTTAAATAATAATAATAATAATAATAATAATAACAACAATCCTTAGCAATTGATTGAACAGTTCTATTTGACATATTGATGGGACCCTTACTGGTACTATTGATCTGCGTTAGACTGGGCCAGTGAGTAATGGCAATGGAGAGGATTTCCATACTCCTCAAAGCTGAAGCACATGAGCCTCACCATCAGATGCAGTTTTGTGTCTAACCCCAAGAAAATTATTGATGGCAGAGGGGGAGGTCCTACGTCTCTGCAAAGTTGCAGTCAGCGTATTCTACAGCTGCAGCAAATACACACACATACAGAGAGAGAGAGAGAGAGAGAGAGAGAGAGAGGAGAGAATGACAGTGAAAGAGAAAAAGAGAGAGAAAGAAAGACAAAGAAAGACAGAGAGAAAGAGAGAGAATGATAAAGAAAGAAATTGAGAGAATGGAGAGAATGATAGAGAGAGAGGGAGAGAGAGAGAGAAAGACAAAGAGAGAAAAAGAGAGAGAGAGAATGATTAAGAAAATGTGAGAGAAGGGAGAGAATTATAAAGAAAGAAAGAGAGAGAGAGAGAGAGAGAGAGAGAGCAAGAAACACAAAGAAAGACAGAGAGAGAGAGAGAGAGAGAAGGGAGAGAATGACTTTCGGACAAATACTTTGGGAAAGGAGTGAACCCTCTTCTCCTCCAATTGATGGTAATTTACTAAGCTTTTATGCTTAGATGTAGCATGAATGGGGCACCCAATGAGAATCGAACTCACTCGTGCAGGTTTGCTAGTATACCTTGTTAACTATTACACCACCCGAGGTAACCTTATCCTCCCATCTATGCGTTAAATAGTACCACTACTGTTCTAAAGAAAGGATGAATTTAGCATTAAATAACTCAAGAAAGTTAATATGCCATTAAATAACAAAGAAACAAACAAACAAAAAAAAATAACCCCCGGGTTAACCCTGATACGGATTGGTTATTTATCAGAGTACCATCAAATAGTTTAAAAATCTGACATAAGGAAGTAATTATCTTTCTAAAATGATGGTGAAAAAATATCTTTGTATCATACATCACCGGAGAGTATAATTGTTAAACTGACATCGGTACAAATCAACCCATTTAGTGTTGGGATGCCATAAATAGCAAAAAGTGTGCACTTAGCATGAGAATAAACTGCATCTTGAGGTGACGCTTCTCTTCTACAGCTTTCTCTTCGATTAGTGGTTTTGAGGGAATACATCCTCGGATCATATCCGGCCTGGTAATTATCTGACCCCTCGTTGTGTTGTCTTTCTCGGCAGGTTGAGTCCGAGACGGCTCCGCAAAGGAAGAATGAAGCGAAAACAAAAACAAAATGCATACATGTTGTTTGAAGAGGGAAGACAGTGCGTGTGCCATTTCGCAATGAAATCCACTTAACTCAAAAAACTAAAGCTGACTGCTAGCTTTTCGGACCTGACGTTAACCCCACTAGTCTCTCTTGAGTATTTGGCTACCACTCTACGTCTGTTCTCTTGACTGTACTGCTTTCCCCCGACTGACCCTCTTGTATATATTCAGAGGTATACGTTTCTATTTCCGGATTTTTAGCTACCCGTAGACTGGACTCGACTAGCAAACCTACTCGAGTGAGTTCGAGTCTCATTGGGTGCCCCTTTCATATGGCCTTGTGCCACATCTAAGCAAAAAGCTTAGTAAATTTCCATAGAAACACTGCCAGACAGTGTGTCATTTGTACACCCTAAACGGTGCGACAGTAAAAATTGTTCAGTCACGGCCCATTTCTATCAGATCATCTCTGTTTTTTTACTAGTTGGGCTGAATTAGTGATTATCACGCAAATATGTCTCGGCACCTATATGGAGTCACACATACACACAAAAACACGAATTTAGTCTGCGACCCTTGGGTCTCAAGGAGTTTTTACAAAACAACAATCGTCAGGCGAATGAACAAAATGAAATGAATCGAAAATCGAAAAACTGACTGCATTTTTCGATTTTCGATTCACTCGCCTGATGATTGTTGTTTTGTAAAAACTCCATGAAACCCAAGGGTCGCAGACTAAATTCCATGGCATTGAATATATAACTCTAATATATATTCATTTATTACTATTATTATTATTATTATATAATAGCCCTATCCTAGATATTGAGCACTCTCCAAATTATATTGCACTTGGTTCGCCACAAACTCAGAGTGATTTAGTGACAACAAACACTGGTATATATATATATATATATATATATATATATATATATATTGAAAAAAGAAAACAATAGATAGAAGTTAAATTACTATAGTTTAATGACCATAATAAAAATGCTGAATGAGCCTAAAATATTTGCGAATTCAGTTTAAAAATATATGTATATATATATATAATTCAACAAATTGACATAATATCCGTATACTTTTATGAGTAACTTAAAATTAACTTTAATAAAATTTCAGTTAATAAATTTATTACTTACCATATCCTTTTCAAAGGTCCCGATATGTTTTACAAGAAAACATCTTCGAAATAAATTTTTAAAAGAAGAAATTACTTTCATATACTTTCACTTTCTTTTCTTCTTTGTGATTTTTGTTGTCTTCAAGGTTTCTGCTGGAAAACTTTGATGATTTCAAACAGTCCTTATTTTTTTTCTCTAATCCTGGAGTTGGTAAAATTTTATTTGTTATATTCCCTCCCTAATTTTCTTTATATTCAAAATATTTTTAAAGTTCATTTTTTACAATATTATATAAAGATATTTTTCATCACATATAACATTAAAAACATGACAACTTATGTGCCTATACCCGCCGGCTGACCCCACTATCAGCTTCTTTAAACCACTAATGGCCATTAGATCAGATCGTCTTGTGGCTTCTCTCATCTCCGACCAGGGGTATTACACATTTCTTTACGGACACACAAAACATCACTGAGGGTGGAAGAAAAGAACAAACGAACAAACACGCACTTGGGTCAGCTCCAAGCACAAGAAAGTGAAGTCTGTGACACTTTTTGTGCCTTCTGTGAGCTAATGCGAGCGTGTACTCGAGCGAAAACTCTCACAAAGCCACTAGCAATGCTTACTTAAATTCTCGTGTTGGTCACCCTGGCATCTGTGGGTCAACAGGTCCTAATAGCCCCTTTTCTGACTTCTGTTGACTGGTCTCCTCTCTGTCCGACACTCATCTCCCTGACTGCCTGTTCTGTCGACTGGTCTCTGCCGCTCCCTTCTGCTGACTGTGTCCTTCTCTTGACTGCTCTCTCATGCCGACTGTTCTCTTCTTTCTTCTCTCAGACCTTCCTTCCCTCATCCTTCCGGTCTAGAGTGAGATCTCGTGTGCAGGCCCTTTGAATGGGTTTCGCGCCAAAACAGACAAAGGGGTTCTCTGACTGGCACCCACACATACAGAAACGGATGCCACCCATAGTGTCACACTTATGTCTATACTCATTTTGAAAAAAATACTGTAAATATCAATTTGAAAAAAAAATGCCTTTGCTAAAATAAAGTGTGAATAGACACTGTGAGTAAAATATTTATTTGAATAAAGTAAAAACTATTTATTTATACTATTCAATATTCAGTTGATCTTACCACGGGGAAAATCACATATGTTGAAAAGCCTTCCTGGTTTGAACATATTAAATTAAGATAAATTATCCTTCCTTGTGTAGAATAGAATAAAAAAAGCGAAACTGTTGAAAAATTATCTTTTTTTTTTTCGTTCACTCAATAACCGCCGGTTATTATTTTAAAATTTGAATAAATAAATCCATTTATATGAGCAAAAAAAATTGTTTTTATTTTGCAATAAATTGATATAAAATAATTCAAAGTTGAATATTTATTCTAAATTCCAAAATACATTAAAAGTGATGAATATAAAATTTTCACCAATTAGCCACAGAAAGGGAGATAATGGCCCATCCTTTTTTTTGTTATTTAAGCAATTTTATTTTTTGTGATAGGAACTTTACTAACAGAGAGACAAAATTTTCGCCCAGCCTATCAATGAAAGGGTAAAATACGCTCAATATTTTTTAATTATGAAAATGAAATAGTTAAATATGGCCCAAGGGGTGCTCATGACTATCTATGTTTAATTTAACAATCCCATTTACTGAATCAAAGCTTTCTAGAGTAACCCATTCACCAAAACGACAATTACTTTGAAAATCTTTTGCACTACAACTACCAAAACAAGGCAGTCTCTCCTCGGACATAAATACACTCAATATCTATTCCATGTGTTGTCTAGCCATATCAATCACAAACGTTATCATATTTACTACCCCCTCCGCTCGGGCAGGATATGACACAAGGTCAATTTTTTAAGTTGAGTTTAACAGGTTTGAATTCAGAGTTTTCCTTCTTCTAGACTAGTTGCCTCACCAAGGCTGAAGAACCTAGTCAGCCCTATTATTTTACCCATAGCTGGAGGGAGAATAATTGGATTCATGCCTTTCCCAAGAGTATTAGTGCTATGTGAAATGCAATCAGTCTCGTCTAGGATTTGAACTCGTGTCGTCGTGTTCATTTCCTACGACGATAACCATTACACCACGGGCAACTCCTATCAATCACAAACGTTATACATATGCAAAAACACAGGCGGACTCAAATACACAGGCGACTCCGTTGTTCTCGTACGAACGTTTATCAACTTCTTGACTTCTGAGTTCGGTTCTTCGACGCGAGGAGAGAGAGACACACACAATTCTCAATCATTCTATACTAACAAAACTCAAACGCTCGGCACATCTCGTAGTCTTTAAGATCTCTGTCGGTAGAGATCTGCAGAATTCCATGGTCAGACTTCAACTTCTCAACACCATGGTCTTAACTCAACTTCAACTCTCGACATAGCCAACGTCAACTCTCAACAGGACTGGCCCCAGTCGAGTACCCAACTTGACTGGCCTACAGTAAAACTCAACTGGAATGGCCCCCAATAAAATACCAACTCGACTCGCCTACAGTCGTGTTTTTCAAAATACCCAAATTCTCAGCCCATCACTTCCGGGCATGACATCATTAACATTCCAGTCCCATTTCCTTTGATGGGGTTTATTATGACAATTTGTGATTGTTATATCCTCTGCGGGCGAGCGTAAACTGTACCCAATGTCTGTGCACATGAATTAAAAGCCGAATAGTTCAAAGCCCAACCAAACTGAATGATAAAATATAACTAACGAAAAATGACTAATATAAAAAATCATTCCGTAATTATATAACATATGAAAATACGAATTTGGCACAATGCTCGCTGACACTTATCGCTTACTCTATTTTTTACGACGGTAACCGTTACGCTAAACGCATCAGCTGATTATGCATGTTCTCCACCAATGAACGAGAAACTTTATGGTTTAATTAGTTGGTTGGTTGGTTGGTTGGGTTTTGGAGCATACCAACCATTGTTGGTTATTTAATGCCAAATCCTGGTTATACATACGAGGATCATTAAATAAGTTTCCAGACTTTTTTCGTATGGGCACTTTTATTGATAGTACACACATGAAACTCTAGTCCCCTTCGAAGTAATCTTCTCCGGCTGCAATGCGCATATTGCACCATTCCAGCAACTTCTGGAAGGCCCCATGGAAGTCCTCTCGTGTGAGCGTATCAACGACCTTCGTCACAGCTTCTTTCATCTCCTCAATTGTCTCATAACGACAGCCTCGGAGCTTAGGGAATAACCAAAAGTCACAGGGAGCAAGGTCTCGACTATAGGGAGGATGAGGAACTGTCTTGATGCCCATCTTGGTCAAATAGTCTGTGACATGGACAGAGTTGTGGACTGGTGCATTGTCCTGGTGGAAATGCCACTGACCCGATTTGAAGAGTGCTGGCCTCTTCCGACGGAATCTCTTCCTGAACTCCCTTAAAACATCAACATAGTAAACCTAACCCTAACCCTTTGGCCAATCAACTGTGCTCTATTGACTTCCTTACTCCTCCCACACCTCTCATCATTCCTCACAGACTGCCTGCCTTCCTTGAATCTCTTATGCCACTCAAAAACTGATGCTCGATTCATGCAAGATGGTCGAAATGCTGTCTGAAGCATTCCATAAGTTTCTTTGGCATTTCTTCCAAGTTTAAAACAGAATCTTATTGCATATTGTTCTTCTAAAGTGTCCTCACGTCCAGATTGCATTTTTGAAATTCACTAGCTGTGACAATCAGACTTTAGTTGGGTGTATTCCGATTGCTGCTGTAGCTGTTCATTTAAACCTGAAATCATAAAAATTGGTCTGTCATCTTATAATATATATAGCAACAAGATAGTGAATTTTCAAGAGTCTACGAAAATTTTAAATGCCTGTACAAAAACACCAGGAAACTCATGGAATGTACCACGTATATATTAAATATATGGTTTGTAAATATATTTGGTTTATATATTTTTAAATAAGCCTGAGTTCAATTTTTGAACCCAGTTAAATGGTTTCAAGTATTTCTATCTTACACGAATATTTCTCTTTACTCTTAATTATTTGTTTGCACACAGTTAAATAGTTTCAAGTATTGATATGTAGCAGTAACAATTTAACATCTGTCATTCATTGGTGTACATTCAAATGGATATACATATGATTTGTAAGTGAATAGATTGTAGGTAATTTTATTTTTAAATGAGTTAGAAATAATTTGCTGGCACATTAGTATTGCTATTGTTTCAACACATTTGAATGGTTTCACTAATTGCTATCTATCACTTATAATTCTATTCAATATTAGTTATTTGTTTGCACACTGTGAAGTGGTTACAAGTATTGCTATTTAACACTAATTATTCTATTCAACATAACCCATTCGTTTGCACACAATTAAATGGTTCCAAGTATTATGCATCGCTAACAATTTGATTAGTTACCCAGTCGGCTGGGGCTGTAGAATACACCGACGGTACCTCTGCTGAAGGGTAAGACCCCCCCAACAAGTGTCCTGTATATGACTCTAAATAATCTGTTGGTGAGGTTCTTGTTATGCTGGAGCTTTGGGGAATGCGGGAGACACCTTCACTGCAATATCCCAGGTCCACTCTGGCCCGGAATGGTAGCACCTGATAAGGCCCTATCTATGGGTTAAACAGAACTAAATGCATACTCATGCTAAACTGAATTGTTTGAAGTAGAACTGTTTGACTAAACTGAATACCTTGAAATAAAAATATTTTTGACAATTAAACTGAACTTACATTTAAACTGAGTGCTTATGGTAAACTGAATTACTTGAAATGGAACTGTTTTTGACACTGAAACTGTACTTACACTAAACTGAATTGTTTAATATCGAACAGTTTTGACATTTAACTGTGTGTAAAAAATCTGTACTTATACTAAACTGAATTAGCTGAATTAGAACTGTTTTCCTAAACTGAATACCTTGAAATAGAAATGTTTTGACAATTAAACTATGTACTCATGCGAGACTGAATTGTTTGAAATAGACTATGAAATAGAACTGACTATTTTCATAAAAATGGATTTGGTGTTAAATTACCTACAACAATTGATATGCCATGAAATCCAACCAACCAACCAGTTCAATTAGATATCAGTTATTTGTTTACACGCAGTTGAATTGTTAATCAGTTTTGTTTATAATAATTTAATTCAGCATAAGTCATTTATCTAAATGTCAAACAGTTATATTGGACCCATAGATAGAACCCTTTCAGGTGTTTTTTTCCAGGCCAGAGTGGACTCGGTAACTATGGCGATGAAGGGGTACTCTGCAGTCCCCAAAGCTCCAGCATTACTGGAACCTCGACATCACATTGTTTTGTGTCATATAGAGTACACATGTTTTAGGGGTGTAACTTTCTGCAGAGATTCAGTCGGTGTATTCTACAGACAAAGCTGACTGGGCTGAAATCTTCATGTTCCGCTCGAAAAACATCTTTGCCAGTGGAGCCGACCCACTTTTTAAAACTGCAGCAATGGCAGCCATGTTGTCAGGAAAATGTTTTTCTCTATTTCTGTATTATATTATGTACGTTATTTACATTTTTCGGACTATTATCCTCATCTTTGTTGTCATGTTTATCCCAACGTCTAGAGGATTTTCAGAGGAGAAATTAGCCGGAGATAACTGATAACTAGAACAATCTAGCCCGGTGAGCGAAATAAAGGGCTAAGTTCGACATTTCAACCACCTGAAGAAGGCCGGAGTGTACAACGGCCGAAACTTTGTGATAACCATGGCGACAAAGATGAGGTCAATAGTCCGAAAAAATGTGAATAAGGTATAGGAAAATGTTGTATAAATAATTTTATTTTCTCTGCGTGTTGCTTCTGCTAAATTTCTTTTGATACCGCTTCTTCCGTTCTTTTTTCTTGGGGGCAGTTCTCGACCTTGAAGGACATTCAGACCAATCTGCTATCTTTTTCTGGAGTATGAATTACATACTGCATCAAGTAAGTTACTTTCCCTGTGACCTGGGAATATAATCGGTGATCCGAGTTCAAATCTTAGACGAGGTTGTTTGCGTTTCACTTTCGCGCCAGAGTCTTTGGGAAAGTTATGAATCCAACTGTTGTTCTTCCAGCTAGGGGTAAAAATGTAGAGCAGACTGGGTTCTTTAGCCTTGGCTTGGCAACCAGTCTAGGAGAAGGAAAATCACTGAATTCAAACTGTCTTTACTCCACCTAATATTTACCTTGTGTCACCCCCTGCTCGTGAAAGAGGGGTTCAGTAAATACATAATTAATAAAAGAGACTTCGTGGAAGACAGCAACAAAAACAAAAAAAAAATCTTGTAAAATACAAACAAAACAAACAAACAAACAAAAAAGCAACACCAAACAAACAAGCTAAAAACTCTTCCAAACAAAAGAGATTTGTAGCTGAGAACTTGTTCAAATCAATCCCACCTTAAAAAGGCCTTGTGCCATACCCGCCCGTTCAGTTGGGCGAGCGACAAATACTGAAGGGCGCTTTGGGTGGTGTAATGGTTTGCAAACTAGACTAGTAAGCCTACATGAGTGGGTTCGAGTCTCATAGGGTGCCCCACTCATATGGCCTAGTGCCAAATCTAAAAAAGCTTAGTAAATTATAACTTACTCTATTCCATGGTATTATGATGTGCTCACTCTCTGTTGAAGATAGTGTGGAAATAAACCATAGGCATTACTTTCGGAGCGATCCTCTTACTAGCGAAGTGTGCAGAATCTTATTCCTCACAGGTATAAATGCAGAACCAATGATAGTGTCTACGTGCGAAAATACTCTTTTGTGGCTGAAAACTTGCTCTATCCATTGTGCTCTCTGTATTGGCAGCAGTTTTCGTCAAAATACATAGGTATTACTTTCGGAGCGCTCCTCGTTGTATAAAGTTATTTACAAAATTGGTCGCTATCTCTATTTTCGTAATCTGTTTTTGATTGGATGCTTATTTTTTCGTGGTTCTTCCTGTTACATCTTGAATCGGTTGTGTTGAAATATACGGATTCATCTTAAGACCGAGAATTTTTATTTCGAAGTCTTCAAAGAACGGAATAACACAAGTCTGCCATAGGCTCTTCCCACACTTTTAAAAACAAGCAAGAATAATGGCTCTATAAACGAACAAATATTTCAAAACGAGGCTGCCTCTGGGTAAATATCTATGTTTCACAATCTTTATAATTATTTCTGTCCTTTTTTCATTTATTTATTTATTTTTCATAGAAAATAGCATAAATTTAAATAGCATTTACTGTGTAAGGAACAAAATTCGTATACGACACATTTACCATTAAGAAGTGATAGATCCAGAAACTGGTTATTTAGATTATGATACAAAATCAACATCACTTATTAGTTCGTTCGTACTTATTGAACAGGTGGTGCTCTCGTAGCGTAGTGGCTTAAGTGTGAGACAGTAGCCTCGAAGTAAGTGAGTTCGAACCCCAGTCACGCAATTACGTTCACGTTCGAACTAATACTCTTAGTATATAACCACTTTACCCTCCCCGTGAAGGTTGATATGCCATTAAACAAAGAAACCTTAACCTAAACCTCTTTATCTCCACAGCTATGAGTTAGAGTATCAACACTGTTCTTTAACTAGAATTGCTTTGTCATAAAATAACCCATGAATGTTGATATACCATTAAACAAAGAAACCCAAACGTTGCATCTCGATCAGTACCCAACTAGTCATGTTCATCTTACTTGGTTGGTTTGTGCGATGGGAGGTAAGTAGCCGTACAATTGCTGTTTTGTAGGGTTCTATTTCTAACATTTTTTCAAAACAATACCTTGCGTTCTTTTATAGTTTTCATCTGTCTTTTTCTCCAAGCGTTTCGTTTAAGTCCAACAGGTGCATCCATACAGTAGAATTAACCCAGCAACAGAATTCCATTTGGTTGTTAACCTGTCAGTCGCTCTCCATTCTTTAACTATACGTGTGTTAACATAGCTTTCAAAAAAGAACTCAGAAGTGACATGCTCCTATGGACTACTACTCGCTTTTAGTGTGACGTTGGACACATAGCGTAACCGTTATAGGCATTGGTTCCCTAAGCTTCTAAGGAGACAATCATCTAGTGGTTGCAGGTTCAATCCTGGCTACAGGCGAGTAAGGCACCAACTATACGGCCACTTGCCTCCCATCACGAAAACTATCCAAGCTAGACGAACCGGACATACAGGACACTGCTGGAGAAGCAAGGATGAGTTCATAAGTGATGTACTCCTATGGAACCCCGCATATGGCCAAGCAAAAGCAGGACGACCAGCTCGATCATACATACAGCAGCTATGTGAGGATACGGGATGTAGCCCTGAAGACCTGCCAGAGGCGATGAACGATAAGGAGAAGTGGCGAGAGAGGGTCAGGGATATCCGTGCTATCGGCGCGACATGATGATGATAATGATGATGGCTAACGGAATCAGAATAGGCGACCCCTGTGGATTGAATAAAGGACGTAGTTCGAAGTTCCATGTAGGTTCCCGGAGGACATATCGGCCGAAACGTTGTTGAAATAACAATAAAGATGAAGACAATAATCCGAAAACCCTTAATGATAGAAATGATTCGACATCTAAAGCAGGATTTACGAAATATTCTCTAAACGATGAAAAGACTAAACGAACATAAAAGTAAAAATAAAGTTGACGACTGTAGTCGAGGTCAACCCGAAGGCTCCCTTTTCAATAGCTACTACACCGAAGTGTAGGGGAGAGCGCTACTCCATTTCCTGGATTGCTCCACTTTACCCTTGATTTGTATCTTTTTAGTGCTGAGTGTTAAGCAAGGTGGCATCAAGTACCATTTTTTGAGTCTTTGGTATAACTCGACCTGGCATTGAACCACGGTCTTCGGGACCATTGGTGAACACACTAACCATTGAAGATATTTCAAAATGAACAATATACTTGATTTCACGATACATCACTGGAAAATCTATGACCACAACTTTGACTTAAGTAATACTTCTTAAATAAAGATGGTACATAATTTGTAACGGCAAAGATATATAGAAAGTGCACTCTTATACGAAACTAATATCCCCGTATAATGTCTCGCTATTAATAATTTATGAAATTATTAATTGTAGGACATAATAACTATATAATGTTATATTTTGACCTTCGACCCGGCCCAAAAATACTATTCCAAGGTGATGCACCGGAAGGAAGTGACACATTCCAATGGCCAGTAATCGAAAGAGATCGCGTGGGCGGATTAATGCTTATAATATGGGACAAGGTGAAGGTCCAACGGTGCCACTACAGTGATACACCGGAAGAGAGTAACCTCTGAACTGCATGACAGTTATTTCCGCTTGATGACGATTAAACATCCGATTTCAAAGATCCAGTGGGCGATCGTGTGGGCGTTGAATTATTATTTAACTCAGTTGAGTTCGGGGTGCCAAAGCAGTTGCCAGCAGACTTCCAGAGAGTTAGAGACCAGATGTGGTAGGGAAAGCCACACCCGACCGGGGGGGTCCTCGGAAACCCCCGATGGATTTAGGGGTCCAGAGAAGATGCTGATAAGATGCCATAAAGAAAGCCAGCATCCAGCAGTGGACCCCAAGACCTCTGGTTGAGCATCTAAGAGAACAAGAAAGACACAACGTAACGGTCATAAGTAGTGGAGGTCAAAATATGAAGTTTATGTTCGGTCTCCAGCACCCTCTCACATGCAAACCTTGAACAACCCTTTCGAACCCTTGCAATAAAGTAAGAGGTAAAATATAATTGTAAAGAAGTCTTCCTGCTTCCTTTCTTCATGCGTCTTTCTGTGTGCGTCTGTCTTTACTATTATTGAGTCGTTATGATACGGCAAATGAGTATATAACATATGAGTCTGTGTGTGCGTGTATGTGTGCATGTATGTGTATTAGATTATATATGCTGTCAACGGGTAAATATGTTCACTGACTGAAACTCTTAGTTTGGTTGGGGTTTGTTGGAATTCGGGTAGCCATCTTGTTTTCAGTGGTGGATTCTTAATACAAAAGTTACGTCTTGTTAGTACAAAGGTTGAAAAACGTTTTAATACTAGGCCGTAAATATGCTCTAGTCATCGCTGATTGTACGATCTCCTGCTGCTATTGACGAGCAAGTCCATAAATACTTGCCAGCAATTTTTAGACGGCTTTTACCTATCCATGACTCTCCTTTTTTTTTGACCGGCCGTTTTATGTACACAGTTGGTTTGGGATCGGTGGTGATTGTTGAATCATCGTCAAGACTGGTCGACGCGATCGCTTAGTGAACCCAGTTGTCGCGGTTCGCAGGCAAGACTGACACATGTGTGTCAGTCTTGCCTCAATATGATAACACTTGTGGGGACGGCCCCCTGAGGGTCGAGGATGTCCTCGACCCTCAGGGGGCCGTCCCCACAAGTTTTAACCTTTTTAGGAGGAGCTAGGTTTATCGTCTGGTGCCTGGCGCCTACTTTTAGGACAATGCCGACGGGGCCCGAGACATTTTTGTGCTCACTATGCGTATCTAAGCAACAGTCGTGCGCCTGGACCCACTTAAAAATCGGCCTAGCGTCATACTTGCTTGTTTGGTGAAGCGAATGACAAATATCTGAACCTATTCATGACCTACCCAAACAATCCAACAGGGTTTTTGCAATATCTTTCTTTCCCATAAGCTTTAGCCATATCATTACTACTGCTTGGTTGCACTAATTGGATTCTAACTGAAAACTTGGAGAAAGAGCTTGATAGGAACTACATGGAACAGAACTTTGAAGTAGGGGCTACTTCAAAGATCTGTTCTGTGTAGTTCCTATCTAGTTCTTTCTCCAGGCATTTGTGAAACGACTTACTTCATATCTTACAAGCCTTCCAAGTATGACGAACAACATAAGCGGAGAATTGCTGGAAAAGTAAGAACGAACTCAAAAGACATATTCTCTTATGGACTACTAGACGTAGGTACACCAATGTTGGCTGACTAGCAAAACATACCTTCATCAGCTCTGTGTAGACACTGGATCCTGTCTACTGAACGATAACAGAGAAACAAAACTTTTATCAGTCCTGGCTATCCGTTGTGAAGAATTACAAGGAGAGCAATCATCATCATGATGTCGTGCTGGTAGCACGGATATCCCTGACCCTCTCTCGCCACTTTTCCCTATCGTTTATCGCCTCAGGCAGGTCTTCTGGACAACATCCTGTATCCTCACATAGTTGCTGAATGTATGTTCGTGCTGGTCGTCCTGATTTTGCACGGCCATGTGTGGGGGTCCATAAGAGTACATCACTTATAAGTTCGTCCCTTGTCCTACATGTCTGGTTCGTCTCACAAAGGAGAGCAATAAAATGCACTAAAAGTTGCAGCTTTTACATGCAATAAGGTCATGCAATTTTATATGCAATTTGGATAGAGAAAAATGACTAACTCTTCATGAAAACATCTCACAGACAATGCAACAGAAATTGATGGTTGGTTGGTTTTTTACATCGTGTGGTCTATCTAATCCTATTTACCAACCCCTCTGCTCGGGCAGGATATGACACAAGGTCAATTTTTAAGCGGAGTTTAACGGGTTTGAATTCAGAGTTTTCCTTCTCCTAGACTAATTGCCTCACCAAGGCTGAAGAAATCAGTCTGCCCTACTATTTACCCACAGCTGGAGGGAGAATAATTGGATTCATAGCTTTCCCAAGGGTATTAGTGCTATGTGAAATGCAATCAGTCTCGTCCAGGATTTGAACTCGAGTCGCCGTGTCCATTTCCTACGACGATAACCATTACACCACGAGCACCATGTTGTTTATCTAATGCCAGATCCTGCTTATATATAAATATGATGTATAAGCGAATTGTTTTTAGGTGACTTTATTTTCAAATGAGTTGTTTGAGCTCATTTGTATGCACACAGTTAAATGGTTTCAAGTATTCCTATCTAACATAATTCTTTTAAGAGGTTTTTGCACACGATCCAATAATTTCCAAACAGATATATTTGATCTGTTGGTGTCCAATGAATAAAGGACACAAACAGATGCTACAACTCTGGATCGGAGTGGACCTGGGAGTAATGGCAATGATAAGGTGACGCCACACTTTCCAGATCTTCAGAACTGTAACTCTAATATCGAAAGTGATTTTTTGTCATACCCAGTATATCTTTCTGGGTGGTGATGGGGGTGGTCTTTGTAAGAGGATATATTCAGCGTATTCTATGCCACACGTACAGGGCAAGCGGGTCACTTGAGTAAAAAGTAAAAAGTTATGTTTGTTTTAGAAACTTCTTTAATTTTATTAGATGCAGTTTAGTGTCATATCAAGGACACCTTCATAAGTTTTTCAAAAATTAATTGGTTCGACGGGGTCACCACTTATAAGTTGTTTACGAGATGTTAACTCGTTGATAACACCCCGTTTTTATAATGCATTAAGTTATCCCAAAGAGAGTAACCTAACGTAAAATATTCGGTAGGAAATAGAACAAGTCAATTCGTATGATAAAGCAGTTAATTGTACTCAATATGAATAGGTAACTAAGTTCCCGTCCCGAGCCATAGACGAGTCACCAGCTTTCAAGGAACAAACAGAAAAGTCCACACAACAAAAAGGTGGAAACCACTCACTCTTCTCTGGTCTTGAAAATAAAGTGGGGAGGCCCCATGTGTTCACCGCTGAAGAGCGAACTACCATGTCTGCTCTTTCAGGTCCTATCCGTTAAACAGGGTGATTTCTCTAGTTCATCCTGTTTCGTGACCAAAAAGGACACGTAACGTAGGAGAGTTCCTCAAATCCTGTGACAAAGGAGACTACTCCGTTTAGTCTCCCAACACTTTTTTATGGAGGGGGTCCTACCCCTTGACAGGGTCACGAAGTCTGCGTATTCTTAGCCTCACCGACTAGGCTGTTTCAATTCAGAGCAATAGAAAGGTAAGAATAATGACATGAAAGATGGTAGTGTTACATTTTTTCATAAGCTTCGATTTTTCGCTTCAATAAACTTTGTTTTTAGCTACAGGAAAATTTCAGGAAATTTTCCCACTTTCTGGCTGATAAAGCAAACAATATATCTTATCAGATAAAACGCCATTCAGACCAGCTGTTGACAATAATATAAAGCTTTTAAGATTATATTATGATTTTTTCCTTTTTCTTTTCTTTGTTTTTTTTTTCCCCATGTCCAACAGAATAGACGATAAAGACAAAATGTGTGACTTAGCACAAATCACAGTAAGAAATGCAATAAAGCAACTCGATTTTTTTAAAAGTTTAAGTACATAGCAAAATTTTATCGTTTTCAAATGTTTGTGAACCTGATATTGCATATTTAATTTAAATCTGATTCTTATTTGTTGAAAAAACAGCTGTCACCTCATGGCAAAACTTGCTGCATATAAAATGTTTGCTTGCGAGATTTTCCCGATAGTGCAGACATTGCAATCAATGAGTGCAGAGATGCACATATCTCATTTAAATAAATTAAGAATTTATGAGATATTTTCCAATTAAATATTTAAAAATCTAATATTAAAATTAAATAAATACACCAGATGCATTACTTGTAGAAGGTTAAGACCACCCCACTCTGCCCCGGCGAAAAAATTCTTTGAATGACAATAAACTGCATCAGTTGCTAAGGGTCAAATTCTGGAGCTGTTGGGAGTATGGAGACACTTTTTTATTACTATTACTCCCTGGTCCACCGCCATGTTTGCAACATTTACAACACGCTGACTGTATCTACAAAAGAGGAGGAAGACACTCCCACCAAAAAGGGTGTCCTTAGTGTGACATTAAATTGCATGAATTGCTAAGGCCCCAGTTCTGGAGTTCTGGAGTTCTGGAGAATATGGAGACACCCTTCATTACTATTACTTCCAGGTCCACCGTCCCGCCGGCAAGGTTTAGAATATGCTGACTGTATCCCTTGATGAGGAGTAAGACACAAGAGTTTGACGGAAACATTAACTATTCTTTATATTGATTTTCAAACTGAATTGCTGTTTGTACGACACTGTTTACTTCCTGACCTGCGTACTACGAATGCACAGTCGTCTGCGAACAGCATCTTGTAAAATATGTAATGTCCAAGTTGAAGCGGGTCCAAACCAGTCCGAGTTAATCGTCAACGTTGGTTTTCTGATGTTACTAAACGATTATCAGAGGTTTAGGAAAAACAAAAGAAAAGAAAATCTTGAAATCAGGATATTTTGAGCAATGCTTACAGGCAGTCTTTTTTTCTCTTTGTTTTAAAGCTGAGTAAGCAAGACCTGTTGAAAATAAAACTCTGAAGAATACGGTCGGAATTGCTTGGACCGGAAGTGGGAGCAACAACTTCCGTGGCTGTGATTATTTTAAGATTCTGTGTTATCACCGGTTCAAGCAAAGCCAAGGCCAAGTGTCAGTCTGATCTTGTTAATCATCTTGAAGGGACTTGAATAATGTTCAGTGGTTAATTCACTTTGATATTTCCTGATTTGTTTTTTTTGTAGGGGTGGTCTTGTCTTTTTTCTTTGGGTGTTTCTAAGAGAGACAGACAGAGAGGACACTAAAAAGAAAGAAAAAAAGAACCTTAGAGAGAGAGAGAGAGAAGAAGAAAGAAGACACTAACAAGGAAGAAATAAAGAATCTTTGAGAGACAGAGACAGAGACAGAAAGAGACTGAGAAGACACTGACAAGAAAGAAATAAAAAACCTTAAAGAGAGAGTGAGACAGACAGACAGACGACAGAGAGGACATTTATAGGAAAGAAATAAAGAACCTTAAAGAGAGAGATAGAGAGAGAGAGAGTAAGAGAGAGAGAGAGAGAGAGAGAGAGTAAGAGAGAGAGAGAAAGAGAGAGAGAGAGAGAGTGAGAGAGAGAGTGGGAGAGACAGAAAAACAGATCGGACACTAATGAGTAAAAAATAAAAAAAAAAAAAAAACAGAGAAAGGGAGAGGGTGCACACAGAGAATAGTGTAATATATATATATATATATATATATATATATATATATAAGCTTAAACAAGAAATACAGCACTGACACACACACACACACACATATATATATATATAAGCAACCCCTCCACGGTAGTAGGATACGACACAAGGTCAATGTTTTAAGCTACAGATTTGAATTCAGTTTTGCTTTTTCTAGACCGGATAACAGGTTAAAGATTCTAGTTTGCCTTACTATTTCCCATTTGCTAGAGGGAGGAGAATTAGACGTATATCTGTCCCTGCAGCATAAGTACTATAGGAAATGCAAACGACCTCGTTTGCATTTGGTTTCTATGTCCATTTCTCTAAAACTATAACATTACACCATGAGTGCCTCTTTCTCTCTCTTACTCTCTCTCTCTCTCTCTCTATATATATATATATATATATTGTTTCTCGGTAATATATATATATATAGAGAGAGAGAGAGAGAGAGAAGGATTTAAGTGAAGAAAAAATAAAAGATATTTTAGGGAAGGACACAATAAAGAGTTACAAATAGTGATGGTTTGAAACAGAGAGAGAGAGAGAGAGAGAGAGATAGAAAGATAGAGAGATAGAGGGATAGAGTGTGTGTGTGTGTGCGTGTGTTAGGGAGAGAGATAGAGATAGAGAGAGAGTGTGTGTGTGTGTGTGTGTTAAAGAGAGAGGTGGTATAATTTCGTAATTTCTTTCTTTATCAAACCTGGCCTTTGGCTAAAGGAAATTTCCAAGAATGACTTCTTGCTGATCACCCCACATCCATCCAAACATATTAAAAGCAGGTACCATTGTCATTTCGTAAAAGGAGGTTTGCTAAGAAGAGTTCCGTTTGGCGTCACAGCCCGCTCATTCTCGCTTCAAACTATCATTTCCTCTTTCCTAGCGTGCAGACAAGCGGGTTTCATTCATGGTATTTAACTTTGAAATTACGTGTGTCCTAATTGGTCGGTGTTCAATGCACCTCGTGTGTCTTGTGTATCAGGGGAAACGTGCGTGTGTGCTTGTCAAATCGAGCAGTGAGCTAAATAAATCTCTTGTGCCCGTACATAGTCTCCCTATCGACAAGCACCAACCTTCCTAGCGACATACATGAACTGGAGACTTTACTCTCTCAAGGTAAACTATGAAGAATTCGGAGGAATGTTGCCTCCAGATTTGAGGATGCCAAGCCAACTAGTTATATCACGCTCTGCAACCTAAAACTCCGGTTCTTGAAGATACAGTACAATTGCCTTGCATTATTTCACGGGTTCTGAGAAAAGGCTTGATTGATGGATATATAGATTGAAAGAAAAATACCGAGACAGGCAGATAGAGAGATAGATAGAAAGAAATAAAGAAAAAAACTGTGAGACAAACAGATAGATAGATCGATAGGATGAGACTGGGATTGATATTAAGTTATCGAGAGATAGGAGCAAATTAAGATAGATAGAGTGAGAGATAGATAGATAGATAGATAGGAAGAGACAGGGATAGATATTAACAGATATAGAGAGATAGGAACAAGTTGCAATAAATGGGTCGACAGATAGAAAGAAAGAAAAAGACTGAGACTGACAGACAAACAGATAGATAGATAGATAGATAGAAAAAGATTGAGACTAACAGACAGATTGATATATAGGAGGAGACTGGGATAGATATTAACAGATATGGATATATAGGAGCAAATTGATATAGATAGATAGATAAAAAGAAAGAAAAAGACTGAGACAAACAGAAAAACATATTGATTGATTGGTTGATTTATAGAAAGAGACTGGGATATATATTAACAGATATGGATATATAGGAGCAAATTAGATAGATAGATAGATAGATAGAAAGAACGAAAATGACAGACATGTAGCACTATATGGGTGGCCCGCCAAAGCAAACGATTCCTTTGTCTGTTTTGGCGCGAAACCAGACAAAGGATTCTTGGACCTGAAATCTCGCCGTATCCGGAAGTGGTAAGGGGACGCGAATGAGAGTTGGCTGGACAAAGGAGCTGGCAGGAGTTGACGACGGGACCCGGACGAGAGCAGTTGGCGACTGGACAGCAGAGAGTTGGCGTGGAACCACGGACAGGGGCAGTCAACACCGGACACCGGACTCCGGAGACAGTAGCAGAGAAGAGAGGGTCCAGCCACGGTGAAGAAGATCGACTTAAGATGTCTGCATTCGAGTTGCTTGTGGAATTTTCGCTAGTAACCCACGCTAGCGATAGTCCGCTCACGGAAATGAAGTGTTGCATACCTCCTTCTGCTCTTGGTTAACCCCAAGCTTTGTTCGTGTTTGTTCGTCTGTTTTATTTTCTCCTGTCTCTCTCGATCGTATTCTTGTAGCGGTAAAGAAATGTGCGTTACCCCCTCAGCCACTAGTTGATCACCGGCCGGCTAAGAAGTGGAATGGTTCGAGAAAGAGGATGAATGCGTGGTGGGGGAGAGGGGCGTAACGTTACAGACAAACAGAAAAACATTGATTGATTGATTAATAGAAAGAGACTGGGATAGATATTAAGATATTGAGAGATAGGAATTCAAGATAGATAGATAGGAAAAACTGGGATAGGTATATACCCAATCTTCTTAGTACGCGAAACAATGTCAACTTTTATCGAAGTTTAGCAGGTTTTAATTTGGAGTTTTCTTTTCCTAGACTTCTTGCTTTACCAGTGTTAAGAGCCCAGTCTTACCCTAGTATTTACTCATTGTTGGAGGGAAAATAGTTGGATACATACTTTTCTCAAGGGTATTTGTACAATGTAAAATGCAAACATCCTCGTTCAGGATTTGAACTTCGCCCAGGAAAAGACTAGGATCGATATGAACAAACTGGAGACAGACAGGCAGATGGGTAGATAGAAAAATAGTAAGACAGACTGACGAACAGATGGAGAGATAGATTGATAGATTGCAAAAGACTGAGATAGAAAAATCAATCGATTGATAGATAGATAGGAAAAGACTGAGATAGATAGATAGATAGATAGATTGCAAAAGACTGAGATAGATCAATAGATTGATAGATAGATAGGAAAAGACTGAGATAGATAGATAGATAGATAGATAGATAGATAGATTGCAAAAGACTGAGATAGATAGATCAATAGATTGATAGATAGGAAAAGACTGAGATAGATAGATAGATAGATATGGACAGACTGAGATTGATATGTTGAGAAAGAATGAATCATACATACTTACAGACATACACACAGATAGTCTAGAAACGACTGAAACAGACAGACAAGCAAACAGACAGATAGGCAGACAAATTGATTGGAAAAGACTGGGATAGATATGGACAGACTGAGATTGACAAGCGAATAGATACATAGATACTATTAACCAACCCCTCCGCTCGGGCAGGATATGACACAAGGTCAATTTTTAAGCGGAGTTTAACAGGTTTGAATTCAGAGTTTTCCTTCTCCTAGACTAGTGGCAGAAGAACCTTGTCTGTCCTACTATTTACCCATAGCTGGAGGGAGAATAATTGGATTCATACCTTTCCCTAGGGTATTAGTGCTATGTGAAATGCAATCAGCCTCGTCCAGGATTTGAACTCGTGTCGCCGTGTCCATTTCCTAAGACGATAACGACTACACCAGGGGCACCTCCGAATAGATACATAGATAGGCAGGAAAAGATTAGGATACGTAAATATAAACGGATTGAAGTCTTTTCATCGATCGATCGATCGATTAAAAGACTGAGATAGCAAGACAGATATGAAAAAAATGTGAAAGGTTATAGAAGAAAGACAACAAACAGACAGCTGAACAAGCACACACAGTAAACCATAAGATAGTGAGGCTCTAGTTCTGGGGCTTTGAAGAATGTGGACAGCCCCTTCATGGCCATTCATTGGCCCAGCGGTTAGAGTGTTCGCCAATGGCCCAGGAGACCTGGGTTCAATCCCAGGTCGAGTCATACCAAAGACTTTAAAAATGGAACTTGATACCACCTTGCTTAACACTCAGCATTATAAGGTACGGTTCAAGGGTAAAGTGGAGCAATCCTGGGAATGGAGTAGCGCCCTCCCCTACACCTTGGTGTAGTAGCTATCGAAAAGGGAGCCTTCGGGTCACCCTCGACTATGGTCGCTAACTTTACTTTACTTATGAGTCAAATAGAACTGTTTAACCATTTATTATGCTTGGAACCATTTAACTGTGCACAAACAAGGAAGTTCTGGTTCGTTTAAAAATTGAAACAAACTATTTGCTTACTAGTCATATATTTGATATATATGTATAAGCAGGATTTGGACTTAAATAACCAACAAGAATTGATATACCATAAAATACTACCAACTAATTTACTGTAACGTATCCACGTCCAAAAATATTCGACCAAGATACGAACACGTGAAATAGACATAATGTTCATAAAATGTTCGTAAACATATAGGAATCCGAAAAACACGAAATTGGTTCAGGTACGAAACTTTTATTCACCTTTTTGAGTTTAAAGGTTTTTCGACATGAGGAGAGAGAGAGACACAATTTCTTTCTATGCTGACTTTTCCATCTGAACCCCAGCACGTGCGGCACCCCCACCGCAAACTACGGGTCTGGCCTCGGCGAGCTCCGAAAATCGTCTACCTTCTTCTAGCGTCGAATCTCAAGTAACTGTTTTTTTTTTCAAATTCCAAAATCCTCAGCGCTTCCGGGCATGACGTCATTCACGTCCCCGACCCCATTTACTATCTGGGGTTTTTATTGTAACATCTCTGATTGTTACATCCGCCCCGAACGCGCGTGAACACCTGCGCTCAATGTGTGCACCTAACTAACCCATACACTAAGCGAAAGGTTCTCCGCCTAACTAAACCGAAAGGCAAGATATATAAAACGAAAAATGATAATATAAAAAAAATCCCTCCGCAATTATATAACACAACCAACCAACTAACCAACCTTATATTTCTTCCAGTGAGACTCGAACTCACTCGTAATGTTTTGCTAGTCTGGCTGGCTAATCATTACACTATCCGTGGTGCTCATGCGAAATAACGTGAAGGAAAGAATGACAGGTCGACTTGTATACTTCTCATAGACCTTATAGCCTAACCTTATAATGCTGTGTTAAGCAAAGCGGCATCAAGTACCGTTTTCCGAGTCGTGGGTATGACTCGACCTGGGATTGAACCCCGGTTTCCCGGGCCATTGGCGAACGTTAAACACATTAGTAAGATAATATTGATTTGGCAAATAGAATATTGTCAATAGTTATCTTTATAAACCGAATATATGAGGAGAAATTCCCCGTAACGTAGATACTTACGTGCATGACAGTGACATCGTGGCTCCCAAGTTCAATATCTAGTTAGGCTATTACGTTCACATTTGGACTAAAACCCTTTGGAAAGGAAACAAACCCATTTTTCCACCCTGTAGCAATGAGTTAAAAAGTACTTCTATTGTTCTACAAGGGCTGTTTTAGCATTAAATAACCCACGAAGGTTGACATGTCATTAGATAAAGAAGCCGAACCAAACTTACATATGAGGTATGCTCCTACCATGTATGTAAAATATGTGCTCTTACCAAAAACGTAACATATATGATCCTACCATATATGTAATATAGATGTAACAACTGACATTCCTTGTTATTTTGCACTGACAATCTCGAAGACAGTATCATTTTTTCCAGAATTTTTTTTTAAATCAAAAATAAAAATCTAAATCATTATACGATAAAGCTCGTTATGGGTGAAACGTCCTATTGAATAATAAATGTGCCATGAAATTTTTGATTTTCAAGTCATCATTTCTTCCTTCGCGATCTTATTGACACTTATTGACCCTCTTCTTATTCAAGGTAAATTTGTGGGTTTTTCTCACACGTTTTTTAGAATATTAAATCCTTTATTTTGAATGTTGTTTGAAATCCGCATATGCACCCCCACAAACGTGTCACATGAAAGCCACTCGTGGATCTCAAAAAACTGGGAAACATAAGATTGTTCCATTCACAGACAATTGCTGAGTAACTCGCGCTGCATTAGATATTCTCAACACTGAAACTTTTGAAGTAACTTACAAAGATTTTTGCACAAGGCCGAAGGAAAGGGACGCCCAATAAGACACGAAGTTCCACGAGAAGTTTTTCTAGTCTAGTTGGCTAACCCTTGCAATACCCAAGGCGCCCGATAGGTAATGTTGTATGCGTCTTTTGTACTCTTATTCGTAATGTTGTATGCGTCTTTTGTACTCTTATTATACTCTTTTGTACTCTTATTTGTACTATTTTGTACTCTTATTCGTTCTCTTTTGTACTCTTATTGTACTCTTTTGTACTCTTATTGTACTCTTTTGTACTCTTATTCGTTCTCTTTTGTACTCTTATTCGTTCTCTTTTGTACTCTTATTCGTTCTCTTTTGTACTCTTATACGTACTCTTTTGTACTCTTATTGTACTCTTTTGTACTCTTGTTCGTTCTCTTTTGTACTCTTATTCGTTCTCTTTTGTACTCTTATTCGTACTCTTTTGTACTCTTCTTCGTTCTCTTTTGTACTCTTATTGTACTCTTTTGTACTCTTATTCGTACTCTTTTGTACTCTTATTCGTTCTCTTTTGTACTCTTATTCGTACTCTTTTGTACTCTTATTCGTTCTCTTTTGTACTCTTATTCGTACTCTTTTGTACTCTTATTCGTTCTCTTTTGTACTCTTATTCGTACTCTTTTGTACTCTTATTCGTTCTCTTTTGTACTCTTATTCGTACTCTTTTGTACTCTTATTCGTTCTCTTTTGTACTCTTCTTCGTTCTCTTTTGTACTCTTATTCGTACTCTTTTGTACTCTTATTGAACTCTTTTGTACTCTTATTCGTACTCTTACCAAAGTAAGCAAAATTCTAGTGATTTCAGTACGAATTTACTCGACTTAAAGCGAAGTAAAGCTAGTCGGAATTTAGAATATTTCTTCTCCTAGGCTGGTTGCCTAACTAAAGCTAAAGAACCCATACTACTCTGCTATTTACCGGTATTTAGAGGAAGAACAAATGAGTTCATGTCTTTTCCAAGGCCATTGACGCAAAGTGAAACGCAAGCAGCTTCGTCTAGGGTTTGAATTTGAGCGCTGTTTCCATTTCCTGACTTGATAACTTTTATGCTAAGCAATTTATCTGTTATATTTACCGTTTCTCAACAAGTCATACAAAATAGCTGCCGTCGACTTTAAAAAGTATAAACCAAAAATAACTGATGTGAATGCCCTCACAAAAAAAGATGGCAAAGATGATTTTAGATCATGAGATGTATGGTTGGTGAATGTTTGCATATCTCTTTCAAGAAAAGTTTCAAAGAAATGTCATTTGCCAAAAAGGATCAGTTGCTTCCGAAAGTGGAAGAGAGTTATAAATTGATAAAGAATAAACATTAGTCCACCGTACCAGTGTGGCGCTCACCTTGGGTAGAGTAATGGTTAGCAAGATAGACTAGTAAACTTTCACGGGTGAGATCGATTCTCATCAGGTGTCCCATTGATACGGCCTTGTGCCACATCTAAGCAAAAAGCTGCGTAGATTACAATTATCATGTTAAACTACAGGGCATCTCGAGTTATGTAGTGGTTAGCAATCTAGACCAGCAAACTTCCATGAGTGAGTTCGAGTTTGATTAAGTGTTCCATTGATACTGCCTTGTGCCACATCTAAGTAAAAAAATTCGTAGATTACAATTATTATATTAAACTATGGGGCACCTCGAGTTGTGTAGTGGTTAGCAATCTAGACCAGCAAACCTTCATGAGTGAGTTCGAGTTTGATTGGGTGTCCCATTGATACGGCCTTGTGCCACATCTAAGCAAAAAACTTCGTAGATTACAATTATTATGTTAAACTATAGGGCACCTTGACTTGTGTAGTGGTTAGCAATCTAGACCAGCAAACCTCCACGAGTGAGTTCGAATTGATTGGGTGTCCCATTGATACGGCCTTGTGCCACATCTAAGCAAAAAACTTCGTAGATTACAATTATTATGTTAAACTATAGGGCACCTTGAGTTGTGTAGTGGTTAGCAATCTAGACCAGCAAACCTCCACGAGTGAGTTCGAATTGATTGGGTGTCCCATTAATACGGCCTTGTGCCACATCTAAGCAAAAAACTTCGTAGATTACAATTATTATGTTAAACTATAGGGCACCTTGAGTTGTGTAGTGGTTAGCAATCTAGACCAGCAAACCTCCACGAGTGAGTTCGAGTTTGATTGGGAGTCCCATTGATACGGCCTTGTGCCACATCTAAGCAAAAATCTTCGTAGATTACAATTATTATGTTAAACTATAGGGCACCTTGAGTTGTATAGTGGTTAGCAATCTAGACCAGCAAACCTCCACGAGTGAGTTCGAATTGATTGGGTGTCCCATTGATACGGCCTTGTGCCACATCTAAGCAAAAATCTTCGTAGATTACAATTATTATGCTAAACTATAGGGCACCTTGAGTTGTGTAGTGGTTAGCAATCTAGACCAGCAAACCTCCACGAGTGAGTTCGAATTGATTAGGTGTCCCATTGATACGGCCTTGTGCCACATCTAAGCAAAAAACTTCGTAGATTACAATTATTATGTTAAACTATAGGGCACCTTGAGTTGTGTAGTGGTTAGCAATCTAGACCAGCAAACCTCCACGAGTGAGTTCGAATTGATAGGGTGTCCCATTAATACGGCCTTGTGCCACATCTAAGCAAAAAACTTCGTAGATTACAATTATTATGTTAAACTATAGGGCACCTTGAGTTGTGTAGTGGTTAGCAATCTAGACCAGCAAACCTCCACGAGTGAGTTCGAGTTTGATTGGGTGTCCCATTGATACGGCCTTGTGCCATATTTAAGCAAAAAACTTCGTAGATTACAATTATTATGTTAAACTATGGGGCACCTTGAGTTATGTAGTGGTTAGCAATCTAGACCAGCAAACAACCATGAGTGAGTTCGAGTTTGATTAAGTGTCCCATTGATACGGCCTTGTGCCACATCTAAGCAAAAAACTTCGTAGATTACAATTATTATGTTAAACTATAGGGCACCTTGAGTTGTGTAGTGGTTAGCAATCTAGACTAGCAAACCTCCACGAGTGAGTTCGAGTTTGATTGGGTGTCCCATTGATACGGCCTTGTGCCATATTTAAGCAAAAAACTTCGTAGATTACAATTATTATGTTAAACTATGGGGCACCTTGAGTTATGTAGTGGTTAGCAATGTAGACCAGCAAACAACCATGAGTGAGTTCGAGTTTGATTAAGTGTCCCATTGATACGGCCTTGTGCCACATCTAAGCAAAAAACTTCGTAGATTACAATTATTATGTTAAACTATAGGGCACCTTGAGTTGTGTAGTGGTTAGCAAACTAGACCAGCAAACCTCCACGAGTGAGTTCGACTTTTATTGTGTGCCCCATTGATACGACCATGTGCGACGTCTAAGCAAAAAGCTTCGAAGATCACTACCCTGTCAGCAGGGCTTAAAATGCCCTGGTTATACGCTCCCCAGGGAGGTTAGATACTCTCTAAATGCATTCATATTTACACTTTTTGACTAGTTGTTTCTTAAGAATGTTTTGTGTTTTTTGTGTTGATATCAAATATTCATTTATAATACAAACAAATTTTATACAGTTGTATTGTTTCACGTATTCCTATCTAAAACTAATATTTATATGGTTTCCAGTAATTATTACTATTTGATAATAGGCTGCATACAGTAATATAGTTTCAAGGACCTCATAATAATACTCAGTAAATAGTTCAAATTTCAAGTAACTATTCTTAATAAAGACAATTTAGTGATTTAGTATTAAATATTCCAATCGAATACGAATAATTTTTAATAGATCTTTTTGGTCCATCGATGACACCTAATAGGTACGTCGTCGAATGGTTAAATCGCTGGATCGCGGAAGCGTAGTACACGAGTTCGAATTCTTGTCGCGCTATTACGTTCACTTTCTGACAGGTACATTTAGGAAAAGTATGAACCTATTTATCCTCCCAAATATGTGTTAAATAGTACCACTACTGCCCCTCTAAAAAAGAAAAGGGTGGATTTGGTATTAAATAATCTGAGAAGGTTAATATGCCGTTAAACAGCCAACAAAAATAACCGGTCACTCCGGGTCAGAGTTGACTTGGGAGTAATAGCTGTATAAAAACTGACCCATACTTCCGACATCTGCAGAACGGAAGCCTTGCCACCAAATAAAGTTAAGTGTCACACCTAGGGCGTCCACTTTTAATGGGTGGAGGGGTATTCTTTTACAGGAGATACAGTTGTTTTATTCTAAGTCCCGCTTACAGGGCGGATACGAAATAGCTGCCGTCGATTTGGAAAATAATGGAATTGTTTGAAAATAGACGTGTCTGCAAAAAAAAAAAAAAAGAAAAAAAAAAAAAAAGAAATTGCCTGAGGCAATTTGGTGTCATGAGACTTATAGCCAGCAAAAATCTGCACACCTCTTTCAAGAAAAGGCCAGAAGAAATCTAATTTGCCAATACGGATCGGTGTTTGGGAAAGTGAACGAAAGTTATATAAAACGGCGAATCGAAAATTAATATCTTTCAGTCTGATGAACATTGGAGACAGTGTGGAGTAGACGAACATGATCACCTGTACTGGATCCGGACAACAAGTGAACAAGGAGAATACGTAGTGTCATCTTATTGTGTTGCCTGTCTGGAAACAGTGTCGGCTGGCTGTATTAAATTAGGGAAATATATATTAACCCCTGTCTAGAAATATTAAATTATAGATACAGTTACCGAAGCATACGCTAAAATTCTCATGGGTCCGTTACTGATTTTGCAGCTTGATAAAGGGTCTGACTCTCATTTCTTTTTTCAATGGCATATCAACGTTCGTTGATTATTTAATGCCAAAGCCATTCTCGCGGAAGAACACTAGTAGTACTATCTAACTTATAGCTGGGAGGATAATGGGGTTCATACCTTTCCCAAGGGTATTTGTCCGAAAGTGACCATAATAGCGCGACTGGAGTTCAAACTCGTTTATTATGACGTCGTAGACCAGAACGTTAACCACAACATCTAGGGGGCTTCCCCGTGCTGTTTAGTCGTAATCCGATAGTTCCCAAAACTGTCTTCGTAAATTCTTTTTCTTACCATTATTACTGAAACCACCCACTTAATCTTGAAATGTTTTTTTTATTCTCTTGCTGTTTTTCATCAGATTAGGCAATTTTTTTTCCCAAAATATATAACTTAATTAGCAAAAAAATCTAATTGGTTAATAGACTTAATTTTTGAAACCTGTCCTGATAATGAATTTACAGTTCATTGAGAAATATTAAAAAGATGTCTACCATAATTAGAAATTCTATTAATTAGAGTGTCTCAATATAAATGGGATTCATGCCATTGCTAATAATTCTGCTACTAATAATGTTGTGTTCTTTTTCGTTTCAGATTTGAAAATAGTATATTATAAAAACTATTAATTCTTGATCACAATGCCTGGGACAAAAGAGGAAAAATATTTGGGTCACTACTTATTTGGAGACAAACTCATTCATAACTGTATCAAAATAGATTTAAGACATTAATATGATAATGATTTATTACCGTGAAAAGAAATTAAAGAAACAAATGACCTGGAAGCTGATATATTAACAATTCATTAAAAACATTGATTTGATGTCTCTAGCTGAAAGGATGCATTTTTACAGGACGCGTTCCAAATGACCGCCATTACACTTATCACAGTAATAAATCATTATCATATAAATGGGTTGCATCTATTTTGAGACACCCTGTAGTTTGAAATCTTTCACCCTTCTTTCTGGTAAAGTAATTGTAATGAAAAACAAACAACGTAATCATTTTACTTAATCTTTATTCACTATAACTAAACTATCGTTCAATTAAAGTTAAACTTCTTTCGTATTTAGAGTGACCTGATACAAGGGGAGATAACTATGGATGAATTCACCCCAGTGAAACTTTTTCCAATCCCTCCCTATAACTGTTAGCTTTAATCTTCATTGGTTTTTAAATTAATAAATTGACTTCTTTTACGAGGTATGTCTGAAAAGTGACGAGACTAGTACCGCAAACAACTAATTTCAATTACAAAAAAAAAAACAAAACAAAAAAAACAAACAAACAAAAAACCCCAAAAAACTATACGGTTTCCTCTTCAAAATAACCCTCCTTGATTCTAAACCAAATTCTTCCTTCGTTATCATTGCTGAAAGAATTCTTCATGGATACCCTTCAGTTCCATCGTTACGACCCTTTTGATAACCTCCATACCTTTATAACAGAATACCATAATGATCCCTTTTGACCACGAGAAAAGAAAAAAATTCCCTTGAAGGCGAATAGGGAGTTTGTTCCCATGCGGCAATGTTTTTCTAGGCCAGGAAACCAGGGCGTTGTGAGAAGGTGCCTTGCCGTGGAGAAGCAGCCATGATTTGTCCTGCCACAACAATCGTCTTTTCTTGCGCAGTGTGCCAAGCATACAATGCAGGATCTTGTAGATCAGATCGTCTGGCCCTATGGCAAGAACTCGCTGAAGACAATGTCTTTCACATCAAAAAACGTGATCAACTTGACTTTAACTTTTGACTTTTTTTCTCTTCGGCTTTGGTGACGTCAGAGACTTCAACTGATCTGGTGCTTGATTTCCGGGTCTCATTCAAAAATCAATGTCTCATTAGTAGTGATGAGTCTACAAAGCAAGTCTGGTTGCTTGTTGAAGGCCTCCCGCTTCTGTAGTTACCTTTCTTCTCATCGCGCCCCTTTTTAAAACCTTTTATGCCACTCAAAACAGGAATGCGTGAAATTGTATTGACTCCTTGCACTTACAGAAGCATTTCAAGAGGTTATGACGGTCTTTTTTTTCAGTCGGACCAAAAATTCTAAGTTTATTTGTCCCTCGGTGTTCATCGTTTGTTTCCCAGAGCACAGTGCTAAACAATCTGAAAGAAGCAAAAGAAATTGAAAATGAAAAAAAAATGTAATAGTTTCAAAAATTAATATTACAGTTATGTACTCTCGACTTAAAAAATTCAACTTCAGTACCTCTAAGAAACGTTCTAGTCTTCGTAAAATGAAAGAATTGGCCTTGAATCCCAAATATAAAATTTAGTAGACTCTACAGGGATATATATAATTATTTAGACATGTATAATATGGGATATTCATTAAAGTTTTCGGTACGTTAGCATTTGAAATAATTCTTTTGTAATTGAAAGTGTGTTATATGAGAGTTTTATTTATTTGTTTATTTATTTATCAATACATGGTGAAGTTCTTAAAAAAACTTAAGCCTCACTATCAGATTGTTCAGTGTCATATAACAAGACACTCGTTCTGGGGGTCTTACGTCTCTGCCGAGATGCAGTCGATGTATTCTACAGACCCTGCCAATGGAGCTATATATATATATATGTGTGTGTGTGTGTGTATGTGTGTTTGTGATTACGTAAGAAACGGTTACTGTAAACGCGTAATAACATCAACGGCCGAAAGTAAACGCGTTTTTTTTTAATCACAAACTGCACACCAAAAATGAAGATTAACGTCCAATGTAATCTCTGCTCTTAATTGATCTAGCACATATATATATATATATATAATTCTCTAAATACCTTCTCCGGTGGCAAAAGCTACATGGTAGCGCCTGGAGTGGTAGTACTGCCTTGAGCTACCGAAACTGTGTTATCACCCCTGGTTGGCGGCTGATGAGGGCAGGGTATCGCACGTGCTTTCATTCGTTGTATGATGAAAAACAAAAAAGAAAAAAAATATATATATACTGTGTTTGTGTGTGTGTCTGTGTGTGTGTGTGGAGGGAGAGAGAGAGAGAGAGAGAGAGAGTGAGAGAGAGAGAGAGATTTAAGAAGGCTGTTTAATACCTAAACGAGGAACTGTAACGGAACTGCAGCCGGTGTGCCGGATTCATGAAATCTTTCTAAGTTAACATGCTCCAAAAAGTAAATCTAAAATTGATAAAGAAAAGAATAAGCAATATGAATTCGTATATTTTGATAATAGGTTCATACTGTTGTCAATAAGTTTAATATTGCCCACTGTAGTTTGTACAGACGAACGTTGTCAGAGAAGTTCAGATCGGGGACAACAGCAGCCATTTTTCTGCAAGAAACAACACAAACATTGCTATACGAAATAGGCAGTGAATTATTTCCGTTTCATTGTAGACGATGGTCTCGGACCTATGATTTCGCATTTTCTTGTCGTTAATAAACATGTCAACAAACTGTGAATGTAATTTTTTTTTATATGAGTTCGAACTTCGATTAATTTGCCGTACAACACTATTTTCCCCCCTTTAACCTCTCTAAAAAATCTTATTGAGAGTAGTCACTCTGTCTTCTTGTTATCCTTTCTGCTATTCGTTGATACTGCCGTTCCATCTCTATTTTTCTCTTGTTGTTGTCGTTCTTGTTCTTCTTTTTTCATTCCCCCCCCTTGCTTCTGCTGCTGTTGCTCTTGTTGTTGCTGAATATTGTTATTGTTGTTCTTTTTTCTTTCGTTCTCAGTCTTCTTTTTATCGTTCTTCCAGTTGTTGTTGTTCTTCTTCTTTTTCTTCTTTCGTTCTTAGTCTTCTTTTTATTGTTCTTCCTGTTATTATTCTTCTTTTTCTTCTTTTTCTTTAGTTCTCGGTCTTCTTTTTATCGTTCTTCCTTTTGTTGTTGTTGTTGTTGTTCTTCTTCTTCTTCTTGATCTTCTTCTTCTTTCGTTCTCGGTCTTCTTTTTATCGTCCTTCCTGTTGTTGTTGTTGTTCTTCTTCTTCTTGTTTTTCTTCTCGTTCTTCCTGTTGTTGTTGTTCTTCTTCTTCTTCTTCTTCTTGGTCTTCTTTTTATCGTTCTTCCTCTTGTTGTTGTTGCTTTCTTAATCTACTTCGTTAAGACCCCATAAGCTGTATCCTAGTTAGCACATTAAATTGCACCCGGTGGTGAGGCTTCTGTTCAGGGTATCTTGAATTTCTGTTTTAATTATTATCAATCATATTTCTTGTTGTTCTTGTTCTTCATTTATCATCAACCCTTTCTTCTTCTTCTTCTTCTTCTTCTTCTTCTTCTTCTTCTTCTTCTTCTTCTTCTTCTTCTTCTTCTTCTTCTTCTTCTATCACATTGTATCCTTCCCATTTTCACTCTATATTTTCCATAATCCCCTTAACGGCCTTTATTTTAAATTTTCATTTACTTCTCTGTCCAAATGTTTTACATATTCAAACTTCCGTTCTTATTTTTCTTTTCTTAAAAGTCTTTTCGTTTGTGCTTCTTCTTTTGCTTTGTTTTTTTATTTGCAATTTTTTCTTTGCCTTTTTCATATTGAGTTTTTTTTTCATCGACCTCATTTTCATATTGGTTTTTATATTGCTGTATTCAACTTTATGATTCCAACATTGTATAGCTATGCTATTTTTCTTTTGTAAGTCAATTAATCTATTTTTCTTTTCTACTAATTTCATAGTTCTTTTTTTATTTTTATTCTTCATCGACATTTTTTCTTCGTCTTCATCATCTTCATCATCTCCTGTCTTTCTCCTTTTCCCGCATAGTTTTATCTTTCTTCGTTACTTTCTTGGAGATCTCAGAGAATTCAGAGTCACTTTTGCCAGTTGAGAGCTACTTTAATATTTACAATGTGGTAACCTCTTCAGCTATATGGGCAATGCTTCACATGATTTGGCCATTGTGGATTCAGCCAGACTGTTCCCATTTTAGTGATTAACAACCATTGTATTCTTGTTGCCAGAGATAACCATTTATTGCTGCCTAGTGAACCAGAATGTTGTACTTTAGTCAATTCAGGACAATGTGGAGAGATTGTAGAAAACCGCTGTTATTGTTGTACAGGTGTTTAGAAATAACTCAAAGACGAAAGATTGTATTAGGTTGGTGCAAAAATAATTGTGGTTTTTAATCATCAATTCTAAAGCAGTGTCTCTCAACCGAGAAAAAATTATCAATTAAAATAACTTTTAGAATCTATATCTGGTTGCTGAAAATAAACAAGTCAGTTTCTTTGGCAAAGAACTCTTAGAGTGAGTGATCGGCAATTTTTCAATGGTGACACATTAGAGGGAAAACGCACAACTTGAGTATCTTGGTACAACCTTCCTACCTATCGGTCAAGGAAGATTAATATTAAATCTTCATGCACATAAACAAAGCCCGATCAGTATAGAATAAATTACTGTCCAGACCAAGATCACACACACACACACACACACACACACACACACACACACACACATATATATATATATATATATATATATATATATATATCATATTTACCAACCCCTCCGCTCGGGCAGGATATGACACAAGGTCAATTTTTGAAGCGGAGTTTAACAGGTTTGAATTCACAGTTTTCCTTCTCCTAGACTAGTTGCCTCACAAAGGCTTAAGAACCTAGTCTGCCGTACTATTTATCCATAGCTGGAGGGAGAATAATTGGATTCATACCTTTCCCAAGGGTATTAATGCTATGTTAAATGCAATCAGCCTCGATCAGTTATTCATTTTATCGGAAGAAAGCTAAGCAGGCTCTTTTAAGTGAACGAAAATTATATATATTTTTTTTTTCTCGAAGTATTTCTTCCTCGTATGCTTCATATAAATATTAAGATTATTGTAAAATAAGGAGAAAATCTAGATTTTTAGAATTATGATAATCAATGTTACGTATTTATTATAGCCACCTTGGATTTTTTAAAAATATACCCGGAGAAATATATTTTAAAATTAGATTTTTATATTAAAACAAATGGCATTTGTCGCTGCCTGTGACGATCAGAAAATAGTGAGTGGTGAGTATATATATATATATATATATATATATATATATATATAAGTTAGTTGACCGAATTTTTCCAACAACTATAGTTGCATAAAGATATAAATTTAGATCTGAGTTTAGAGATTCTTTAATTCCCTAAATACTCGTCCTGACTTTTATAATATTTCTCCTTACTTGAGCAAATCCATTTTAAATAGCTACAATATATTCATTCCATCTTTAGTTAATATTTTCACATCTATAATAATTTTTATGCTTTCTATTTTTCTTTTTTTTTGTTTTGTTTTGTTTTTGTTAATTCTTTTTTCTTTTTCTTCCTTATAACTCGAAATCTTTCTCGATAAACAAACGTAACATAAATTCCATACAATATTCCTAATAAGTCAAATGACGTAATTTAAAACAACAAACGCTGATTCACCAATTAAACGGACAACTTTTTCTTATTATACAAATTTTCCCCGAGGTTTTTGTATTTTGCATTTTTAAACATCCATCGTTGACTTGAAATCGCTAATATCACCCCTCATGGTTCTGATGATGGTTCAGTAGAACCGAAACGCTATAGTATCGACCTCAGTAAATCTCTCCTTCCACTAGGATCGTTGTTATCAATTTTTCTACATATTGTCGGATTACAATCCTTTATTTACTTTATATATATATATATATATATATACAGAAACCATCCCATTAGCATAATTGTATATTTCTTTATTTAAATATATGTATAGAAATATATATTCATATAGTAGAATTGACACGACCGCCCCGTGGAAAAAAATGATGCTCTATATGTGTTGCATATTGACCTTCTATAGAGCCGTCAGCTAGAGATTTCTCGAGTAGGATGCACCTGTGTAAAAAAAGGTGGAAGCAGATGCGTGGATTGACAGCCAGAAAGACGAACCGGAAACGCGTGGGTGTTGTCAAATCATATATGCAGATACCATGACAGATACAACCAGTCTCAGTCACCCAGACATGGAGAGCGACCAGCAAGTAATTGGAGGAGGTAGGTTCCCTCTCCCGCACCAGGCAGAGAAGCAGAAGAAGTGCCAAGTAGGACCCTGAATATGGAATCACAGGGGGTTAAGAAGTAAGGATCAATATAGCAGTCCTCTGTGTGTCTCCGTCTCCCCGTCACACTTACAGTTAATTTAAGACCCTTTCGAGAAATAAAGTTAAGAGAGTTATATTTTTGTAAAGCATGTGTCATGCCTCATCATTATGGTCCATCATCATCATCCTACTTTGTGATGGTATATAACCATTGATGCTGACTAAGCGCAGAGAGAAATAGCTTGATGGGAATTGTACACGAATGCTACGCGCTATGTTGAACAAATCCTGGAAGCAACATCCTACATAATAACCGCTGTACAATCACGTACCTCCCATCTCTAAAATCATCCAAATAAGACGGACAAGACATGCTGGATACTGCTGGAGAAAGCAAGGACGAACTCATAAACGACATTCTCCAATGAACCCCTTCACACAGACGTATAAGTGTTGGACGACCAAATAGAACTTATCTACAACAGCTTTGTTGGACACAGGATGTAGTTTAGAAGACCTACTCTAGGTCTTCTAAACTGCATGGAAGATATAGACAAATGGCAAGAGAGACTCAGAGAAATATCTGCTATCAGCACAACATAAAGATAATATATATAAATATATATATAATAAAATAAATAAATATATAATTATGGCGATGGACTGGATTATATATATCATCATCATCATCATGTCGTGCCATCGGCACGGATATCCCTGACCCTTTCTCGCCACCTCTCCCTATCGTTCATCGCTTCTGGCAGGTGCTCAGGGCTACACTTCGTATCCTCACAGAGCTGCTGTATGTAGGTTAGAGCTGGTCGCCCTGCTTTCGCTCGGCCATGTGAAGGGGTCCACTGGAATACATCACTTATGAGCTCGTCCCTACTTCTCCAGCAGTGTCTTGCATGTCTGGTTCGTCTAATTTGGATAGTTTTCGTGATGGGTGGTAGGTGGCTGTGTAGTTGCTAGTTTGTGAGGTGTTGCTACCAGGACCTGTTCAACATTGCTCGCAGCATTGTTGTGTAGTTGCCATCAAGCTTTTTCTCCATCCGTTTAGTTAGCATCCATGTAGTGCATCCATATAGCAGTATCGACACGATCGCTGTTTGGAAGTTTATATTTGAACTTGGTCAAAGAACCTAACATAATTAGAACCTAAGAACCTAAACTAACGTAAAATATGTAGCCTAAAAGCATGCTAAGAGATATAGAAAAAATCATTACATTAATGAATTAAAAATCAAAAAGAAAAAAGCTTTGACGTGGATTTTAACTAAGTTAATTTAAAAAGAATCAGACCCCCACTCTAAAAGCCTTTAACCTTTTACTCTCCCCTTCCTCCCAACAAAACGGAATCCATGGGAAGCAGCGTGGTGGACGTAAAGACAAGCGGATAAATCCTCTGACGGCTCAACGCAATGCTTAACATGACCCTGGGCGTATGAACCCTACGGTTCTTTGGACATGATCAGTTAGTTCGATCAGGGAACTACTGCTGCTCATCTATAAGGGTGGCTTTTATAAATGAGAATAAAAACTGCCACCGATAGATAACCATGACCCACACTCAAACCACATATCCATATATATATATATATATATATATAGAACAAATTTTAAAATATACAAATTGTAAAAAGTCAGAGATATATAAAATATACAGAAACGTTAGTAGAATCTCATTTAAAAATTTTCTCCGAGTATATTAAATAAGACTAACGAACTACAATAAACATAAAACATAGATTTTCATGCTTTTAAAGATCCCAAATTGCTCATTTTTTATTTACTATGTGAACATATCAAATCAGGGACCTTGTCAGAGAAATTTTATTAACCAGAAAGAAAAAAAAAGAAACCGATTTGATTGGTTGGTTTCTTTGTTTAATGGCATATCAACTCTTTGTAGGTTATTTAATGCCATTGTAATTCTTGTAGAAGAACAGGAGTGGTACTATTTAACCCATAGCTGGGAGGAGAAGGGGGTTCATATCTTTCCCAAGGATATTTGCCCGAAAGTGATCGTAATAGCGCGACTGGAATTCGAACTCGCTTGCTACGATTCTGCAGTCCATCGCTTTAACCATTACACCACGAGGACACCACTGTCAAGGAACCAAAAGAGCTAAAGACTGAGGAGGATAAACATAACACCCATTTGAGATTGCTTTGCGCCTATGGAAAGCGATATTAGAATAGCCTAAAACTTATACGAAGTATAGACCGACTGTTAATTCATAAACTGGGTCTCCGACAAAAATTTCCTCCTCTGGGATAAGTGAATATATTTACCATTTTTAAAGATATTTTTTACTAAATATTGTTTTTGTTACAGCCGTGTTGTTTTCTTTGTTTATCGGCGTCGACGTTTTTTCGGCTTTTTTAATTGCACGGCCTCATCCGTCTACTCATCGAACGGTGACTCCGATTAGCGATTGATCTCTTTTCTGTATCTAAAACAAAACACACACAACGTGGGCAGAGAGTGGATTGATCCAAATTTGAGATAATTTAAATGAGATTTGGTCCAGCTATTAGATGACTAAATGAGGTCGATTTTTCGAAAACAACATCCTATAAATATATATAGGTGGGTGTTTATACATTTCCTTATTTACCAACCCCTTCGTTCGGACATGATATGACACTAGGTCAATTTTTAAGTGTAGTTTAACAGGTTTGAATTCACAGTTTTCCTTCGCCTAGACTAGTTGCCTCACCAAGGCCGAAGAACCCAGTCTGCCGTACTTTTTATCCATAGCTGGAAGGAGAATAATTGGATTCATACCTTTCCCAAGAGTATTAGTGCTATGTGAAATGCAATCAGCCTCGGCCAGGATTTCTTGCATATACATATGTGTGTGTGTGTGTGTGCACTCCTATATATATATATATATAGGTGGGTGTGTATACATTTTTTGCGTAAACATGTGTATATGTGTGCACACATAATACCAATGCATTTATATGGTTGTGTACAAGCATATTTTGATTAATGAATAAACCTGATTGTTAAAAAAATGTCATTTCTTTTCGGGTTTCTTGTCATCACTCCATTTTAGTACTGATATATTTTGTTGTATTCTGATGTGTTTGAGCTGAGTAAGTTTGGATGATGTCCGAGAAACAATAAGCGGATTTGTCATATCATCTGAAGACTTTACCGATCAACGGAACAATCAACAAATTGGAAGCGGAATCACTCCTGTGTTTGATGAGAGCGAGTATACTGTCACACACACACACGTGTGTGTGTGTTCATTTCCGGTGAGTAAATCTAAATGGTGTCCGAGAAATAATAACTCCATTGATGACAAACATTATGCATTTCGAGAAGGAAATCTTTTAAAATCATCCCTTTTATAACTGAAACAAAGAAACATTAAGCAGAATTTTGAGTTCTTTCTACACATGCAGTTAAATTTAAGATAATTTCAATAAGAATTGTTCCAGTTTTAAATTATGAAATGATATCAATTTTTCTGAGACACCATCTATCTATTAGCTGTAGAATTCACCAACAGCGTCTCTGCTGAGGGATAAGACCCTCCTAACAAGTGTCCTGTATATGACACTAAACAAACTGATGGTTAGGCTCTGGTCCTGGAACATTTCCATTTATTTCACGAACACTCTAAGTCAGTATAGAAGCACCTGAGAGGGTCATATCTATTGGTTAAATAGAACTATGTGACATTTAAACTGTGAAAACAAATGACTTATGCTAAATTGAATTGTTTTTTATTCATACTCATTAATTGTAACCATTTAACTTTGTTGACTAATACCAAGTCGAATGGCTAGAAATAGAACTTTTGGATCATTTAACTGTGTGTAAAAATGACTGGTGTTTAATTGAATTGTTTGTGATACATATAAATATTTGGAGTTATTTAACTGTGTCCAAATGAATGAGTAATGTTGAACAGATGGCTGTGTTCAAACAAATGTCAAATAGAATTATTCATGTAAGAAATCCTTGAAACCATTTAACTATTTTCAAAAACAATGAGCTCAGGCTTGTTTAAAAATGTAATATACAAAATGTGTTTCCAAATAATATACTTAATACATACGTATCAAGAGGATGTATCATTTAATAACTTACAAAGGTTGATATGCCATAAAATCTATCTATCTATCTATCTATCTATCTATCTATCTATCTCAGTCTTTTGAATTCTATCTATCTATCTATCTATCTATCTATCTATCTCGTAAATTGCTTGCCCAATCGGCTTGAGCAGTAGAATATACGACTGCATTTCTGCAGAGGAATAAGAACCCCCAAAGAGTGTCCTGTATATGACACAAAACAATCTGATGGTGATGTTCCACTGATGCTGGAGCTTTGGGGAATGTGGAGCAACCCTTCATTGCCATCGTCCTCTATGGCCCGGAGTGGTGGCACCTGATAGGGACCTATCTATTGGTTAAATAGATTTAAACTGCGTAATTTATGCTAAACTGAATTTTTTGAATTAGAACTGTTTGGTTGAACTTAATAGCTTGAAAAAGAAGTATTTTTGACAATTAAACTGTGTACTTATACTAAACTGAATTGTTTGAAATGAATCTATTTTTGTATGCTAAAGTGAACTATTTGAAATGGAACTGTTTTTGACATTGAAAATGTACTTCCGTTAAACTGAATTGTTTAAAATATAACTGTTTTGACATTTAACTGTGTGTAAACCAAATCTATACTTATACTAAACTAAATTGTTTGAATTAGATTTGTTTGACAAAACTGAATAGCTTTAAATAGAAATGTTTTTGACAAGTAAACTGTGTACTCATGATAAACTGTATTGTTTGAAATAGAACTGATTATTTGAAATAAAAATGGATTTGGCATTAAATAACCTACAAAGGTTGATATGCCATAAAACCCAATGTACCAAACCAAACCTCGTAAATTGTGGCGCACACGTTGACTTTTTAAGTCTAAAAATGTCTCCAAAACTTGAGGTCGTCTTATACTGAGCGGCTAAAATCCAAGCCTTTACCACTGGTGGAACACAACTTCTAACAATCCATATACTCTACTTATCATAACTACAGCAGATTGCCACAAACATTTACAGCTTAAACTCGTGTTTGATAAACATATTCAACAGATTGACACAAAAATTAATATCACATAACTGATTCAAAATAATAAAACTGCAGCTCAAAGTAATTATTATATCAACGCTATATCACACGTAGTTTCCAACAGCTAGGGAAATGTCTGTGAACACTAATAGGAACGGCACATCACCCAAGCAGCCAGTCAGACAACAAGGGTAGATTAATTATCTGTACAATTTCATGATAGCGCACTAGATTTTAAATTCATTTGAATATAAGCACTAATGTGTGGCATCTTCATGCTTCATATATTCTTGCAGTAGTCTGCTGTATGTTTGGGGGTAGACATTTATAGCAGCAGATATTGGTCGAACCCAGGATTTTGAGAGAGAAATCTTGAGGTTAATTTAGATGCTACATTTTAAGATATATATATATATATATGAATGTTTGTGTGTGTGTGTGTGTTAGTGTATTTATTTGTGTGTGTGTCTGTGTGTGTCTGCTTATACAGTTTTCTGAGATTGGTACTTAACCAATAAAAAAAACCCAAGGCCCAGGCATTGTTCAGTAGAAAAATCACACAAATCTCACCAGAGAAAATATATTCTAATTGGCACTTCGGCTCATTACCCGAAATCGATAGAGAAAACTGAAAATACTTTCAACCTGCGCTCTGAGCGTATATAAAAAGAAACAGCAAGGGCCTATCCCTTATAAATGATTTGTACAACCTTCTGTCTGAAGAGAAAAATCATTTATTCAAACTTGCTTCTTTTAGACCTTTTGTTTCTAGAATTTGCCAGTTTTAGCCTTTCCAACACGCCATTTGGATTTTTTTCGACTACTTCCTGTTCTAGACTTTACAATAGACGTTTTCTTAGTTTTTATTTATAGCAATGAGGGATCGGCTGACGGACAAGAATTGACCATACATTTTTGTTGACCTTTGAAACCTTACGCTCACCTTGTCAAGTAAAAAAAACAAACAAATCAAATTACCATACTTATACTATTGAAGATTAGAAAGAGCTGTTAAATGGTGAGATTTAATTTTAATCGTATTTATATATCTGCCTTGTAGATGAGTTTAGTATATACTGACTCTATCTTGTGAATAGGCATAAGACCTCCCAAAATGGAATGTTCTGTGTATGGCACTAAACTGCATCTTCTAGTGAGGCTCTAGTTCTGGAGATCTGTGGAGTGTAGAATATCACTTTATTGCCATTAATCTCAGGTCCACTCTGAACCGATGTGGTAATAACTCTTATAATCCCATCGATTGGATGATATAGATCTGTATGCTTTTATTTTGATCAATCGGAACACTTGAATTATAAAACTGTAAATTATTTGTATCAAGAACAGTTATTTGAATCTATAATTGCTTATTAAGGATTGATATTAGTTCCTTAAATCCATATAACTATGTGCAAACAAATGTGTATTATAAGATAGAAATAATTACACGAAATCATATAATTATTAGTATTAGATTGGAATACTTGAAAAATACAATTGTGTTCAAGTTTTTGTATCAGATAGGAGTACTTGAAGCTATATAACTGTGTGCACACAAATGACTATTATTAGATAGAAATAATTACTTGAAGCTATATAACTATTCTACCGGGCCATTGGCCAAATGAGTAGAGTGTTCGCCAATGGTCCGGGTGACCGAGGTTCAATCCCAGGTCGAGTCATACCAAAGACTCAAAAAATGGTACTTGATATCGCCTTGCTAAGCACTCAGCACTATAAGGTGAGGATCAAGGGTAAAGTGGAGCAATCATGGGAATGGAGTTGCGCCTTCCTCTACACATCAGTGTAGTAGCTACTGAAAAAGGAGCCTTTGGGTCACCCTCGACTAAGGTCGCCAACAACTTACATAATTATTAGTATTTGATAGGAATACTTGAAACTATACATCTGTGCGCAAATTATTTTTAATAGATAAAAATATCTCAGACCAGATAAGTGTGCGCAAATTAATTTGTATTAAATAGGAATACATGAAATAAAACAATTGTATGCAAATTGTTTGTATCAGATGAAAATACTTTAAGCCATTTAACTGTGTGCACACAAATAACTATTATTAAATAGAAATCACCCTCGTCATGATGATGTTGTGCTGTTGGCATGGATTTGCCAGAGTCTCTCTCGCTATTCGTCGCTATATTCCATACATCATGTGTTTGTACAGAAGATAAGTTCTTGTTGGACGTCCATCACTTGCATGTCCGTGTGAAGGAGACCGTGGGAGAACGTCGCTTTTGAGTTCGTCCTTACTTCTCCAGCTATGTCTTGTTCGTCTTTGTCTCATCTGCTGAAAAGGACATCAAAATGCGACTTGACAAGGCATGAACTGCTTTCGATTGGTTACCGATCAAAGGGAAGTCAGACCTATCCGATAAAATAAAACGTAATTTGTTCCAAGCAGCGGTCGTGTCAATTCTACTATATAGTTGCAGGGGGGGTGTCCTCGTGGTGTAATGGTTAAAGCGATGGACTGCGGAATCGTATTAAGCGAGTTCGTACTCCAGTCGCGCTATTACTTTCACTTTCGGACAAATACCCTTGGGAAAGGTATGAACCCCCTTCTCCTCCCAGCTATGGGTTAAATAGTACCACTCCTGTTCTTCTCGGAGGATGGCTTTGGCATTAAATAACCTACAAAGGTTGATATGCCATTAAACAAAGAAACCAAACCAAACCTACATAGTTGCACCACATAGACGCTGACTAAACATATAGAGAAAAAGCCAAAGGGCACTGTTCAAAAAATGCTACGAGCTATATTGAACAAATCTTGGAAGCAACTTCACACAAAACAGCAGCTCTACAGTCATTTACCTCAACAACAATTACTTGAAACCATATAAATATTTGTATTAGATTGGAATACTTGAAATAATACAACTGTGAGATATTTAATGGTATTAGATAGGAATATTTGAAACCATAAAACTGCGTGGAAATTATTTGTATAAGATAGGACTACTTGATATCATAACTGTATAAAAAAGATAGAACCTCTTAAAAAACAACTATAGGAAAAATCTAAATATGAACGTAAAATGAACGCGATTCTCTAACCTTTTGAAATAAAATAATATTAGACGGATTTATATGCATTTAAAACCAGTCAATAATAACAAATGTTGGTTGTTTGGTTGGTTTTTCCTAATCTCAGCTATTTCTGAGTGATTTTATCACAAAGCATGCAATTATATGGTTTCTGATTATTTATAATAACGAACAATTGTAAAGAATTAAAATTTCGTGTAACTGTTCTTAGCACAAAGAATTTGCATGCAACTCCACATAGCTATTTCTATTGATATCGATTTGCTAACAATGATATCAACAGTTAAGGATTATAATTTCATACTAGTAATCTATCAGCCTTCATATGACTTGAAGTAATTATTCCCATAAAATACGATTAATTTATACGCAGTAACATGGTTTCAAGTATTCTTATACAATGTTAATAATCTGCAAGTAATTATGTGTGTTTTCAATTGTTTTAAACTACAATATGAATGTTTTAAGCTTCAATGAAGGAATAAAGTCTGCAATCATTTCAAACAGGTAAACACTTCGTACTTTGTTGCAATATCTTTATATCAATGAATCTATGGAATTCAAAATCCTTTTAAATATCTCAAACAAAAACCTATAATGGAACCCTATCAGGCACTATTACTCCTGGGTAAGAATAAAACGAGAAGCAATGGCAACGTAGGGGTGATTCCGCACTCCAAAGAGTTTCAGAACTGGAGCCTCACGATCAGATGTGGTTTTGTGCCATTCTGAGGACACATTTATTTTTTTTGGAGATGAGAGGCAGAAAGCGCAAGCTGAGGTTAGCTTCTCCTGGAGGGTATTTAATAAGAGAAATAATTCTCTCTCAAATCACTGGCAAAAATTTAATCTCTCAAGTATCAATAGTTAGCGACCATAGTCGAGGGTGACCCGAAGGCTCCCTTTTCGATAGCTACTACACCAAGGTGTAGGGGAGGGCGCTACTCCATTCCCAGGATTGCTCCACTTTACCCTTGAACCGTACCTTATAATGCTGAGTGTTAAGCAAGGTGGTATCAAGTACCATTTTTAAAGTCTTTGGTATGACTCGACCTGGGATTGAACCCAGGACTCCCGGGCCATTGGCGAACACTCTAACCGCTGGGCCAATGTCCCGGTAAGTATCAATAGAATATTTTTATGTGTCAATTTGGCACACGTTAAATAATTTGGACTTCATTAGACGGTTCTAATATTGCATTAATATATTTTCATTGAGAATAAATACGCAATAAAGAAATGTGATAATAGTACACAAATAGACTTACTCAGGTGGATTCCACTTTCTGCAAGTTTTCTTTTTCGTATTTTGATACATAAATTTATTAGTAAGTATGCAATTTAAATGCCAAAAACAATAAACTCAAACCACGGTTTAGTTCTATTTAGCCAATAAATAGGATCCTTATCAGGTGCAACCACTCCGGGCCAGAGTGAACCTGAGAACGATGTCAATGAAGGAGTACTCTGCATTCCCCAAAGCTGTAGCATTACTGGAACCTCACCATCGGATTGTTTAGTGTCATATGCAGAGAAGCAGTCGGTGTCGGTGTTTTCTACTGTCCTAGCCAACTGAGCATTAATTATTTAGATTATACAATACAATTAATCAAACTTATTTTCCTCTTTAAAAATCCCACATAAGCTTTTCCCGATTTCAGAAGTTTGAAACTTTTGTGGTTTTGTTCAATAGAGCCTATTCTAGAAGCTAGAATTTCTGCTGAATTTTTGGAGAGACTCATATTACGCACAAGGTCATTCAGCTCTGTTTATTTGTCGTTGTCTCCCACCAGACACGAAGCCCGAAGGCCGATTAAAGTGGGGATAAAGGAGAGGGGAAGGTCGGGAACGAGCCGAGACTCGAACCCTGCTGGTCTATGCTGCTCATTGGCTCACTTGGTGCAATGTGAGCCTGATGAGGCAAGCAGTTTCACGAACCCAAATTTGGGTTCGGGCATGTTTGCCGGGTTATGGCTTGATCTAGACACCAAGGTCTAGTGCTATACATAGGTTTCGAGAGGTCCGCGGGGACCTTCGTCGGAATTTCTCAGAATTCCTTGAGTTACATTGTCAGTCTCTTGCATTTTGCGATACCCACATCTTCAGATGGAGACAACTCAGAAAAAACTGGAACTGCGCGATCACCGGAGTGCAGAGTAGGTCGAATTGCTTATGGGATACAAAGATAAGTGATTTTATATCTGATTTTCCTGCCAACCCCTTTTGTATTGTTCGGATTAAGTAAGCTCTTACATTTCCCTTTCGCCCTGTCATGCAGCATTTCTTCACTGTTATGACACACAGTATGTGGGGCCCAAATCTTGTCTTGGTTATCTAGAAAAAATCCGAAGTATGCTTTATAGGCTCGCTTCACAAGCGATGTTATATTGCGTCTCTGATGAATAAGCGTGAAGTATCAACAAATATTGCAGAAAGCGGCAGACTGGTTCACTCATTGATTTCTCCTGGTAGCCATGATCAAATCTGATAGAAAAAAACAAACAAAATAAGATCTCCATATTGATGCCATAAACGCGTAAGTAATCTATTTAGCTGCAAAAGATAAAATGTAATGCCTCAAATGGCATGAAAACTAGAGCTTACAGAACAAAATCGTTTCCATATTTGAAATCAGCCTTTTTGTTTGGTTTGCTTTGGTTTTACGACATATCGACCATTGTCGGTCGTTAAATGCTAAATGCTTTTTCACATATATTAAATATATGATTTAAAAACACATTTTTTAAGATAACATTTAAAAAAAGCAAGAGCTCATTTTTTTTACTCACGGTAAAAAAGTTTCACTTAATTTCAAACGATTCAGTTTAATTCAAGTACAGTCTTTTGTTTACACACTGTTAGTCATTGGTTTAAATACAGTTTTTTTTGTTTGCACACAGTTGAATGTAAAAACAGTTCTATTTCAAACAATTCAGTTTAGCATGTCAACAAAGTTAAAGGGTTTCAAGTATTGCTTTGTATCACTAACAATTCAATTAAATCATTTATTTGCACACAGTTAAATGAAAAAACAGTTAATCTCAAACAATTCAGTTTAGTGTGAGTACACGGTTTAGTTCTATTTGACTCATAGATAGAATCCTGTCAGGTGCGACTACACCGGGTCAGAGTGGACCTGTGAACGATGATAATAAAGAGGTACTCTGCATTCCCCAAAGCTCCAGCCTTACTGGAGCCTCACCCTCTGATTGCTTAGTGTCATATCCAAGACACTCGTTCGGGGAGTCTTACTCCTCTGCAGTATCAGCCAACTAGGCTAAAAATCAGCAGTTCAAAAAGAGCAAAATTAAAAAAAAAAACATTAAAAAACCTCATGCAACTGTGACATTCAGGTTGATGACAGGGTGTAACATTTTTACACATGCATCCATATCTTATTCCAATAACATGATAGATTATGCACATTAAAAAAAAATCATGAAGGCGAGTCCCTGTGGCGTAGTGGCTAAAGTACTGGAGAGTGACATCTTAGTAAGCGAGTTCGAACTCCAGTCATGCTATGAGGTTCACTTTTGGATGTATACCCTTGCCATAGGTATGAAAACCCTTATCTCCCAATCTTCTATAAGGATGGCTTTGGCATTAAATAACCCACGCGGATTGATATGCCATTAAACAAAGAAATTAAAGGAAACCTATTAAAAATCAGATGTAGGAGAACAACTCTTGGAAACGATTCTGAAAACAGCCTACTCGATTTAGTCTAATACAGTATTATTTGTCTAGATAGCAGACAAAACCTTTCATTGTGGTCCAGTGCTTGTGATATTTCAATGTTTTTATTTGTGATGTATACTTTCGGGCAATTTTCAATGTCAAGTGAAGTAGGTAACTGGTGAGTATTGTCATAGGCAAAACAAAGAATACAAGTTATATATGTCTTGTTTCAATATAAGTTTCTGTGTTAAGAAAATCATCATCATGAACAACAAAAAGTCGCGCTGACAATATGGGTTTAATGAAATATCAACCTTTTTAGGTTATTTAATTCCCAAGCCATTCTTCTAGAAGAACAGGAGTGGTACTATTTAACCCCTGGCGGGGAGGATAATGGGGTTCATACCTTTCCCAATGGTATTTGTCCGAAAGTGAACATAATAGCGTGACTGGAGTACGAACTCGCTTACTACGATTCTGCAGTCAATCGATTTAACCATTACACCACAAGGGAACCCCCCCGCTGACAATATGGAGTCTCCCGGCTATGTCTTACCATCCATTCATATCATCTAACACTCCTTGCAGGTCATCTAGACTGCCTCCGATGTTCGCACAGAACAGATGAATGTAATAAGTCCTTGATCGTTGGCCAACGCTGGCGAGTCAAAATGAAGGATTCCATAAGGGAACGTCATTTAGGAGTTCGTTCTTACTTTTACAGCGGTGCTTCGCGTTGCCTTGTTTATCTTACTTGGATGGTTTGTAAGATGGGAGGTAGGTAGCCGTACTACTGCTATTTTGTGTGGGGGGTGAAGCTTGGATTTTTGTTTTAAGTTCAGTACAGCTGGCTGGAATTCAAAGTTTTTCTTCTCCTAGACTGGTTGCCTCACCAAAGCTAAGGAACCCAATCTGCCCTATTATTTATCCATGGGGGCAGAAGAGATGAATTCATGTCTTGCCAAAGTATATTGGCGCCCAGTGAAATGCAAACAGCTTTATTCATGAATTGAACTCGGTTGGCCATTTTCACGTGCAAACTAGCGCTTTTATCTTTAACATGTAATGTGTTTTTTTCTTTGTTTTTTTTTATTCCTTTCTTTTCATCGCAATCAACATGGAAAATTCTATTATTTATCTCAGCGGATGACAGAGTGTAATGCTGAAACTGTTATATAACATATGACATGGATTTTCGGTTCGTTCCTACTGACCCCGTGTGCTTTTACAAGCTGTCACGTTGTGATTAGTAAACAGGGTGATGACAGCATGTCAGGGCAGTCGGGTCCAACAGGTGTGTAACCGGAGGGAGATCTCGTGATAACCAGGCTGTCAGATTTAGAGAGTGCAGAGAATCAGTCGAGCAGAGGCGTGTCTGACGATACGGCTTGCACGGAGATGCAAGCGTTGACACCCCTGGCTCTCGGAAGAAGATATGGAACAAGTAGACGTTCCCTATCTGAGTATATGTCTCTCCATCTATCTTTCAACTAACAAAAAACTGTGGGCCCCTTTCAGGAATAAAACGAGAGAAATGTTTTTAAAAAGAAGTGTGTTTCGTTCGTTCATTATCTTTGATTATGTTCTTGGTTGGGTCTGTGAGACACGACAACAATATGCATCCATGTTTTTAAAATTTTTTGTTACTATTTACTCCTTGAGAGTTTGTCACATCAGCGTTAGCTGATTGTCTTTCACTGAAGATTGAGTGACAGCAAGTCTCCTCAAGTCTCCAGGACTCTTCTCAGTATTCTAGCCGATCTCAATAATGTAGTAGTTTGGATGGTCTCCATTCGTCCTCTTATTTCCAAGTCCTCCAGTCCCTTTATTAATCCTTCATTGTTACTGTCCCAAGAGCACCAATCAAAATTGGTGTAAACGTCACTTTCATGTTCCACAGTTTTTTAAGTTCAATACCAAAGTCAAGGTATTTGTCCTTTTCATTTTCTTTCGATTTTTACTTTGTGGTCGGCCGGGACAGCAAAGTCTATAATTTTGCAAGTTCTCTTTATCATTATTATTATTATTATTATTAATTATTATTATTAATTATTATCATTTTTAATCTTATTAATCATTATTATTATTATTATTAAAACATCCACGTTTTAAAATTTTTTTATTACTATTTACTCCTTGAGAGTTTTTCACATTAGCGTTAGCTGATTGTCTTTCACTTAAGATTGAGTTATTATTGAATTATTTGAATTATTATTAATTATTATTATTATTATCATTATTAAACCTTGTAAGTTTTTCACACCAATTCTAACTTGTGGTCATTTCAGGACTTTTCTCACTATTGCAGTCGATTTTAACAATGCTATGATTTGTATTGTCTCGATTTGATCTCGGATTTCTAATTCTTTCAGTCTTTTTTCCAAGCCATTGGGAACAATTCCAAGTGCACCATCTATAATTGATCTCGCCGTCACCCTCATATCCCACAGCATTTTTTAAAACTCTCTGGCAAGACCCAAAATTAATTCATTTTATTATATTACTCCTTGCAAGTTTTTCACACTAGCGTTAGTTGAAGGTTTTTCATTGGAGTCTGACGTACAGCAAGTCTCCTCAGGTATCCAGGACTCTTCTTAGTATTTAGGCTGACCACAACAATGCTGTAGTTTGCATGGGCTCCGCTCGTCCTCCCTCCAATTTCCAACTCTTCTAGCCCCTTTACTAAGCCTTTGGGGATTGTTCCTAGTTCACAAATTACAAATGGTATCACCGTCACTTTCATGTTCCATAGCTATTTTAGTTCTCAGGCAATATCTAAGTATTAGTCTCTTTTTTTCATTTACTTTTATTTTCATTCTGTGGCCCGCCTGGACAGTAAAGTCAACTATTCAACATGTTCTCTTTCTGTGTCATTAGAGTCTGAGTAACAGCAAATCTCTTCGGGTCTCTCAGATCCTTTTTAGTAATCGAGCCGTTCTTAACATATCTGTGGTCTGGATGGTCTAGATTCGACCTCATTTTTTCCCTTTTTATGGCAAATCTACCATTGTAAGTTATTAAATGTCAAATAATGTTCATACATATAAAGTATAAATGATTTGATTGATTTGGTTTGGTTTCTTTGCTTAATGGCATATCAACCGTTGTAGGTTACTTAATGCCAAAGCCATCTTTCAAGAAGAACAGTAGTTGTATTATTTAACTCATAATTGGGAGGATAAGGGGATTCATATCTTTCCCAAGCCCGAAAGTGAACGTAATAGCGCGACTGGAGTACGAACTCGCTTACTACGATCCCGCAGTCCATCGCTTTAACCATTATACCACGAAGACACCCTACTAAATGATTTGTAAACACATTTTGTTAATGACAATTTTAAACGAGATTCAGCTCATTTTTTGCACACAGTGAAATGGTTTCAAGTATTGCAATCAAATACGAATAATTCAATCAACTATTAATCATTTGTTTGCACACAGTCAAATGTTTTTCAAGTAATGCTATGTAACAGTAACAAATCAACACCAGTCATTTGTTTTCACTCATTTAAATGGATGGATACATGATGTTTACGTGAATACTTTTTTGGTAATTTTATTTTTAAATGAGTTAGAATTAATTTGTTTATACTCAAGTTTTGCTCTTTTTTCTACACAGTTAAATTGTTTCAATTATTGCTATACCACACTAATAATTTGATTCAATATTAATCATTTGTTTGCCAAGAATGAAGTAGTTACAGGTATTGCTATTTAATACTTATTATTCTATTACTCATTCGTTTGCTCACAGTCAAATGGTTTCAAGTATTGCTATGTATGACTAACAATTCAATAAAACATTAGTCATTTGTTTACAGTTAAATGGTCAGATAGTTCTATTTCTACCAATTTAATTTAACATAAGGCATTTGTTTGCACAGAGTTTAAATGTCACAGTTCCATTTGACCCAAAGATAGTACCTTAGCAGGTACTACTAATCAGGGTCAGACTGGACCTGGGAGCTATGAAAAGGAAAGGGTACCCTATATTACCAAAGCTCCTGGATTGGATCCTCACCATCAGATTGTTTAATGTCATATCAGGACATTCGTTAGTGGCGTCTAACCCCTCTGCAGGAATGTACTTGGTGTATTCTTTATCCCCCCCCCCACCAGCAGACTGTTCTCGATTCTTCCTTTAATTTCCAATCACTTCAGTCATTTTTTTCAGATATTTGGGGACCGTTCCAAGTGCACCAACTACAATCTGTACCACCGTCACCCACATGTTCCACCGAGTTTTTTTTTTTTTTTAGTTTTCTGTCAAGATCTAAATATTTACCTTATTTTTCGCTTTCTTTTATTTTCACTTTTATTTTGCCGGAAAGGCAGAATTTACTAGATGGCAAGATTTTTTTTCTAATCGGGATTAGGTGGTCCGTTTGTATCTCAAAATCCCTTAGGATTTCATTTGTCTCATTTTGTAGAACGGATTCTAGTTTGTGCATATACCATTTGATAATATGGCTAAATTTCAATATCTTGCACAATTCCCTAATGATCCCTTTTCCAGCTCAGTCATGCCTTCTCTTGTACTCCTCTTGTGCTAGTTTGCTGTATTCGCTTATTATGTGATCAACTGTCTCAGCGGTTTCCACATAAACTGATATTCTGTTGCATATTATCAATTTTTACTTAAACAAAATTGGTTCTAATTCGGTTGTGTTATGGAATTATTTGAAGAGATTCAGTTTCTCTCTTAAGATTTTCATTTCTTGCCATGTACTGAGAAGAGTCCTGGGGACTTAAGGAGACCTGCTCTTACTCAAACTCCCGTGAGAAACCATCAGCTAAAGCTAGTGTAAAAAACTCGCAAGCAGTAAAATATTAATAATAATAATAATAATAGTAATAATAATTATAATAAATCGAGATCAATCAGACTACAGCATTGTTAAGATCGGATATAATACCCTGAAGAGACCTGAGAACCGGCGGAGACTTGCTATCACTTGGACTCCTGTGAAAGACCACTAGCTAACGTTGCTGTGAAAAAAATCTTAAGGATTGAACATGCAAAATTGTTGACTTTGCTGTCCCGGCTGACCACAGAATAAAACTGAAAGAATCTGAAAAGAAGGATAAGTCCCTCGACCTTTCTAGGGAATTGAAAAAAAAACTATGGAACATGCAGCAGATAATTATACCAATTGTAATTTGTGCGTTTGGAACAATAACCAAAGGATTACTAAAGGGACTGGAGGACTTGGAAGCTGGTGGACGAGTGGAGACCATTCAAACTACTACATTATTGAGAATGGCCAGAATACTGAGAAGAGTCCTGGACACTTGAGGAGACTTTCTGTCACTCAAACTCCAGTGAAATACCATCAATTAACGCTGATGTGAAACGATCTAAAGAGTAAATAATAATTATTACAATAACTTATATCTCAACGAAGAACGTTTAAAAACGTTATCAACAAAATATGTTTGCAAATCGTATGTATTTAGTATGTATGAATCAACAGGATATTTCATTAAATGACCAGCGGTATTTGTCTTTCGTCCCACCATCCGGAAAAGTGTAGTACAAGGCCTTTTTTAAGGTGAGTCTGGGCACAGGGCCGTAGCCCAGACACGCCTGGTAGCTCCACAAATTTCTCGGGCCCTGTCGGCATTCCCTTAAAAGACGGCGCCTCAGGCGCCAGGCGATAAACCTAACCCCTCCAGGGAGAGATAAAGTTCTCGGGGGACAGCTCGAGGTATGTCCAGTGACGCGACACACCCGACCAGTTCCGTGCCGCTGACACCACGGCCGGCTGAAGTGCGTCCCATCAACTGGATTCAGCTGATTAAAATCAGCATCAAATAACCATCAATGGCTATATAACCCAAACAAATCATTCAGTAGATTTCAGTCTTTCCCGAACTGAAACGTGTTCATTTTGCATATCTCTTGACAAAACAAAACAAAAATTCATTTGCCTAAGGCGTTTGTCTTTCAAAGCTTGCAATATAAGGACGGTGTTTTATCATTGTTGTTGAAGCGTTCTTTGCTTGATAAGCGACTGGCAAGAAGATCTTAATGCTTAACTCACAACAGTTATTTAATTTAGAGTTTTTTCTTCTTCTAAACTGGCTTGCTTATCTATACAGATTGACAGTCAAGCCAGACCTACAATTTATACAAAGTTTACGATGGAAGAGATGGATTTATATTTTTTCCTGTGGGTATTAGCAAAAAGTGACTGGCAAGCAGGCTCATCCGGGTTTTCAACACAATATGTCATGTTAGGAAGTGCTCGTGGCGTAATAGTTATCATCGTTGGAAATGGACACGGCAATACGAGTTCAAATCCAGGACGATGTTGTTTCCATTTCATATAGCGTTGATAACCTTAGGAAGGGTTTGAATCCAACTATTCTCCTTCAAGTAATGGGTAAATAGTAGGATAGACTGTGCTCTTTAATCTTGGTATAGCAACCGTTCAAAGAAAAAAAGGAAAACTCAAAATCTAGACCAGATGTAGACCTGGAGAGGCATGGGTTCCGCCGGCTATTCCTGTTCAATACACAGTTCTTGTGTAGCGTCTTTACAACTAAAAACCAGGTTAGGAAACCAGTGAAGAAGTCGAAACCATTATTGGTTGCTTGGAGGTAGGGGACATATTTAGTCAAGTCTTCACTCACCAAAAGCCAATACTTGCATTTGCATATCCGTGATACACTAACACTGAATAAACAGAAAGAAAGACTAGATAATCTAATTTATACGTAGAGAAACATTTAATATGTACATAACTTATATACAAAAACTCTTGTAAAGAATACACAAACATCTCCAAATAGATAATGTATGCAGATATTTTTCTATGTACAAGATGTATGTGAAAAGAATACAATAAATAGAAAAAGTCTTACTTGAGATGAATGTCTGTAAAAACGATGATAGCCATAAAGTTAAACAATACTGATTATAGGTTTGGTTTGGTTTCTTTTGTTTAATGGCATATCAACCTTTGTAGGTTATTCAATGCCAAAGTTATTCTCCGAGAAAAACAGCAATGGTATTATTTAAACCATAGCTGGGAGGATAAGGGGGTTCATGCCTTTCACAAGATTATTTGCCCGAAAGTGAACGTAATTGCGCGACTGGAGTACGAACTCGCGTACTACGATTCCGCAGTCTATCGCTTTAACCATTACACCACGAGGACACCCCCAATACTGATTATAGTCATTACTTAGATAGGTAACCTTTTAGTAACAGGTACTATAAGCACCCTAAGGCCTGTGTGCTAGACTAACCATTGTTTAGTAAATATCATCAATACGCTGATGATGACATAGGGTAGAGCAGGGGTAGGCAAACTTTTGGTGGGAGGGCCATATCATTTAAAATCAAAAGAGTTTAGTCTCGATTCAAATGCAAGTGTTTATTTTTTTAGAGGCTTCTGTGCGCCACAGTTTTCCACAAGAGGCATTTCAGTAAACTATATATTTGTCGTAGCGTTTATTGAACAGAATTTAAAAAATATATAATATGATTATGTATCTGTTCTAAAATCATCCTGCGACTTGGAAGAATCTAAAATAATCAGGGTGATTAATTGATTAAATTAATTATTTTTTATTTATTAAAATTGTAGATTAGGTAACTACTTTGAATAAAAGTATTGTTCCTCGGAAAGGTCAAAGGTATGCACAAGTGGCGGCCATGTTTAACACCTCGCGTCAAAATAAAGTTGGGGAAGATAGGATAAGGATAATAAACAATTTATTAGGAAAATAAGGCTTTGTGACACATGTGATTATTCTAGAAAGTATGATGCCATAAGCAATTAAATCAGAGAATATACAAATTGAGAAAATTTGAAAATTAAAGAGTTGAGTTTTGAAACCTAAAGAGAGAAGTTGGGGTAAGACGTTGGTACGAATCCGTGAGAAACGGGGAGGCTGCAAAGGAGACACGTTGATAAACCTTTTCAAACTCTTCCTTTCTCCCTCTGTAACATATTGACCCAGCCGTCAATCAAGGAACAGGTGCATCCGGTCGAAGATATCAGGGTATAGCCTTGACTGTGGACGGGTTGAATTCGGTGCAAATGTGACGCTCACAGGAAGCAGGTGGACGTAAAACAATGATATACCCCGGTGCGACAGGAAGTTCAGTTAGTTTGGAGTTTGGAGTTTGGAGTCAGTTGCTGCAGTTCGAAGCAGTGAGAACCAGACCCAGCAGAGAGCTGGGCCCCCTGGGCCCCCGGTTGAGCAACCCCGCAGGATGAGAAAGAAGTGCTGCTATAGCCAGAAGATCTGTGGGTCAATATGTTGCAGTTTTTGTTCAGTCTCCAACTCACCTCTCGCACATAACCCTTTCGTAGCCCTTTCGTACCATTTCGTAAAAAATTGTGAGAGGTATATTTTTCTAAAGAACAGTGTTTCCTTCGTCATTATTGCGTGGACTATGCATGCATATGTGTATGCATATGAATATGTTACACCTCGTGTTTGTATTTACTGGCTACGAATAAAACAGTTTTGTATCTGAACAACATGAGTCGCCTGTTATTTCTTTTTTTTAATATTCAAGATGATAGCGTTTCATTAAAAGACAACGTCTATATTGTTCAAATAAAAAAAGGCAAAAGAGGACGTGACGGAATTTTTTTTCGATTGTCAAGCGACAGTAAATGAGACTCCTAAAGGACACACCTATTCTTCATCAAAAACACTCGTGTGCCTGATTATTTTAAGAGTTTGTAACGTTTTGAGTATCAAATTTTGTTAAAAAATATTTTCGATGATGCGTGTGTGTGAAGTATTTATTGTGTTGTGTGCATATATAAATAAATGATACCTAATATATATATATATATATATATATATATATATATATATTAGTATATATATTATTGCTATTATTATTTATACTTTATTTAAATGAGATTCAAGTCAATATTTTAAGTATTCATAGTTTTTTTTTTAAAATTCGGTAATATTTTAGATCATAAGTCACGGCTTAACATAAACATTACATATGTTAATATATAATGATATTTTCACGTTTAAATCTTTTTTAATTAAAAAATCTAAAAAAAAGATTTAAATTCTTTCTTGCTGGAAGCAATGAAAATCTGCCGATATTATATTTAATTATATAACTGTATTTCATCGATCTGAAGAAGGTCATTTTATATGGCTGAAGTAAATTGATAAAGGGATTATAAAACTGATTTTTTTCGTTTCACTTTATCTATATATATATATATATATATATATAAATAAACAGAAAAAAACATACGCATTTTTTACGTTTTTTTTTACGGGTTTTACTAATTTTTACGGTGTTTTTCGCCTGAAAATTCAAATTTATCTATATGTTTTACATATATATATATATACTGTAATCCATATTTGCTGTTTTTCACCCACAACTTAACGTGTAAGTCATCTGAAGAGACAAAGAGTATAATGATATTCTTCGCCGAAATAAATTTATTATGACTATTTAACCAGGTCCGAGTTTTCTTCCAGTTACATTAAAAGTTAGACATGACCGATAAAATGAAATGCATTTTCTTTCAAGCAGCGGTCGTATCGATACTGCTATATGGATGCACTACTTGGACGTTAACTAAACGGCT